>CM025782.1:16780897-16817075 GCA_014636745.2 Centella asiatica
AACGATTATACTTGGCAAATAAAAAACTATTTAAACGATTATACTTGTTTCTACCAAGGAAAAAAGATCATATTTTATCAAAACTCCGATATTTTTATTTTCTAAAACTCAACTATGGCAATTGCCATTGCCGGTTTATACATAAATCCGCCATTGAGAGAGAGGCACAAGTCATGAAAATTCTGTTCCAACACAAAATCAGTAGCAGGAAATCCAAAAGCAAAATTCAGTAAGCAAGATGAGAGACGCAGGACAAAAACTCAATGATAACATTTCAATCCGAGTGGTCTTCTGGAACCTCTGACGAAGCTGGCAATGAATGTGAGGGAGATCCTCCCTGTTCTGGAGACTCATCAGAAGTTTTAGCATTCAACCTTTTGTAGTTTGCAGTTTCATGTTTCCCTGTCCAGTCCGGCAACTTTGGAGACTTCGAGGGAGATGTCTCATACGAATGGATTGCTGGCGAATTTCTTTGATAAGGAAAGAGATTTGGATCAACTATGGACAATGTAGGCATGTTCAAACTGTAATTATATGAATATCCCAACAAAGGGTGATCATATTTACAGGTGGGACCAAACTTGCAAATCCCATATAGAGTGTAATGTGAACAAACAGCTTGCCCCTACAATTAAAATGGCATAGTCAATTGTAATGCAATAAGAATAACATTAACAAAGCATTATTATGATTCCATTTTGGAACCAGCTCAAGCGACGCTGAATACATGATTCAAATAAGCACCAAAGAACTAATGTATGGATTTGCTTGAGTTTAGCTTACAGGTCTTAGAGGAAGGCCAAGTGGACCCAAGGAACTAGCTGCTAATTGGGCAATCTTTTCTCTCGGATGATTATACTTGCAATCTGATCCATATTTGCAGATTCCATTATTCATGAAATACCGGCAGTCTGGCTGATCTGGTCTCTCTGGCAGATGAGAAACTCCTGCCAATGAAAGAGGTATCTGTCCACTAAATCCTGACTCACCAAAAACATTGGTGGATGCTACAGGGCTGAGACTACCCTGAAAGACATGAATAAAACTTGGATTATAAGGTCAGAAGAAGATTAAACTTGCCTAAATCAATCTTACACGCGCACCATTCTGGTATATCTATAAAATAGAAAAGCAGCATCAATAAACAATGTTTCCACAAAACAAAGCATTCAGAATTGATACTGATAAAATTAATTGATGACACTTTTCAAAAGAAGAAAGCAAAATAATTACTTGGGACAGATAATTCATCTGCACCAGTTTGCATATCTACATAAGTAGAGCCAAAGAAAGAAAAACATGTCCAATAGTAGTAGTCAATGAACTAGTTGCACACTGGACAATGAATGCAAGTTCCTTTGAACTAAACCACATCATCGAAAAATACATTCTCAATATAACGCCTTTGACCGTTGAATTTGTTCACCAAATCTGGTTCCATTCCATCCAATGAATGCAGATACCAAAATCAAGATTGTAGAGGAGAAAGTGTACTGTGTTGATTTTATTTACCAAATTAAACTAAAACCAGCTCAAAATTCAAGATTATTAATCTATAACCAGATTTCAGACTTGGGAGTAAACTATTAAGAACACCTAAACTGGCAGGTTTTCTGAGTTTTCCTGCAAGTAGCATACAAGCAAACATGCTTCCTTCTCCAGTTTAATTGCAAGCACTTGAAGAAACATGGAGGTATTACAAACTCATTTGAAAGACTTAAAGAAATATCCAGTGCTTCAAATAATATTCAAACATCACTACTACCAAGTCAATCTGCTTTAGTTTCAAACAATAAATACTTTGTGGTTTGGATGTCATACAGGAAGAGAGTTTAAATAGTTAATCAAGCGAGAGATGATATGATAAAAACATAATGCATTCACCAGATCTAAATAGATCAATCTTAAGATGATGTAATTCAAATTAGTAAAAGAAGTCAGGCTTTGTCTTTATCCAACACAAAACACTACTAGAGGAAGACCAGAGAACCATATTACCATGACAAAGTACATTTCTGAATTCTAGAAGTTTTACTAATAAAATTGCAGAACAAGGACTAATTTCTTAATATTTTGAGGTCTAAATTTAAGATAGCAGACCATCTATGATAAACTTGAATAGTGTTGTGTGCAAAAAAACATTCCAAAATGCAGAACTAGTGCATAAAGGATCATCAAAAAATCTCGTCATCAGGCATCTACTCTTCTGAGTAGTGAGTTCTGTTACTGACCATATATGTATTCCATTCTGGTGTAGGTACAATGCCTTGTGAAGGAGGGTAAACAACAGGCATGTAGGTTTGGGGCCCTTCAGAACGAGGAGCAGATGGATATGTTGCTTTGTTTAGTGACCATGCAGGAAGTCCACCTGCATATGATAAACCAGATGAAGGTAAAATCGATAAACCAGTAGAACCATATGGAGCAGATCCTGTAACAGGAAATGCAGAACCAGCAGATTCAGGCTGAGGATGATGAAATTTGCACCCAATTCCAAATTTACACCCTCCAGTGCGCATGTAATAGGGACATGACTTCTCTTCCTGAATGAGTTACATAAGACAATTCACATTTCAGTACATAGCCTTCATACAACCGAAAGGAAAAAATGATTATAAGCATGTGCTAATTTTTAAATCCTCCATAATAAAAAAGCATCATATAAAGTGCTAAATTAGGGGCATATCAATATATACAAAGGATGTTTTAAGTTTTAGATTAGCATGCTGTTTCTACAAATAAATAGGTCAAAAGATACTACCGATCTTCTCTTTTCTTTGTCTGGTTATAAAGTTACCCCCCTTGATTGTTGTCAGTTACAACCTTCACTTTCTCAAAATGTTTCACATTAGAACTGCAAAAGATACTTTGACAAACCTTGAGGCTCTAGATTACTGTTGGATCTTTACCAACACTCCCTAGATACAAGAACAGAACTTCTATGTACAAAGTATCGAGCCAAAAAAGATAGGAAATAAGCACCTGACGCATTGGAAGCCCCAAAGTGTTCAATACAACTGGTCCAGCACCATGCCTATCCCGTGGATGATGATATTTGCAGGAAGATCCATATTTGCAAGTACCTGTTTTTAGAAAGTACTGCAATGGAGAAGTATCAATTACAACATTTCCAACGCATAATTACTCATCCAAATAAATTTTCCAAAATGATATTGTAGTGAAGTTTACATTTGTTCGTAAGTTTATTCCCCTGAAGGAGTGGGGAAATAACAATATAATATAAAGTGAAAACCACCTTCGTTATAAAGTTGCCTACTTTTTAGGTTAGCTTCCACAAAACAGTCTATAGCACCAAGCATCATTAGAAGAAAAAAAAGAGAGTTCACACACTAAAAGTGTGAAAACATCATTTGAAAAAGAAGAGAGTTCACACGCTTTTCACGTACTGGTATTATCGAACTAAACATTCCCTATTCCAAGCTTAGAGATACATTTGACTTCATATAGTTTGGTTGTGAAATCCTATGCTTCAAACATGAAATGGAACGAATTTATTTAGTTCTGATTTTTGACAAGGTCCGCAATATAAACTAATTAAAATATACTGGTGATTAGGGCATGCTACGTACATCAAAAATTAGTGATGATTACTAACTTAGAAATTCCAAAACATTAATATGTACATTTTGCAAATGAAATCCTAGAAATTTGCAGATATACTAAGATCAAATTTAGATGTATTTCTAATTTTAAATCAGGAGCATAATTTTCTAAGGAACAATAGTAGGTCAGCAAACAAGTGTAGTTGCACTTGTACCTGTGCAGATGACACAATCACCACAAAGACTGATTATTTATATAAGATGAAAAGTGAGAACTAATGATAATAACATTTGAGCAATCAATAAATTCAGCACTATTTCCAAAATTTTACATCCAAAGAGAATCCATGCTATGTTACTATACAGTTGCGTCAACAGAGCTAACTGACATGATATATTTCATAGACAGAGTATATCATATTAAATGCATCTGAGTTTAAAGGGAAATTTAGGTGAGCAACAGAAGACTACATCATGAC
This sequence comes from Centella asiatica, assembly GCA_014636745.2. Lineage (NCBI taxonomy): Eukaryota > Viridiplantae > Streptophyta > Magnoliopsida > Apiales > Apiaceae > Centella > Centella asiatica. The sequence goes on from CM025782.1 coordinate 16,784,940, forward strand.
CTTATTCAGTCTACCTTCCAACAAACTTCATTAGTTGGAGTGTTTGAAGTCATCTTACCGCTAAATCTGAATCTCTTAAGCAGACACCTTTCACAATACAATCTTAGCTTAAACCACTAAAAAGTAAAAACTCAATGCAGATATGAAAGGAAATAACCAACATGAAATACAGAATCACCAAAAAAACGTAAAGTAATTTACCCCACAGTCTGGCTGTCCAACTCTTTGTGGCAGTTCACCTCCATACTGACCAATCTGCAAATTAAATCGAACCATTAACCACTAAATACTAAACTATATAATCTTAGAAAATGCTCTGGACCACCACCAACAAACTAAGAATTTAATACTATATTTTAGACAAGGTTAAAGCTTCACTGTCAAACTATAAATTTCCTAATATCTATTACCTGCCCTAAATTAGACGGATGATTAAATCGACAATTAGCCCCATAACCACACATCCCGGTCCTCATGTAATATATGCAATCCGGTTCACCCGGACGATCTGGATATGCACCCGAATCAGCACCGCCACCCCCACCATCCTCTTTTCCACCAGACTGAATTCTTAGCCTCCTTATAGCTTCTGCAATCCAAAATAAATCATGTTTTTATCTATATAAAAATATTAAATTCCAAAATCATACATAGACAAAATACCTAAAATGTCAGAATTTTCTGATAAACATGGGAGTGAAAAGGAACTTTTATTGGAAGTAAACATTAAAAGCAACAGTAAATAAAACTCATAAAACTACCATTTTTAACAAGGTGCATCCAAAACAACAAAAACAATAATCAAAGTGCTGACCGTCATTCATAAGATCGTTGATTTAAATAAATAAATAGATGAGCAAACACAACTGATTTTAAAAAACTGATGAATATAAGAAAAAATTACCTTCAATGTTATCGACGGAGGGATTTGAAGAATTGGACAGAGCAACATTCCTCTTCACCGGCCGATTATCCGGCATCGATGTCCGATAAACAAATAATTTACTTCACAACAACAATAAACTTGTGTGGTTGTGTGTTAGTGCGTGTATCAAAATGGAAGGAGAGAGAGATTGATGAAATCGTGAGAATAATCAACGGAATCAGACCACAACAAAATTAGTTTTCAAGTTCTCTAATTCTCTCTCTTCAAAAAGTGAAATCAAAATCAAACAGTTTGAAGAAGATCTATCAAATCAAGAGTATGGCAAAAAAAGCTTATGATTCTACCAAAAACTGAAGCAATCTCCTTCTTCTTCTGTTTGTGATTTGACAGATAATAATAATCATCAAATGGAAAAAGTAGTACTAGATGAATAAATATCTAATCAGAATCAACAGCTAATTTCTGATCATCAACATCATCAATTCAATGTGTGCAGAAGAAATTAGGGGAAATAAATAAAAATCTATGAAAAATGGAGCATTATTATTCAGATTTGGTGGATTTGTTTATTGCTGTTGTTGTTTCTTCTTCTTCTCCTTCTTCCTGCTTTTTGTTTCTTTCTTTCTTTCTCAGAAGAATGAGTTTATAGATCTCCTTGGGTCTGAAAACCCCGAATTTAGTACACTGTATATATTTAATTGTAGTTACTAATTAAAATTAAAGTTTCTCCCACTCGTGTACGAATAATTAAATAATTTGTCTGCCTGAGATGACAAAAATAGCCCCACCATCCGTGTTCTTTTCTGGTGACGTGGAGGGATAATTCTGTCATTTTTTCTCTGTTTTATTTGGGATTTTTATTTAAGTCCTACTCCAAATGGGAGTGCTGTAGTGTCAAATACGTGGTACCTGCCTTTATGTATTTGTATTGTGTACCGCTAGTACTATTTATACCGCTAAAAAAGCTCGTACACACTGCGGGGTTTATTATTATTATTTTTTAATATTAGATAATTTGTTATAAATGACGTGAATGTCCTTTATTTTTAATTCTAAAAACTTTTCGCATATTCTTCTATTATGTATATGAGTCGAAAATAATTAAGTGGTAACAATTATCTATTTTATTTTTCTCTTTTCTCATCTTAAAATTATATTATATTATATTATTATTGTTTTTACAATACGTTATCAACACAAGTAACTATTTCGATTAACGTTTGAAAACCTCTTCCTTTTATTCCCAAAGTATGTATGTTTGTTGCTTATGATAATTTATTCCATTTTAGTTTTGCAGCAATTATTATTTGTTTCTAACAAATATTATCATAATTATAACTTTCTTATCATGTTCAATTCTCAATAAGAAGTATAAATTAATTACTAATGTTCTTGTTATTGACATCTAACTAATATATTATTTTATAGCTTTGTTATCACGACGAATCTTACCAAACTTGAATTTGAGGTTTTTGATATTCCGGAAAAAAATTATTTGTTATGGATATTTGATGTTGAAATTCATTTAGACGCTGAGGGTCTTGGAAATACAATTAAAGAAGGAAATCAAGAATATGAGTCAAACCGCGCAAAAGCTACGATCTTTCTTCGTTGTCATCTCCACGAATAATTAAAATCTGAATATCTTACCATGAAAAATTCACTTGACCTTTGGAAAAATTTGAAAAATAGGTACGATCACCAAAAAATTATGATTCTTCCAAAAACTCATTATGATTGGATGCATTTGAGGCTTCAAGATTTTAAAACTGTCAATCAATACAATTTCTCACTTTTTAAGTCAACTAAAATTATGGGGAGAAAATATTATTGATGTTGATATGTTAGAAGAAACTTATTCAACTTTTTATGCCCCAAATGTACTCCTCCAATAGCAATATTGAGAAAAAGGTTTTAAAAAATATTTAAAGTCGATTGCCTACATTCTCGTTGCTGAACAAAATAACAAGATTTTGATGAAAAATCACGAGTCTCGCCCAACTAACTTAAGTCGTTTTCCTGAAGTGAATACAACTACATTTAATTCTGAGCGTGGATGCGTTGGTGGTAGTGGTCATGGACGCGGTTATAGTCATGGACGCGATCGAGGAAATCAAGTCAGGAACAATCCATCTTTCAAATAAAGGAAAATAAATCACAACCAGAAGTTGAAGAAAAATGATAGCCAAGGTAAACAAAAGAATTTTGAAGAAATTTGTTATAGATGTGGTATGAAGGGATATTGGTCATGTACTTGTCATACGCCTCAACACTTAACTGAACTTTACCAAATCTAGTTTTTCAAAACAATGATCATGAGTATAATTTTTCTAATATGACACATTTGGATGTGTCTAATTTTTATGAAATCCCTGAAGGAAGCGGCGATATGAACAATAAAAATATTGCCTAACAATATGTATCTCTTTGTTTATTTAAAACTTGTGGTTTATGTTTTTGTTTATATAAATTACTTTATCTACTATCTAATTTTATTTTTATTTTTTTTCTTTTCTTAAAGTGATATGAATACCTCTCATTCTCGCATTGGACATAATATAAAATTTGAAGATATTTGTCTTGTAGATAATGCAACTACTCACACCATTCTTAAAAATGAAAAATATTTCACTTCTTTGCAAAAGTACAATGGTAGTGATTGTACGATATCCAAAAGTACAAAATTGATTAAAGTCTCTAAAAGAGCTAACTTGTGGTTACCTGGAGCAACAAAATTAGCTATAAACGATGCATTACTTTCCTCCAAATCACAAAGAAACTTATTAAGTTTCAAATATATTCGCAGAAATGGATATCATGTTAAAACAATAAGTAAAAAAGATAAATAATTTCTTTATATCACATGCATTATATCGGGTAAAAAATGTGTTGTCGAACAATTACCCATTTTTACTTCCGGATTGTACTATACAAATATACATGCCATTGAGGCGAATGCTATAATAAACTAGAAGTTTACTAATAGAAATAATTTTATTATTTGGAATGACTGATTGGGACATTTGGAATCAATAATGATGCATAGAATTATTGAGAATTCACATGTGCATCCATTGAAAAACCAAAAGTGTTTTCAATCAAATGAATTCTCATGTGCTGCTTGTTCTAAAGGAAAATTGATTATTAGGCCCTCTCTAACTAAAGTTAGAGTAGAATCTCCTAAATTTTTGGAACGTATTCATGGTGATATATGTGGGCCCATTCACCTATCAAATGGACCATTTAGATATTTTCTGGTGTTAATTGATGCATCAACTAGATGGTCACATATATGTTTATTATCATCTCGCAACCTGGCGTTTGGAAGATTGCTTGCACAAATAATTCGAGTAAGAACACAGTTTTCAGATTACCCTGTTAGTTTAATTCGATTAGATAATGCTGGAGAGTTTATATCACAAGCATTTAATGAGTAATGTGTGTCAATTGGGATAAATGTTGAACATCATGTAGCTCATGTTCATACACAAAATGGTCTTGCAAAATCATCTATCAAACAACTCCAATTGATTGTCAGACCATTAATTATGAGAACAAATCTCCCTATTTCGGTTTGGGGACATGCTATTTTACATACAACAACACTTATATGCATCAGACTTACAAGTTATCATAAATTCTCTTCTTCACAATTGGCTTCCAGAAGTGAGCCTAATATTTTCCATCTCAGAACTTTTAAGTGTGGGATATATGTCCCAATTGCTCCACCACAACGTACCAAGATGGGTCCTCAAAGGAGGTTGGAATATATGTTAGTTATAAATCTCTTTCCATAATAAAATATCTTGAGCCATTGACGGGTGATATTTTTATGGCAAAATTTGTCGACTGTCATTTTGATAGAAACATTTTTTCTAAAATTGGGGGGAAGAAAATAAGATATTCTCAGGATCAGGGAGAGAGAATAAACAACTAAAAAAATGAAATTATATGGAATGTATCATCATTAAATATATTTGATCCTCGTACAAATCAATGTGAATTAAAAGTTCAGAAAATAATTCATTTACAAGGCATTGCAAATCAATTACCTGTTGCATTCAATGATATTAATAAAGTGACCAAGTCATATATACCAGCTGAAAATGTTCCTACAAAAATTGATGTGTCTGAAGTACAGACTACTAATGCAAATGAGTCAAAACTTCGCCTGAAGCGTCGTAGATCAATTAGTTTCAAAGACAAAAATCCTCGAAAAAGAAAATGAGCAAATCTAGATGCCCAAATAAAAGAAACAGAATCTCCAGAAAAGACATGTGACATGATGGATAAAACCTTGGAAAAGGTTAAGGTACCTGAAAGTATTAAAATATAAGAGATCTCAATAAATCATGTTGTCACAGGAAAAAGATGGAACCGAAACGATATTATCGTCGATGAAGTTTTTGCATATAATATAGCATTTGATGTAATGAGGGAAAATGAGGATCTTGAACCTAAATATGTTGATGAATGTCGACATAGAGATGATTGGCCAAAATGAAAAAGAGCAATACAACAAGAATTGAACTCGATAAACACAAAGTTTTTGAATCTGTAGTCCCAACTGTATTATTTGAAGATAATACAACATGCATAATACAGTTGAAAGAAGGTCTATCAAAGGAGACAAAATGAAACATATATCACTAAAATTCTTTTTCACATATGAGTTTCAAAAGAAAGGTAAAATTGATGTTCCACAGATTCGTTCAAGTGATAATCTTGCGGATTTGTTTACGAAAGTACTACCCACTATAATCTTTGAAAAATTGGTATATAAGATTAGGATGCGTTGACTTAAAGATTAGATATAATGCTATATAGATTCATTTTCGGAGGTTGTGTACTATTTTTCCTTTATTAGGTTTTTTTTTTCCACTAGGTTTTTTTCCTATAAAGGTTTTAACGAGGCACAACTTTTTGAAAATGGACATCCAATGGAGAGTGTTATGAATAATGTGAATGCCCCTTCATTTCTAAGTTCCAAAAGCTTCTAGCATATTCTTTCATTAATGTATAAAACTTTTGACTTCTCAAATACCTATTACATTCATTGCATATCATGTATCTCCTAACCTATAAATATGTATGTATATGAGTTGAAATCAATTAAGTGATAACAATTCTCTACTCTATTTTTCTCTCTTCTCATCTTAAGATCATATTATATTATATTAATAATGTTTTTACAATATAATTTTTTTTATTGGTGTCATTTTCATTTTTACAAATTATTTTTATATATTATTATTTTATTATTTTACGATTTGAATGATCAAAAGTATGAATTAATGTAATATTCTACTCAAATATTTATTTCTTAATTAACTAAAATAACATTTTACGTTTTTTTTTCATTTTATTATTATCATTGTTCTGAGTAAAGCCAGTAAATAATTTATTAAAAGATATATCTTACACGTACAACTCACGTTTTATATATTCATATTTTGTATTGTCACTTGACTTGTATTTTATGTACGATTTAGTTTGCTTAATTTGTATTGAGCATTATATATCATTATGTTGTATGCAGTTATCACATAATTATCCTAATCTTTGTCACTTTTTTAAATCACATAACAATGAAATTTATTATTACATATTTCAATTAATTCAATAATTTTAATATTATTCTTCAAATGACTTGATTAGCTATTATTTATTTTATATTAAATTGACAAAAAATAATTTTTTTAATTTGTACACATTACATATAAATTTGTATTGTGAAATTTGTATTATAATAATTTGTTTTATTATTGTAGATTTGACATATGATTGATTTTGTTATAATTTAATTAAATCGTAATCGATCAATTATGATAGATAATTTATTCTATTATTGTAATTTGACATATGACCGATTAATTAAAACGTAATCGATCAATTATGGTAGATTACATGATTATGTTTATTATTAAATTAATTATAATTATTTTAGTTAAATAGATTTAATTAGTAATTAAGATTATAATTAATTTATTAGGGATTATTTCTACGCGGTTGCATAATTTTTTTTTATTTATTTATTAAATTGATTAGATTATTAACATTAGAAGACTTTCAATGTCGCAGGTTTTCAAACTCGCACAATGAACTCTCCAAACCAAAAAGAATCTTTCACACAGCGAACAACTTATGCACCTTAATTATTTCGTACGACGTCGTCAAAGAAGAAGAACACGAATAATGCATATCGAGTTGGACCCCAGTTTTTACACCGCCGCTAAGACGACCTAGTTAAACATGTTGAAAATCGCCGCTATTACTTTAAGAGATAGTAATTGATTCCATATGAATTTTCAAAACTTTCAAGGATAATTTCCAATCTCATATACTCTTTATTAATTATTATCTCTGTTACAAGAATTAAAAAAAGTGACGTATAAAAAGTTTAACTTACAGAGTAATAATTTTGTAAGAATTTTTTATTTAGTTTAATATAAATTCAATTGATCTTAATTATCAAATAATTAATTTAAAAAAAAACAATAAAATGAAATCTAAGTTACGTGAATATCTAATTTAAATCATACCACATCTTAAATTTTAAGAACCAACTTAATTTAAATAAAATGTAATACGACTCACTATTTAGAATAGAGAAGCATAAATTTAACAAAATGATGGGAAATTGATGAGAGTTTGAATGTATTTACATAGAAGAAAATATATAAGGGGAGAAAGGAAAATAATGAGTAGCTCATCTTTGTAATTCTATTCAATCTTCTTATATTTTCGTCTTCAAAATATGTTAGGAAAATTTAATCGTATAAACTGAAGAGATAATAAAATATGTTATTTTTTGGAACTTATTTTTATAGTTTTATAATCCTGTAAAAACCAATCTATCTATCTGTCAATTATTATATTATATTTATATATTAATTGACAAGTTCAATTTCAAAGATACGGTGGACTTTACTAAGTCGTATAAATTCTTTCCCTATTATTATTATTATAAAAAAATTATAAATTTAAGTACTATTTCGTGTTAATTCTTCCTCTATTATTATTATTAAAAAAATTATAAATTTAAGTACTATTTGGTGTTGATTTTAAACAATTCTTACTTTGACTTAACATTGGAATGCACAAAGACTCAATAGAACTAAAATAAGTAAAACTTTAAAAATCTTTCAAAAATACACCAAAAATAAAAAAATAGAAAAATAAAATACATATACAAAATAATACAAATATATAAACTTTTTTTATATTACCCAAAAGAAAAAATAAAATGACGTGTTATACACGACCTGAAGAGTAATATATGTTAACCTCCAAGTACCATTTTTTCATAATTAACAAAATTATGTTATGTACCACAAAAAAGGTGAATATATTTTTTATCCTTTTAAAAAAAAAAATCTTCCATCACATAGATTGAAATTTTATAAATAGATTGTAAATTCATAATTCTTATATGAAATTAACAACTTAGGTTTCAAAAAGCTATAATTTATATTCATTCATATCATATATGCACACACATATGTATATATATATGTGTGTGTGAATATATATAATATACATAATAGTATGTATATTAAAATAGCCTTACGGTTACAGTTGAGAAGTATATTACTAATTTGTTAATATATATTAATTGATAAATCTAGTTTCAGGAACGAGTCAATTTATTAACTCAATTTTTCTTGTAGTTGCTAAAAATTATTTTGACTAATTTAAATTTAAATACTATTTGATTTTAACTTTGAACAATTTATTGTCTTTGTGTTTTGAATTGATCAAACAAATATTATCTTATATATATAATTAGTTATATAAAAATATTACAAATAAAAAAATCTTAAAAAATCATATAGTTCTCCTATTATTACTTACAAAAAAGAAAATCAATGATATGCACAAACATATAGATTAATCAATTTTTAAATAAAGATGTTAGCACAAATAATTTATAGTTTGTTTACTTAATAATAATAAAGACTATTTTTTAATCAAGATGAATTTGATTATAGGGAATAGAATTGATTCTTGTTGAATCTTATGTATGATAATTATACGTGAATAAGTAAAATTGATAAATATGACAATTAAAATTAGGCGAAGGAATAATATAATGCATAGTATGTATGTGTATATATATTTTATAATATGATAAAAGATTATTATTAATAATTATTATATTTATATATTATTGATTATGTAATATTATATTATATATATCATAATATATAATAGTGCCTGTATAATAGAATTTATATATATTATATTATAAATTATACCAATATATATTATAATATATAAATAATACTTGGTATATTATATTATATCATACAATGTATAATATTAAATTTTTATATATTTAATATAATTATATAATATATTATATTACTTTGCAATATGATGTAATACATAATATCATATACATTTATAATTAGGTGTAAATCTATACCTATATAATGAAAAAGTATGAACGTACACATATATGGTAAAAGAAAACTCGCACTAAAAAAAAATAATAAATAAGACTTGAAATGAGAGATACATATGGTAAAAAAAATACCGTAAAAATTCATACGAAAAATTCACCCTAAAAAAAGGCCAGAAAAAGGGGAAAATCGTAAAAACTAACCATAAAATTTAATCATAATTTAATATTTTAAAATTATACAACAATAACAAAAAACTTATAAAACCTTAAAACCAAAACAAAACCAACAAAAGTTTATCAACTCTGTTAGGTCCCAAAGAGAAAAAATACTAAAAAGGGGATTGAATAGTGTTTTTCAAAATTTAAGTCTTACTTATAAAATTTGCAGTTTTAAGACACTTCTTACTTATTAAAAAGCTTTCTTATATTTTGAAAAGAGTTAGTAGCGAAATTTATAGCAAAGAACCCCTTAATTTTTAAACCAATGACTTAAGGTAGTAATGTCAGTAAGTCTTTGTAAAAGAGGTTAGCAGGGACTGAGCAAAACAATGATAAAGGAAATAAGTAATGTAAATGATAAGCAGCAAAGTAAAGTGAGTAAAAGAATTTTTATAGTGGTTCGGTCTAAGACTACTCTACTCTTCTTCTCTTTACTTGAGAAGACACTCACTAAGAATGTTCACACAGAACAATATACAGCATGACACTTAGTCCAAAAATACAATAGGTCACTTAGACTAGTTTGAGTCACATAGACTAAAAGTAGATAAAATATCTTGCTTACTATCTCTAAGCAGTAGGCTCCTTATTGAGCAGATTAGATAGCACTTGTTCAAGTAAAAGATTATGTCTTGCTGAACTTTTAAGATGTCAGATTGTTAGAGTAATTTCTTGGTTGTTCAATTGTCATAAATGAAATTTATGACTCCTATTTATACTACTCCAAAAATCTATTTGTTGAGAATTTGAAATAGATTCGTTGAAGTTGTACTGTCTTGATTGTGACTTGTACTTTTACAGTTGTTCATTGCTTAGTTCAAAAAGATAGCCATTATTTTTTCCTCTAGTACTTTTTGAAAAACAAACCTTTACAATCTTTGTGTGTTTTATTGTAATGAGAACTCCGTTGCTTATATGTTGATCAGTGGATGAAATCACGTGCTTGAGACGTGCTGCTTTTCTCAACTTAGCCGCAAGTATGTCACATCGTTGCCCTATGTGTCAGACTGTTGCATGCTTTGTTGCTTCTTTTTCTTCCCTTGATCTGTGTGCATTTAATGCGAGAGAGTTCTCATTGGATCAAAAACAAACTTCAAGAAATATCTTTCTAGTTGATATTTCTTGCTTCTGAAACACGTTACGTTGATTTTCGTGTAAGTACTGATGATGGGTGAATGCTGTCATAACGATCCACTGACTACCAGCCCTGATGGACTTTGATCAGTGCTTCTGAATCCCCTGATGCTTATTGATTGGATCAGGGCTTCAACCTTCACTCAAGTTTCACTCAGTGCTACTTGATCCTGATGGTTATGAGTGACGGCATACACTGATGGCTTCCACTGATGCCATGTTGGTCATTCCCCCTAACAGGTTACCCCGATGGGTTGGCATGACAATGACATGTCCTGATGTGTTCCCCTGATGGGTTGATCTGCCTTCGTCATCCCCTGATTGGTTCCCCCTGATGAGTTTCCCCTGACGGGTTCCCCTGTGAGTTCCCCCTGACGGGTTCCCCCTGATGGGTTCCCCTAACGATACTTTAATCAACGTAACTTTGTTTAGAATATCTGATGTGCGGAATACTTTGAATGTTAATAAGTAACATCAGACATTCTTCTCCACTTTGTCAAGTCCTTTGGATGTATCTGTTTTCTGACTTGTCTTGTGAAGAGATTGACCATCCACTGATGAATAAGTATATTACCAGTGAATGCAAAACTTGTGCAGATCTTAAGGTTTATAAAATATCTCAAGTATTTACAGTTGCACAATTTATTACATAAACATCATCATCAATCAATTAACTCTAACATAAGCAAGGACTATATTACATCATCAATTCTTATAATAATTCTTATAAAGGTAAATATAATTCTTCTAAGCAAGAGTAATATAAGTAGGGGCGCATCAACAATCTCCCCCGAATTGATGATGTCAAAATGAGTTATTTTGATCACCTCAGCAAGCAATAAGATTCATTTCATTTCATAATAAAATTGAAGTACATGATGAATGAATGAAAATAAAACAAACTGAAAGACAATAAGGAAGTTAAAATACTATTCTTGCTAATCTTCACTTTCTGCAGATCCTTCAGATCCTTGTTGTTTTTCTTTTCCAAAGTTCAGCAGCTCTAGCCTTCTCCTTTCTTCGACCTCTTCCCTTTCTATTTTCAGGGCTTCCATCTCTTGTTTTCTCCTCTCCATCCTTTCTTTCTTCCAATTGTATTCCCTTTCATTTTACTGATCTCTGAGTCTTTTCATTTTCAACTCGTACTGCTTGATCTTGGATTCAAAATTTTTAATACTTGCAAGCAATTTGAGACTTTCAGCAAATCGTGACTTGTTTGTCATCACATCTACTTCCTCAAGTGCCTTCTGAAGTCTCATAGATGGAGAAGGATTGAGAATTTGTACAGCAGAGTCATGGATATGTCTGGGAACCTTTCTTTTGGTGATAGCAATGTGAGTCGCAACAAGAGCAGGAGTCAAAGCTTGATCTTGTTGTGCATCGTGATCTCTCTCCCCCTTTTTTGATATCATCTACTATGAGAGGGAGAAAATCAATGAGCTTGTTGAGAGTTAGCAAGATCTGATCTTACTTATGCTCATTTTTTGTGATGCGTTCTTCAAGCTCTGGAGCAGCAGGAGTAGCCTCGGGGATAGATTTAGCAGCAGAAATGTTGAGACTTGCCAAAACTTTATCCACTTTGGAATCAAGTTCAGCAAGCCTTTTCTTTGTTGATTTTGAGTGCGATCGAGTTGATTTTGTAGATTGAGAGGTAGCAGCAGGATGCTTAGAAGGATAGAAGTCTTCAAGCCTGATTGGGACAGTGGACTTCCCAGAAGTAAAAGGTCTGATATGTACACAAGAAAAATTTTCAGAAGAGAGCTCAGCAGGGGGTATATATCCCTCAACAGCAAGAATGTTAGCCGTAGGAATGATGGGAAACCTATGTTGGCGCATGTCCATACGAAGCCTATTGGCAAAGGCAGCAATAATATCATTAGAATGTGCAACTGAGTCAATCATGTTTTAGGCTACCCTCTAAGGATTTTCAATATGTATTATGAAGTTTAGAGTTCTTCTGAAGGAGTCTGAAATAATGTGCATGCCCATTCCACACCAGTAGGAATGAAGCATGGGGAGAAAGAGAATGAAATTAGCAGGCAACATGAGAAGAGAAATCATCGGTCAATCCAAGCCATACTCTTCTGCTCCTTGCTGAAGCTTCAGAAGGAATGATTTATTCCTAAAGTTCTCTCCTGGAGACTGTTGAAGTTTTATAAATATTGTTTACATTCTTAATAATGAAGTCCTTGGATTTTTTGGCAAGCATCCAATCTAGAAAGTGCTCCCATCATCAGCTTTGGTTTCTTCAATCTCCTTCATTATCTTCTGAATCAGCAAGATTCTGAACTGGATGACATGTTCATTTTTGTGATAAGCTATTTGGCTTAGAACATGCATCGTTTCCTCCAGGTCGAGACCATCAACGTCTTTGATCCTTATGCCTTTCTCCTGCCCATCAGTGGATTTGTAAAACAGCTTCAAAGGTCTTTCCAAAGCTGTGGGCAGGCTCCTATCATCGTTGATGGCTCTCCTCAGCTTATCAATCAATCCCCTCAAGTCTCTGTTAGCCACTGACGATTTTGAAATTAGATTCAGAACTAATCCCAGCTGTTCAGCATCCATTCTCTTAACCAGTCCATTGTGACATTGAATTGTGAGCCACTTTTAAGTTGCACTGTTATTAGTTGATCCCTTCTATTGTTGAACTTGACATCTATGCTTTTTATGGAGAACATAAATGACAAGTTTTTGCGCCTTTCTTCTTTGAGGGATTCAACTAGAGTGGGTGGACCATATACTGTGGTAATAGGAGAAGGTGTTTTGTCTTTGGCTTCAGATGACTTAGGTTTGGTGGCATCAGGGTCTTCAATTTTGTCTTGATTTTTATCCCCTGATGCACTTTTAGGGTTCTGAGATCTTTTTGGCTGAGGTTTCCTGGAGGTCCTGGGCCTGACGCTCTTCTTCTTCTTTGCTTCCTCCTGTTCCTTTGCCATTTCCCTTTCTTCATCTTCTTGAAGTTGCTATGCAAATAGTGCATCAGCTTCCACTAGCTTTTTATCTTGAGGGTAGACCAGCTCCACTTTTCCATCAATTACAGCTTCAACGGGTGTTGGAAAATGGGTTGTCTTCATGGCATCTCCAAGTAGCTTAGGCCCTGATTGAGTATTTGATTTCTTCTTTGATTCCTCAATCAAGATACCCTTGCCTTTATCCTTGGATTTTGGAGTAGGAACATGAGCAGTCACATCCCCTGATGGTTGACTTGATTTCTCAGCAACATCCCCTGACAACTGCTTGGTAGATTTCTGCCCCTTTTTTACAGCATCATCAGTGGGAGTTGAGAGTCCGGATGTGACTTGAAGAACTTGTTGCAAAGTGCCAGCCATGGAATGTTGCAGAGTTTCCATGCTGGTCAGTTGGGAAGTGAGATCAACAAGCTTCTTGTCTACCGTGTCAGCTTGTTTCTTCATCCGGAGTAGAGTCTGGTTGGTAACAAGGGAATCGACAACTTGATGTACATTTTGGATTTTTGATGAAAAATGTGTTTTCAATTTTTGATTTTCTATATCTATTGACTGACCAATCATGATCTGTGATTTTAACACTTTGATCAAGATTGGATCAGTGGTCCTAGCTAACTCTTGCTTTAACAATTGTACAGTGTCCGACATTTGATTCTGCTGAAAGTAAAAATCAACTCCGATGAACTGGGAAAAATCATCTTGTGGAGCATCATCTTCATCACTTTCAGAGCTTGAAGTAGTATATACAGTAACTGTGTTTTCTCTCTGTTCTTTATTTACAAGGATCTCATCCTTATCTCTCTCATCCTCTCCTTTTTCTTTACCTACTAAGGCATCACTCTCATTCTCTCCTTTTTCTTTGCCTACTAAGGCAGTACTCTCTTGCTCTCCTTTTGCCAAAGTCCTCTCAAGGGATTGACTTTGCCTCTCTGTACTAAGTATTCTCTCAGTCTCATTCAAAATTATCCTAGAGGGGCTCCTATGGGCTTGGAAATCATCAACTGTGGCTAGTTCAAGTGATGTATGTTCAGATTCTGGTTCCACAGTTGTGATAGGAGTATGAGAAGAAGTAAAATGTGTATGTATAATTTGAGAAGTGTATGTTTCTATAGAGGAAGTATATACAATTGGGGGTACATAAAGAGTTATTGTTGTAGTATGTACAGTGGAGTGTATGTCCCCTGTCTGATCACCAGTGTTTGTATCAAGTAAAAATGAATCAACCATTTGAGAGTGTTGACTACCAAACACTGTGTCAGAGAATGTTGGCTCTTCCACGTATTGAGAATGTGGAGAATTTGATTGTATTACACTTAATGTTTGTGTCATTATATCTGAAGAAATTTGAGGAACAGAGAAAGAAGGAAGTGGTGTAGATGAGAGTGTTGGCTGAATCACTGATCGAGGAGGTGATTCATCAAAAGATGCTGTAGAAGAATGCTTATGACTCATGTTGATCTTATTGAGAAGCTTCTGAACTACAACATCTTGAGTGGTATGTGCACTCACTGTGGAGGATATTTGCAAGTGGCTCTCAGAGACCCTGATGGTTTGTTCATCAGTGTCTATGGTCAGTGTATGTGCCTTACTCAACTGTGTCCCTGGTTGGGGACTATTTTCAATAACTAATTCCTTTTGAGAGGAACTAGTTAGGAATAAGTTTATTTCCTTGTCAAAAGCAGTATCCTTTTGAGAGGATACTACCTGGTCAGGCTGTTGGGTAACACTCGTGGCTCCCTTCTTCTTCTTACGCCTGTAGCCAATCACTCTCTTTCCTTGCTCCCCCTCAGTTGATGTGGTAACTTCATTGGGTTTTCTTTTAATCCCAATAGTCTTTTGGGAGACTATGGGTTAGGCTGTTGAGAGTGGTTGGGAAGAAATTGGTTGTTCTACATGGGTAGACAGAGAGGTGGTTGTTTTCTCTGTAGTAGTAGATGAGGGTGAAGAATGTACAGTTTGAGAAGTAGAAAATGAAGAATTTACTACCTGTACCATATGCTGGGGAAGTGCAATGGTTCGGTTGTATACCATTTCTTCATTATTTCTACAAACAATTTCTTTGTTTGCTTGTATGTCTGTACAACTATATCATTCTCAAAAGAAAAATTAGTAATTTGATTTTTAATAATCATGTACAAAAACCTAGCATAATTTTTTATACTTCAGTTTTCCTATTATTAAAATTAACTAATTTATTTACAAGGTCATCAAAAATTATTTTACCTATATTTATATTTACATTTTTAATTATGGCGTATGCTATTTTCAAGGTTAAGGAGGTAATAATCTCAAAGTTAGAACACTTACCTGAGAACGCCTTGGTGATTGTATCAAATAGGTAAGAGATCTCCCGCTTAACATTCACCCTCTTGAGGTCTTTGAACTTTAACACTGCGTTGGGAGTAGCGTTATAGCCCAATTCCCTCAAGAAATCCAGTAGGTTTGCATCACTTGGTGCATCCACCAGATCTTTAGTAGGTAGTCCCAAAGCAGAGTTAAGTCTGGAAGGGGTTATTTTCCCTTTCACAGAGGAAACTTTGAATGGGATTCCCTTGACCGCATCAGGCCTAATGGTGGAGTCATGAACTTGGTACTCGTCCATAGTTGAGACAGTGTTTCCCCCAACATTTCTTCATCGGTAAAGATGACTTTACTATACTCTGAGCTGAGTAGATAGTTCATTATTGGTTTAAAACATTCATTCACCTCATCAATGTCAGAAAAACCCACATAGTTCGTGGGTGGGACTGTCAAGTTCCTTGGAATCTATTGGCGTGCCATGGATGCTTTGAAGATTTGAAGTTCTAGGGTTTCTGTGAAAACGAGAGAGAAAGAGAAAGAAAACTCGAGCAAATATCAGATTAAGATTAAATGTTTTGGGGAGTTTTAAAAAGTAGGAGAGATAGAGTATTAATACCCGCCTATTGACGTTTGAAAACTTCTCCTGAAAACACGCCATCAGGGAGTCAGTTCAGTTTCTGTGATAACTCGTCATCAGTGAGAGTAAATCTCAGTGATGAGTTGTCATCACTTAACTGACCGTGAATCTCGATGCATTAAAAAAAATTTAAAATTACCCTGATGTTTTACTGTATGTACATACCCTGACCTTGATGCACAAGACGGACACCTTGATCCTGACGCATAGGTCGAACACCCTGACCCTGACGTACGAGTCGAACACCTTGACCCTGACGAGCGAGCCGGACACCTTGACCCTGGTGCGTACTTAAGGAAGCCCTGCCCCTGATGCATCAGTCAAAACAACAACAACAACAAAAAACAAACCAAACACAAAATGCAGTATATACAAGTATATGCATATTTACAATTTGAACATATATAACCACATATCAATTGATTTTGTCAAGAACTTATGAAATGAGGTAGAAATACCAGAACTTAGGAATTTGACTCTGACCTTGATGCATAATTCACCATTCCCAGCTCTCCCACAAGATTTGAGAAAATGGCTTCATCAAGAGCTTTGGTGAATATGTCTGCCAGCTGTTGATTTGAAGGTACAAACTATAGTTCAATATTCCCATTCATAACATGTTCCCTGATAAAATGATATCTGATTTCTATGTGGTTGGTTCTGGAATGTTGCACTGGATTTTCAGCAATGGCAATGGCACTTGTGTTATCACACCTTATTGGAATCTTGGAATAGTTCAGACCATAATCCATTAGTTGATTTTTCATCCATAGAATTTGTGCACAACAACTTCTAGCTGCAATATATTCAGCTTTAGCAGTAGATGTAGAGATTGAGTGCTGCTTTTTGCTGAACCAAAATACAAGCCTTCCTCCTAGAAATTGACAACTTCTCGTTGTACTCTTTCTGTCAATCCTGCATCCTCCAAAGTCAGCATCAGAATATCCTAGCAATTCAAATCCAGACTCCTTTGGATACCAAAGTCCCAACTCTGTAGTGCCCTTGATATATCTCAAGATCCTTTTCACTGCAATGAGATGAGATTCCTTTGGGTCAGCTTCATATCTTGCACAAAGACATGTTGCAAACATTATGTCTAGCCTGCTTGCTGTCAGATACAGCAATGATCCAATCATTCCCCTGTAAGTCTTCAAATAAACTTTCTTTCCATTCTTATCAGGGTCAATCTTGGTTGCAGTGGCCATAGGTGTCTTTGCTACTTTTGAGTCCTCCATATCAAATTTCTTGAGAAGTTCTTTGGCATATTTTGTCTGATGAATGTAGATTCCATCAGAGACTTGTTTGACTTGTAATCCCAAGAAATAAGATAACTCTCCCATTAAGCTCATTTCATATTTGCTTTGCATGAGTTTGGAGAACTTTTCACACAGCCTTGTGTTAGTGAATCCAAAAATAATATTATCAACATAAATTTGAACCAAAATCAGATGACCTTGGTGTTGTCTGAAGAACAAGGTTTTGTCAATGATACCTCTTGTAAACTTGTTTTCCACTAGAAACTTTGACAATGTGTCATACCAAGCTCTAGGTGTTTGCTTCAATACATAAAGTGCCTTTTCCAGTTTGTAAACATGGTTTGGAAACTTTGAGCATTCAAACCCTAGAGGTTGTTGGACATATACCTTCTGCTCCAATTTCCCATTTAGAAAAGCACTTTTCACATCCATTTGATATACTTTAAAATTTGAATGTGCTGCATAGGCTAAGAAAATTCTTATAGCCTCAAGTCTGGCTACTGGTGCAAAGGTCTCATCAAAGTCAATCCCTTCTTCTTGAAGATATCCTTTTGCAACCAATCTTGCTTTGTTTCTTACAACAATGTCAGCTTCATCCATCTTATTTCTGAATACCCACTTAGTACCTATTATGATCCTATTTTTGGGTTTAGGTACAAGCTTCCATACTTGATTTCTTTCAAATTGATTTAGCTCTTCCTGCATAGCCAAGATCCAGTCTGCATCTTGAACAGCTTCTTCAAACTTCTTTGGCTCAATTTGAAAAAGAAAACAAGCATATAGGCATTCATTAGATGTTACTTTCCTGGTCTGCACTCTTTTGCTTGGGTCACCAATAATCAGATCTGTTGTGTGACTTCTAGCCCATTTAGGATTAGAGATGTGTCTTGATGAGCTTGCTTGACTATCATCTCCTCCCCCTAAGCCTGTGCTCCCAGCTACTGAAAACTCTCCCCCTGAATCAGTGGATAATTCAAGGTTCAAGTTATCCCTTGATGGTGCATGTCCTGATGAATGATCCCCTGATGGAGTATCCCCTGATCTGTTGTCCAGGAAATTAACTCTATCTTCTGAAGGGGGTTCTACATTGCTTGGATTGATATCAGGAATGGATAAATTCTCCATTTGTCTGCACTCATCAGCTTCATTCTCTTGATAATCA
Source organism: Centella asiatica (assembly GCA_014636745.2). NCBI lineage: Eukaryota > Viridiplantae > Streptophyta > Magnoliopsida > Apiales > Apiaceae > Centella > Centella asiatica. The sequence continues at coordinate 16,803,908 of CM025782.1, forward strand.
ATATCATCTTCATTTTCAAACCTGAGTTCTTCATGAAAACCAGGGTCTTCAAGCCCAGAAATTTCTTGATCATCAAAAGCTACATTTATAGACTCCATCACCACTTGAAGTCTTTTGTTATAAACCCTGAAGGCCTTGGATGACAGAGAATAACCTAGGAAAATTGCTTCATCAACTTTTGGATCAAATTTTCCTAAGTTCTCACCAAAATTCCTCAGAATAAAACATTTGCATCCAAAAACATGGAGGAACTTGATGCTTGGCTTTCTCCCTGTCATTAGCTCATATGGTGTCTTGTTGTGAGCCTTGTTGATTAGTGATCTATTCTGAGTAAAACATGCAGTGGAAATTGCTTCAGCCCAAAAATAGGTGGGAATCTTTGCCTCTGCTAGCATTGACCTAGCAGCTTCTATCAGGGTTCTATTTTTCCTTTCCACTACACCATTCTGTTGAGGAGTTCTTGGAGCAAAAAATGTATGATTTATGCCTTTCTCCACACAAAATCCCTCAACAGCTGCATTCTTGAATTCAGTTCCATTATCTGTTCTCAACATTCTAACCACTGACCCTGATTCTGTTTCCACCTTCTTGATATGGTCAATAATTTGTTGAGATACTTCTGATTTAGCATGCTGAAACTTTACCCAAGTGTATCTGGTGTAGTCATCCACAATGACCATTGCAAACCTTTTCTTTGACACTAACATAATGTTGACAGGGCCAAAGAGATCCATATGTAACAATTGAATTGGATCTTTGATCATGGTGGCTTCCTTGCTGACAAAGGATGATTTCCTTTGCTTCCCTTGTTGACAAGCTAGACATAATCCTTCTTGGATAAACTCCATTTGGGGTAGTCCAGTTACCAACTCTCTCTTCACTAGATCATTAATTGACTTGAAGTTCAGGTGAGAGAGCTTCTTGTGCCATAGCCTGCTTTCATCAGGGGATGCCTTGCTGTAGAAACATGATTCTCCATTTACTGAATTAAAATCAGCAACATAGAGATCTCCTTTTCTTATCCCTGACAAAACCAACTTCCCATCATTTTCATTTGAGATTAGGCACTTATCTCCTTTGAAGGAAGTGATGAATCCTTTGTCACTTAGTTGACTTATGCTTAGCAAATTGTGCTTGAGCCCATCAACCAGTGCTACATTTTCAAATGAGACATTCCCACTTGTTGCTTTGCCATAACCAAGAGTTAGTCCTTTGTTGTTATCACCAAATGAAATTACTGGATGAGCCTTTTCTTGGAATTCTGTGAGCAAGGCTTTGTTTCCTGTCATGTGCCTTGAGCAGCCACTATTTAGAAACCAGATTTGAATGCTTTTGACCTTTCCCTGCACACAAGAAAACATTTAAATTGTTTTTGGTACCCAATTTGTTTTGGGTCCTCTTGGTTTAGTCACAGTAATAGGTAATACAGCTTTTTCTTTATCAATGACTTTTGGTTTTGGCAAATTCAAAACTTTCTCCTTTTTAGGAGCTTCAAAATATGCTTTTGATTTCTCAACAGTTGTCTTGCCTTTTTCCTTGGAGGAGCAGGCTTTAAGAGTTGGTAAATCATCAGCATATAAAATTGTGCCAATCAAAATTTGTGGTTTTTCTTTGCATTGAAAAGATAAATGATTACAGTTATCACAATTCCAGCACACTTTTCTAGGGGCTTCATGAATGGAAGAATAATTGCTAGTTTTATTAACACCTAGCTTACCATTTCAATTCTTCTTGCATTCCCCTGACAGGCCTTTTTCCCTTGACGGGCTACAATGGCTTGATGCACTATTTCCCCCTGACGACTGTGTATCCACTGATGCACAGTCTAGTTCTTTCCTAACTGGAGGGTTGAGTGCTTTGGCAAGAATAGTCTTCTTGCCTCTCCCACCACTAGTGGAAGCTTCACTCACTGGGAAAACATTCCCTGATTCTAGCTTTGTGTCTGTCTTAACAAACTTGATAGATTGTATTGGCCTTTTTCCAAAACTAGCTGCCATCTCAACCTCAATGGGAGGTTGCTGCACAAGAGTCTCTTCATAGCCTAAACCAGATTTTGGATCAGATTTCTAACTTTTTAAACGATCCTCCAATTTCCTGCTAGACTCACTCCATCTCTTAATGGCTTCCCTTTCTTGACTAAGAAGATTCGGGGTCCATTCATCTCTTTTGATAGCAAAGTCAAGAAGATTTTTAGTCCTTGAGAGTTCTTTTTCAAGACTCTCAAGTCTGGAGTTTTTTGATACTAAAAGAGTGTTCCTAGCAGATAACTGTTCATTTATTTTCTGCACTCTCTAAGTTTCAGCTACAACACTCTTCAGGGTGTCATAGAGATCCTTTATCTCACAGGCCATTTCCTTAACAGTTTTAACACAATCAGTTTTAGACATGTTAGAGGAAATTTTGAGGTGTACCTACGAGCTGCTACTGTCAATGGATGAGGCCATCAGGGGTAGGTTGACATACTCTTCATTTTCTTTTTCATCAGAGTCAACCTAGTCCTTTCCCTCTGCAATGTATGTTTTTCCCTTCTTGTTTGCATTGAGAAGGTCAAAGTATTTCTTCTTGTAGTCCACAACAGCTTCTTTGTTTCTGGATTCACCATCTTTTGTGGCCTTGCGACTCTCATTGGAAAAGTGACCCAGCTCATTGCATTTGTAGCACTTTATTCTTGATTTGTCAATAAAGTTTTTCGTGCTACTGAGTTTCCTTGCTGAAAATCTTTTAGATCCCGAAGGCTTTTGGAATTTCAGTTTGGAAAACCTTTTTGCAAGAAAGGCCATGGTTTCATCCAACTCCTCTAACTTTTCTGGAGTATGTTCTTCCGCCTTGAAGTCAGCTTCTTTGTCCCCTTCTATGTCAGCATCTTCTAGTTACTGCTTCATCAAGACACTTGGTCTTGCTTCTTGTTTATCCTTCGTGGCAGCCATCAGGGCTACAAATTTAAGCTTTCTGGCATCCCCTGACATTTCAGATCTTTGTTGAACCTCTAGTTCATATGTCTTGAGAGTACCATATAGCCTATCCAAGTCTAGAAAATTCGTGTCCTTGGATTCCCTGATGGTTGTTGTCTTAGGATCCCATGATATGGGAAGGGCTCTCATAAACTTTCTATTCACATCCTTGTTAGCATATGTCTTCCCATATAATCTCAGGTCATTTACCAACCTGTTAAATATGTCGAACATTTCAGTAAGTGTATCACCATTTTTCATTCTGAACCACTCATACTGTTGTCTCAACAGCTGCAGTTTATTCTCCCTCACTTCCTCGGTACCATCACAAAGGATTTGTATGGTATCCCATATAGATTTAGACGTGGTAAGATTCATGATACTATTCAGCATATCATCGTCTAAACCATTATACAGGATCCCAGTGACTTTAAGATCCTTTTTCACCTTTTCTCTTTCCTCTATCGTCATTTCGTCAGTTGTCTTTGGGACCAGCTTTTCAGGAATACTGACTCCATTAACGACTTCTATAGGAATGAGCTTCTTGGGAACGTGAGGTCCTTCTTCTAGAATCTACAAATATTCATCATCAATATCTCTTAAATGAACTATCATTCTTTGTCTCCAGAAGAAGTATTTGCCCCTTTCCAACATGGGGACTTTACTGTTTCCAGCTTTGTTGGCCATAGATAATGATCGTTTTTAGCAAGTGAAATCTGCTAAGAGGCTCTGATACCAATTGTTAGTGCAATATAAGCACAAGTGTTTGTAGAAGGAGGGGGATGAATACAAACACCTGAAACTTTTCGCTCTTTTAAACTTAAAAGCGCTTATTGAAAAACAGCTGCAATAAACAGAAAAACTATAAGAAATGAACACACAGATTCAAGTTAAAATAGTTATATTAAAACTTGGGGGTTTTCTGAAAATCTGTATAATCACAACTGTGATTTACAGCTACAAATTCTGTGTTTAAATACACAGCTTCTCGCACTCACTAGCTTCTAACTTTCGTTGAAATATTTCTCGCAAGATCTATTACAAACCTTCTCTCTAGTGTTTGTGTGCTTCGGTATTTGTTTGATCTGTTGGAAAGATTCAATCTTTGTGTGTTTTATTGTAATGAGAACTCCGGTACTTATATGTTGATCAGTGGATGAAATCACGTGCTTGAGACGTGCTGCTTTTCTCAACTTAGCCGCAAGTATGTCATATCGTAGCCCTATGTGTCAGACTGCTGCATGCTTTGTTGCTTCTTTTTCTTCCCCTGATCTGTGTGCATTTAATACGAGAGAGTTCTCATTGGATCGAAAACAAACTTCAAGAAATATCTTTCCGGTTGATATTTCTTGTTTCTTTAACACGTTACGTTGATTTCCATGTAAGTACTGATGACGGGTGCATGCTGTCATAACGATCCACTGACTATCAACCCTGATGGACTTTGATCAGTGCTTCTGGATCCCTTGATGCTTATTGACTGGATCAGGGCTTCAACCTTTACTTGAGTTTCACTCAGTGCTTCTTAATCCTGATGGTTATGACTGACGACATACTCTGATGGCTTCCCTTGATGCCATGTTGGTCATTCCCCCTGACGGGTTACCCTGATGGGTTGGCCTGACACTGACATGTCCTGAAGTGTTTCCCTAATGGGTTGGTCTGCCTTCGTCATACCCTGACAGGTTTCCCCTGAGGGGTTCCCCCTGATGGGTTCCCCCTGATGGGTTCCCCCTGATGGGTTCTTAATCAACGTAACTTTGATTAGAATTTCTGATGTGTGGAATACCTTGACTGTTTACAAGTAGCATCAAACAACGTAACTTTGATTAGAATTTCTGATGTGTGGAATACCTTGACTGTTTACAAGTAGCATCAAACATTCTTTTTCACTTAGTCAAGTCCTTTGAATGTTTCTGTTTTCTGACTTGTCTTGTGAAGAGATCGACCATCCACTGATTAATAAGGTTATTATCAGTAGATGCAAAACTTGTGCTGATCTTAAGGTTTATAAAATAGCTCAAGTATTTACAGTTGCACAATTTATTACATAATCATCATCATCATCATTTATCTCTAATAAATTCGTCAGATGAACTCTTCGGAGTATCAAAAGGAACCACTGGTGACTTAGTAGCAGGATGATAGTTGTCAATTTCCTGGAAGAGTTCATCCTCTGCTAGTACGGTAGAGATGGGGATAACAAAGAGAATTTCTTGCTGGTCTAGTTCTTACTCCTCATCAGTAGGAGGCTCAACATCCGATCCTCCCTGAGCAATGGCCTGAGCAGCAGCATCTTCATGGTATAATTCCATATAAAAATCATATATCTCCCTTTCCTCAGAGTCGAGGGTGGCTAGATCAAAATCAGGGTCAGCAACAACTGCCTTAATTTTCTTTTTAGGCCACTATATTTGAGCGACAGCTCGTCTTTTCCTGTTGGGTTTGGTCATACCAGCAGGGTCTGTGGTAGCAACAGTTTGTCCTACAATAGGACGTTGCACATCCTACTATCCTTCAGCAGGAACATTAGCATACTCTGTTGCTTTCTTCATTTTTCTTTTTGTAGCAGCCTTTCATAGTGCAGCAGGGTTGCGTTCATAATTTTGCAAAATGGAGGGGGGGGGGGGTGATAATTTTGCTCTTTGGCAGCTTCTTGGATTTGGTCCTTGTTGGGAAATTGTCTCCAAGAATTCCCTTGAGCATCAGGGATAGTATTCGTCAATGTCTGATCTTGGTTTTCTTCTTGTTGGAGAGAATTCTTTAAGAAGCTCGAAGAAGATTTGGACCCAATTGATCTCCTGCTCAGACTTCAGTAGGGAAACAAGAAAGATAACCTTTGTTGATGCTTTATCTTGGGAAGTGAATTTGCACAGCAAGGTCTTATGGAGGATGTCCATGAGGAAATCTCATTTCTTTAGGAAATCCTTCCTCTTCTTGGTATTATGGGTCTTGACATACCGAAGCTCTGCTAATACAACAGGGACTAGTATAGGCAGGGGCAATAGGCCCTGACTTATCATTTGGAGTACATCCCTGATGTTTGTTGTTGTAATGGAGACTTGCTATCCATTAACTCGCCCAGTGATGCTGTTGTGTCCCACTTGGACACTCTGGCAGAATTCCCTTATCACTTCCTCATAAATAGGGCAGTCAGCAGAGATCACATGTCGGATCCCATTATTTCTCAGCAGCATTATAACTTTGAAGGAATTGGCGTCTTGTTGATCATCAACAAAGGAATCTAAGTCAATAATAGAATCAGATTCAATTTTATCTTGTCAGTTTGTCATCCTGCTGTGTATAGTCGGAGTAAGTGGTGATTTTAGGATGGAAAGGCGGTGTTTTAGGCAGAAATTTTAGAGAGAGAGAATTTTTGTTTTAGAGAGAGTTGAGAACGATTGAAGGTAAAAAAATGAGGGGTGAAAGAGTTTATATAGGGGGTGAAAAGAAGTTGAAGAGGTTTAGAGTAGTACTGATATGAGTGTGGAAGAGTTAGTGGGAGAGAAATACGTGGGTAGTGGTGAGAATTAATTACCGAAAAGACAACAGCCGTAAATAGATAATGGGACAAAGTGACATTAAATGCGGAGAGAGAAAATAAACGTGTTAGATGAAAATGATGATGATGATGTTTTAGAGAATAAATGTGCAACTGTAAATACTCAAGGTATTCTATAAACCTTAATATATTTGCATGAGTTTTTGCATCCACTGATGGTCGACTTAGTCATCAGCGGATGAACTACACTGCACTGGGCGAGTCATCAGTGTTTACTTGAACGGACTCGACAGTGTCAATGAATGACTGTTGGTACTTAAAAAGATAAATATTCCGCATAACAGACATTTCAGGAAAAGCCAACAAAGTATTGATGATCAAAAGAATAAGTATTTTTAAGAGGCATCAGTAAGAAGAACCCATCAAGGGAAGCCTAAAAACATTGTATCAAGGCTATGACACCATCAGGGGAAGCCTGTCAGGGGATGACTTCATTAGAGGAAGCCATCAGGGGAAACCCGTCAAGCGATGACCTCTTCAGGGGAAACTTTTAGGGCAACTCATCAGGGGATGACCTAGTCAGGGGAAACCATCAGGGGAAGGCATCAGGGGATGACCTTGTTAGGGGAAACACTCTTGTGTCCAGACTTTGGCGACAACATATCTCTCGATGAGTTTAGCGATGACTAAATAAGAGTTTGGCAACAGTCATTTCTATCCACTCACGACGAGTTTGGCGATGGATAAAAAGTGACTTAGGCGATAGTCATTTTTATCTACTAATGAAGAGTTTGGCGATGGTTAACACTGACTTTGGCGATAGTCATGTTTATCCACTGACGATGAGTTTGGCGATGAATTAACTTACTCGACGAGTTTGGCGATGACTGAGATTGCCCAACCAGTTTGGCGACGACAAAAGATCACTCATAAGTGGAACCCTTTAGTGGATAACAAGCTGGTCATAACATCAGTGGATAAATGAAGCACTGATCAAGTCTCCATCAGGGTTTGACATCGGTGGATAAAGAAGCACTGATCAAGTTACCATCAGTAACTTGTCATCAACGAATCCAGAAGCACTCATCAAGTCGACATCAGGACTTGGCATCAGTGGATTGTTATGACCTAATTCACACGTCATCAGGACTGACATGCAAATCATTGACACTTGGCACGGAAGCAAAGGGTATAACTGAAAAGATATTCCTTGAAGTTTGGTTAACCAATAACAACTCTCGAGCATTAATTACATGCAGACTAGGGGATGAAAAATAAGCAACAAAAGCAAATAGCAGTCTGACACACCACTCCTAAAGGACGTTGATGTGACAGAACTGCAGCTAAGTTAAAACTTGAAGCATGTCCAACACATGGTTTCACCAACTAATATGCTATACATACATGAAGAGTTGTTACACAGAAAACCAAGCGAAGAAACAAGAAGACATACAACAAACACTAGAGGGAAACTTTGTAATAGATTTGTAAAGAGATATTCAAAGAAAAGAAGTAGCTAGTAAGTGTGAAAAAAGAAGCTATAATTTTATTACAGAGAAGCTGTAACTCTTACAGAATTTGTAGCTGATTAATCACAGTTGTGATTAAACAGATTTCCAAAAAAATATCAAGTTTTAATATAACTATTTTAACTTGAATGCTTGTGTGTTTATTTTAATTTCAGTTAAGTTTTTTTGGTGATTGTAGCATTCTAGCTGGTGCTAACAAGTTTTAAAAAAGAGCAAAAAGTTTGTAGTATTTGTATTTAACCCCCCCCCCCCCCCCCCCCCCCCCCAAATTTTTACGGCAATAAAAGCGAAAATGACTATTAAAAAAATGATAAGTCATTGAGATATCAGTAGGATGTTATTGCAAGTCTTTGTTGGTGTAAAGGATTGATAGGATTCAGCAGTTAGAATATATCATGTTTATAGATAGCATGCAATTATGTCCTTGTTGATCTTATAGTTCCTACTGGGAGCTGGAATTGAGCAAGGAGTTTTAACTTGTAAGCAGTAAGAACATCCTTTGCTTACAATATAAGTAAGGTCTTGGACTTAGTTTCTAAAACAACACTTTTGTCAAAGAGTTTCCCCTTTTTGTGAAATTTGCAGCAAGGTCAATGTAGATTGAGACAACAACATTGATGAATGCTGCTCAATGTCAGCAGGTAACCTTTATCAATAACATCTTTAAGGTTTCAGCAGGATGGAGTAAATTGACACAACAACATTGAAAAGGATTGCTAAGTTTTATCGTATTGCTAAGAACATAAGTCCTTGCTTAAGAAAACAAAATGTTAGTATAGTAGACTCTTACTTTAAATATTGCATGCCTAATTCACTTATTAGTTTGCTGAAACGATTTTCATTCAAGGGTTTTGTAAAAACGTTTGCTAATTGATTTTTAGTAGGAATATAATTTATCTCTACAGTACCTTGTTGTACATGATCTGTAATGAAATGATACCTTATATCTATATGTTTAGTCCTAGAATGTAAAATAGGATTATAAGCAATGGCTACAGCATTAGTATTATCACAGAATATAGGGATAGATTTGAAATTAAACCTATAGTCAGCAAGTTGATTTTTTATCCATAAAATTTGTGCAACGCAACTTCTTGCTGATATGTACTCAGTTTTAGCAGTGAATGTTGATACAGAATTTTGCTTTTTACTGAACCATGAGACAAGTTTTCCTCCTAAAAATTGGCATGTACCACTTGTGCTTTTTCGATCAATTTTACACCCAGCAAAATCAGCATCCGAATATCCAGCAAGGTCGAAGTTAAAATTTTTTGGATACCAAATTCCTAAGTTAGGAGTTTCTCTGAGATATCTGAAAATCCTCTTAACATAAGCTAAATGTGATTTATTGGGATTAGAATGAAAACGTGCACAAATACATGTAGCAAATATAATGTCAAGTCTGCTTATAGTTAAGTAAAGCAAAGATCCGATCATACCTCAATAGCTTGTTATATCTACGAATTTACCTTACTCATCTTTATCCAATTTTATTGCTGATGACATGTGAGTTTTCATAAGACTTATTGTTTCCAATCCGAACTTCATAAGTAGGCCTTTAGTATACTTGGATTAATCCGAATTGTTTTGTTTAAGTAGAAGTGCATCGACAAACTCAATCTTAAACAAACAAACATACCTCACATACATCAAAAATAAAAATAAAAAACACAATTTTATAATATATTATCTATAAATTTAAGAAAAGTAAAAAGATAATTTTAAAAAATACTCAAAAATATTATATAATATCTAAAAATGTATTAAAAATTCTATTAAAAACTCATAGAAGTCAAAATTAAATTTAAAAAAAGTAAAAAAATAATTTTAAAAAATACTCAAAAATAGTATATAATATCTAAAAATGTATTAAAAATTTTATTAAAAACTCATAGAAGTCAAAATTAAATTATTAATAAAATATATCTGTGTTGTATACGAATTCTATAGCTAGTAAGGATTAAATTCATGGGAGACCGAGTAATGTTAGGGTTGTCCAAGCATAATTTATAACAAAAGCCAAAGATATTTAGAAAATTTAAATCTACAAATTTTATTGATTGATTCAAATAATAAAGTGTACACCTACGGTAGAGTTATATAGAGATTAATAATTAGGCCCATTAACTTCTTTAAAAGTAAATCGTACAATAATTTTCAGAGATCGTGATTATGTTTAGTACATCCTCCGTTCTTTACTACAATATTTTTAAATTTTAAGATAAATTGAAATTTTTTTTAAATATTATCCTTAATAAATATCATTCTTAAAGTAATGAATTAAGGGTAATTATAGAATATTAGTGATAAAATTTGTAATTTTATAATATTTTAATTATTTTTTTAATCTGTGTGAAAAAACCTTAAAAAACATGTATTAAAAAACAGTGGGAGTAATTCTACTCTAAATTTAGATAATAAAATTGATTTATGAAATTTAAATTCCAAAATTTACCATTGAGTTACCAAATATAAAGTCATACTATTTTATTAAATGAACCAACTTGTCTATATCGATATATAATCCATCCGTTGTCACATATATTAAAAAATTGATAAATATTTTTATTTTAATAAGTAAAATTTATAATCGTATTTGGGACGGAGGATTCATTAGTGAGTTGGAACACGCGATACAAGTAAGGTACACCAAAAACAAACCCTTTATTATATTGTCATATTATTTCGATAATAGATTTAAGCTTTGGTAACTACGCGTTTTAGTGGACATAAAATACAATTTCTCAATCCTAAAATTTATAATCAATTTCTAAATTTTGTTTATTCCCCCCTCGCTAGTTTATAACCATATTATTAAATAAAGGAAGGGGGACGCGAATAGATCTTAATCAAAGTTATTTTTGGTAATAAATCCTAATCAAAGCTGAGATGAATGGACAGTATTTTACTATTCTACCGTTATCATAATTTTTTTTTTTTAAAACTAGATTTAGCCAAATGAATGTAGTTTATAACTGTGACCGAACAAATATCTTATTAAACCGAGAGTTTGAGTTTTCTTATTTTTTAGAATTGGGCCGTTATATATATATTTTTTTTTGTAGACAATTTATAAATATCATTGAACTATCCTTCCTAGTAAATAATTTATGAGCAAAAAACTTATAATATTGATCGTAAAAAATCTATCTAAGATCACCTCATTTTTATAATTTAAACAACAATTATATACAAAAATAATATATTATGCATAATTTCATTATATTCGAAGTTGTGGAGCTTTTTTATCTAATAAAGTCAATTGTCTACGATTTTTGATGGCCTAGATTTTTTAATTTTTTAATCAATAAAAATATCACAAAATTGTATGAAATTTTGCATAACTTTAATATTTGTATTCACTTTTTTCAATCCATACGATTAAATTATTGATTAGATTATCACAATATGTTATAATTGAGAAAACTTTTGATAAATTTTTTAAGATTAAGTCAATTTTAAAGAATTTTTACTCATAATTTATAAATATCATTATAAATCTTGTGACATATTTGTTCGCAGACGAGTGAACCTCCTTTTCAATCAAATTTTCCTTAATAATAATAACAATAATAATAAAAAGACTGAAATCAAATTTGAAAATTCCAATAAACTCAACTTAGGATATCTGCACAAATTTTTCTTAACAGATTTTATATTTTATAGAATTATGCACAACTTTTTACATATATACAAATTTTCTATTTATCTAATCTACACCAAATTTCCTAATATATAATATACTATAATAAAATAACAATATTTTAAAATTTTATTATTTACCTTAGTTAATTCTATAATTAATAGACAATGTTTTATTATACAATTTAATTATATTACATAATAATATATTATATGTATAATATATATATATATATATATATATTATCACTTTTATACATGTAAAATAATTATAATATAATACTAAAATATTAGTATATATAAATTATATATTATAACATATAATATTAATATATAAATAATATTAGCTTAATGTTTATATATTATGTATTAGTTTTATATATTATAATATATTAATATATTATATATATGAAATACTATATAACAATTATAATATACAGTTAATATTTTATACTAATTTATTAATTAATTATTATAATATTATATTAATGGATTTAAATATAAATATAATTTATTTTTTCTATTAAATTAATATATAATATTTTAATACAAATAATATATATGTGTTTATGTGTGTATTTACTAAAGTATAATTATAGAATAATATAAAGTATGATAAAATAATAATTTTGATAAATATGAATAGTTATTTTATAGATTAAGGATATACTGTTTATAATTATTAAATGAACTTTAAAATTAAATTATTGATGTAACTCATATTTTTCAGAAATATTTTTTAAATATAAGATAAGGAAGGATATTGAGTTCGGGGGAAAAGCGACGAGAGTGCTGATATCCATTTTATAGTTGAGTTCTGAGTATCATTATTTTGTTCAATTGGGAGATATTTTATCCAACTAATCGATCGGATTAGCTGATATTACAGTCGTCGACAAACACAATAGTAAACACTAGCCAATAGAACATTTTCCTTGGACCTCAAGTCGAGTGTTTAGTGCACATTTTCCAATAAATAGGTGCCAACATGTAGCCAGCGGAGGTTGGGCTGCCCCCACACTCCCCCCGCCCCACACCCAAACACTTCATAAACAGGATCAAGACTTTAGTAGGAAAAAGTCGCCCACATGAAGACAAGTGTCACTCAATTCTCCTCTTTGGAGCACAACAACAAAGCAAACTTAGTTATTTCTACCCACCCAACTTTTTCTCAGTCTCAGACTCCAAACAAGAAAAATAAGGTTTTAAAACAAAAAAAATAAAAATAAATTAATCAACGTTTTGAAAAACAAATGAAGCTTGTGGGACCCACAGGAGGAGGGATAATATTTTGTCCAAGCTTCAACAAATGAAAAAGAGCCACGTTAGAGGCAGTAATTTGCCAGATGAAATGTCGGAGGAGCTAGAGGAATGATGATTGCACATTAAATGAGTTAGCCAAACAAGTGAAAAAGCTTTCTCATATTTGACCATTACTGGTTTACTTCCAATTCTCTACAAGGGATCCTTCACGTGACAAAATCTTCATCACTTCCCTCTTCAGCCTATGTGATGATGCTATATATATATATATATATATATAT
>CM025782.1:16817085-16838242 GCA_014636745.2 Centella asiatica
ACACAATACATATTCTCTACTTATATAAAATCACCCATCTTGGTCTTGATGTTTCCATAAATTTATAATTTTATTATTTCAAACTTTTTATAGTGCATTTATTGTTTGATCTTTTTTCAATATAATAACAGGAAGTTTAATATGATTATTTTTTGTTATAAAAAGTTTAAGTTGGATGAAAGAAATTTTCAATTCAAACTTAGAACATACACAATTCTCTTTCAGAAAATTTAAGTATATTTATAGGTTAACTTAATAAAATATATATTAATTAAATCTTAATAGTTAAATCACTTTCCTCGATAGTGCAATTATTTTCAAAATATAGAGATGGGGAGCTCAACCCTACAGAGATATTGCTCTTAAACACATTAGACGATGCTGCTTAAACTATTACTATTAAATAGTCTATAAAGAAAATTCCTCTAACACGATTCCAAAAGGCAATATGTTATCAATATAATGATATGATATTATCAAGAGCGTCATTCGCAATTTTTACTCGGTAAATGCCAGATTTTGTGACATTTTTTGATTTAGTTAAGTATTTGATTCGTAAAATAATTTTTAGTATACATTGAATCATCAAACAACCTTGACATTACTAATTATCTATATTACAAACCTTCATAACTTTATACGATTATCTTTAGTAAACTAAACGTAAAAATTCACGTCTGCTCAGTTCTCTCTAATTCCACATATTTTCTTTCTCAATTTTAACGGTAATTCAATTTTTGGCTTATTCTTTTTTGTTTTTACAGCAACTCAAATTTTAATTTAACCTCTTTTAATCAATTGATTTGAGATATTCATCTTCAGCGTTCTTCACCCACCACTAACGGTATGTGCTAAACAATCTCTTTACTTTTGTTGCTTTCATTATTTAATTTTTTTTCCCAATTGCTATAAATTTTATTTATTTTTTAAACGTGATGGTATAAATAGGATTGAAGTATGATAATTAATGCCTTTTCTTATACTATATTTGACAATAATTTGATTGATACTTTACTTTTAAGTAATGCAAAATATTAGTTTTATTTTCTAATTAAAAATGAATAAATTATGTAGTTATATATGTATTAACTAAGCTAATAATTTTCCAATGAGTTTTAACATGAAAACTATACAATTGTCTCACGATATATAATGTATTATTGCAAATAACATATTAATATTTGTTTATTGCTTTTACAAAAATTTGGTTAAAGAAAAAAAATTGCACACACGAATGTGTGTGCCTGATTTACTAGTACCATTTAAAATTACACGTGTCATGTATCTTAAATGTTAGTGAGAAATTGACCAATCTCATGCCGCAAGATCGATAGCATAATCTTATAAGTATGTTGCATATATATTTTTCCTTCATTCACTTTAAATAGTGTTTGATCTGCGCGCCAAGTTCTTGTCGAAATGGATTGTTTGGGAAGTGAATTGAATCTTGTACTACGATTTTGGTAGTTTGGAAAGCAATGAGGAAAGTAACTTTGCGATTTCATCTTTTCTTAAAGTAATTTTGATTGTTTTCCTTCACTTGTTTTCGTCGTTTGATTCTCAAGTGTACCAAACAAGCACTTGTCTCATCCACCAATAGAGAGAGAGATGTATTCCAACAGCTCTGGCCTGAAAAAGAGAATGAATAGTTTAAGGGGATCGATCATGGGGAAGGGATCATGTCCCGTAAAACCAGTTCTAATATTCGTGTACCTCATTTTTTAAGGTTAAACTGTTCTCTCTTATAAATAATTTATATATATTAAAAAATTACTAATTGTTATATTGATTTTGTATGAAATATTAAAATTAAACTTACATTTTTTCAATGCACAAGAGTAAATATTTTTTCTCTCTATATTAAATGAATTACTTTCATCATATTTAATTGAAGATATTTTGAAAAATTAGCAATAGTGGAATGGGAGCTATACAATTCCTCACTAAAAATGAGGAATAATTAATTTTATTATCTTGAAATTTAATTTTAATCTATATGAATGCATGAAAACATGTTTTGAAAAATAAATATAATCATATACGGAGTAGTTAATAATATCAAGGAAAAAAATAAATAAGAAACAAAGCTGAAAGCGAAAAAACATAATTTTACAGTATCCCTCTAGTACAAGTAGTAAATAAATATAGAAATTTCAGAATATTACAAAATAAACGAGGGATGGATAATGAAATTACGAGAAAAATATGAATGCACGAGAAGAGCCACGTCGGTGAGTCGGTGATAGGCTGATAACTTACTTTTCCTTATATTCCTTTTTTGAACAGTACTGTAATATACTCCGGAGATTTCCTCAACTTGAAATTACTCCGTATAAACTTTTTTTTAATCTTTTTTTGTGGCTACATACTCCCTATGGAAATTGGGCATCTTAAAAATGCAAGAGGTTTTTATTGCCTAGTCAGCTTTAGAATGTTGTAAACAAAACTCCATGAAAATGGTTACGGAGTATATATAAACTAAGTAGCGGCAATTGCAGAATTTTGAGAATTAATAAAACTATGCAACATTATAATTTCATGAATCATCCTCGTGCAAAGTTACATTAACTTTAACATTTATATGTTTCACATATTTTAAATAAAAAGTCAAATGTAACTATTGAGGTAGAATGAAGGAAAAGCTAATTAAAACAAATGAACATGATTAACAAACAAATAGCACACCTTATTTAAGGAAATAACATGTGGTGGGTTGCTAAAGGTTGAAATTTGTATCACATGCTGAGAGCCTCTAAAAAAGAGAGAGACGATGATAAAAAGAGTTTGAATGTCTACTAATTTCTCTGTCAATGTATGTCATTAATACACTGAGGGTCCTAAACAATGTAACAACGACATTTGATTTGAGACTTATTCAAAACCTCAGACATGAGATTCGTCGTGTCACCTTTGATAAATTAATTTAGGACTTGACAACTACACTGTTCTGTTCCATAAGATGTTGAGCAAAGCCTTTTCGTCCAAATCGCCAAAGGAAGTTGTAAAGCATACATGTATGAGTTACTTTTATGGGTCTACTCCAAAAATTAAGTTACTTTTATTATATTATATACTAATAATAAGTTTACAGAACACGTAGTAAATCATCTAATTTCAAGCGAAAGGGAAAAGATGATCAAGCTATATACCAGTGTTGAGATGACGAAGGGACTACCTTTAATAAGCGATGACCATCATAGGTGATTGACACGAGGCTTTAAGAATGTACAAAAAATGCTAGTTGCTTATATAGAGTTAATTCTACTTGCACACTTGAGCAATCTCAACTTAAAATTTTTGAATTTAAAACTGAAACCAGTTTATTTTCTACTTATTGCCATATATCTATATCTATATATATATATATATATATATATTACAATTAAACTTGGTAACTGAATTTTGTGGCAATTGAGTTGTCCAAGTATAATTGAGAAAGCCAGACAAGACTATAAATCATTTCATTCATACCACGTAGCATATCATGTATTCATGTGATACATGAAGTAAATTGGGCGAAGGTCTTCAAACAAGGACCAAACGGTCATTTTCTTTAACCAATTGATATATATATATATATATATTATTAAAATCAGTGACTTATAAGATGGTCCTATAGCAGTGGGCCTTGACATCAGCTAGTTCAACAATAGCCCGTAAAAGTGCCAGAAATTCTGAAAAGTTGTCACCAGTTCATATGAGATTATCAAACAAATTCTAAGATGGCACCAATTATATTAGGCCTTGATATCATCGATATCATGACAGTAGCCCATAGAAGTGCCAGACATTCTAAAAAAGAAAGTTGCTATCAGAAACAAGATCATAATTCTGGAGAGAAAAAAAACATGTTTAGCAATGTTGAGCAGTCATTCCCAGGACAATTGGGGAAATAAGTGTACTGTTTCAAAAGCATAGAAATATTGTTAAAGCTACCAACAGTGGGTTACACCTGAAGCCTAATCGGAGGGAAGATTAAAGATTAATGAGTTGAAGCTCCTCAAACTAAACCAAACATTTCTTTGTACGACCTATCAATTTTGCTAACCTCTCTATCTGTACCACCAAAAGAGTTGTCACTATGTTCACCTTCAACATTGCCATGACATGAACAAAAGAACATAGACCCAGCAACATTTTGATGCAACCTCGGAAGCTCAGGAACAGGTATACTCCCTGCTGACGTGAGGCTGACGTGCCCAGAAGAAGTGTCTGCAATTCTTCAAATTTCATGAATTATCCCACTTGGGCAGCTGCGAGGTGGGCATAGCAGATGGGTGTAACTAGATAAAATTGACCAAACAGAGCGTTGAAATTAGTTCTACACTAAAAGGGCAACTTTATATTACTATCATCCATTTCAAAATTTTCAAAGCAGATACATTTTGATTTTTTGAAACAAACAAAAATATATTGAACATCAAGATTAATGTTATAAACTTGATTTTAGTTGATACTTGATACGGTTATTATAATTTTATAGTTTATAGATTTTCATAAATTTTAAAGTTCTAACAGTTCGTTGACTCAAAAAGTCGAAGTATAATAGGAAAAGATAAAAGTGCAGACTATAGTATTGGTGGGTGAAGATACCTATAGAAATTGCCGTGGTGCTCCTTTGATACCTAAAATTGGGAAAAACGAATATCAAAGAAGCCACTTTATAAGGTTATGATTTGATTGTATATCATTGAAAGAATGCAGGACCTGAATGCTTACACGTATGACAGTGAATGGATGAAATTCTGCAGCTCATCAGGCGAGAAACCAATCTCATCAATTAATACATGATAGTGTGCTGGCCGAGAAGTTCCCTGCCATTTGAAGTATAAGAAAAAGTAGAGACAATAAGGGCAAAACAAAATAAAATGATAACAGTAATAAGATATGTCTCATCTTGTTAAATAGAAGAGAAACAAGTTTTATTTGAATTTCTTCTGGACCTTCCTCTTGTAATTCAGCTGCAGTAGTAGGGAGAAAATCCGGAATTTATATGTGGTGTGTACATACGTGTGCATGTGTGTGCATGTATTTGTGCGGGAACATGTATCTTTTTGTATGAGAAATCAGGCCAAAATGCTAAGCTATATACACAAACTTATTTGGATCATATTTCTCCTCCATTTCCCCTTTAAATGGTCTCCTTTCATTTTCTGGAAGTCCAAAATCAATCAACGCATTATTTGAATCGACAGTTCTTAGACTATGATCCAACTTAGAATCATTTTAAAACAAAAGGGCATAGAAGTGGGAATTCTTTACAACCCAAAAGGGTCAAAGTAAATTATGTTTCATTCTTTTACTCGCTTCCAATAACTTCTGCATCCCCACAAGGATATCTAAAAGGAGATCATAACAATTAACAGTCTTAAAGTAACAATATTATGTATTTATGGATAAGATGCTGTATTACTCTCATGAAGGTAACATTTTAAATATCCACCTCTAATGATTCAATGCATAGGAAAACATAGCAACTTACGATCATCCCTGCCTGGGCACACATGTAAAAATCATAATTTTTAGGATGCACAATTTTTGTGTCCACTACAGTACCTGCAAGCACAAAAACACAAAGCACATAAGAGCAGGTCACACGAAAAAAGTTGGTGAAACTGTGAAAGCACGTTGCAACTTGCAAAATGCAGACCACAGGGAACATTATCGGCAATGCCACCGGCTTGAAATAGCTTAGTGTGGTGATTTTTTTGGGCAACAATTACTGTAAACTTGGGAATGTCTACCTCGCCAAGACACTCATAGGCCTGACAAAACACAAAAGGCAGCGACGCATTTAATTAGAAATGCTATAGTGTTAATAAGATGACTTTAGCGGCCACGACAATCCTAATACATGCAGGAAAAGAGTAGCAATGGAGCATCAAGAACTTAAAACAGCATTTAATCGCAGTAGATAAATTCAAGATTAAAATGTGGCAGTCTTTCTAGCTGTCAGCTGCATACAATTGGACTAAGGCACAGCATTCTACATGCAAGATAAGAAATGAGGCACTGGAACTCCCATAAGATGCATAAGTTCAGTCGATGATCATATATGTATACTTGTATAGGTAAGATATATAAGTTCCAACAAAGAATATATGTATAGGTATGATCGAAAAAAATTTTAAAAAAATTTACTACAGCCCATTTTGAAAAAACTAGGCTGCAAGCTATTTCATGTTTTCACTTCACCTCATACATTATTTGTTAAATCCAACCGTACGGATGAAAAGTACATTGAACAATAGGGGCGCATACAAATTTTTATATGTTTTAGTGATGTGTAAGTGTGTAACACTTTCTTTTATAAACATGAAAAGAAGGGAAAAAAGAACTGTCGGATACAATCTTATTTTTCGTGATTATAAAAATGGTGTTACACTTCACCAAAAAATTTGAAAATTGGATGTCGCCCTATTTTCCACTATAGATTTCATTGGATTTGATCAAAAATACGTGAAAGGTAGTATGTGTAGGTGTGTGCATATAGTGTGTGTATATAAAGGGGGTGTATTTGAAACCAACAACCTAAAGGATCAACCATCAGTGAAGCACATATCATTATTCGATTAACCAATATAACATAAATGTTGTGGTATGAATACCGCAGCAATGGATGGAACATCTGATCGACCAGGTGACCCATGAGACACATCCATCCCCAGAATCATTGTTGGAGTATCTTTTATGAATGGAACACGAGATGCATACTCTATCGCCAACAAAGAATTTGTCCCTCCAAGCTGAAAAGGAAAGGAACTCAAACAGGTTGAGTGTCATTGATAAATGTGTAAGCTAAATGAAATAACTAATACTGTGATAGACTCCTGATACTGAAATTACCTTGGAATTGATTTTTAGAAGAACATTAGTGAGGTATTGATCATTAATCCTTGAAGGAGAAACACATTGTGTGGCAATTCCAAAATCACACAGACTTTTTTTCTTCCAAGGACCTTGGGCGCACAAAAAAACATAAGGTGTAAGAGGTCACTTTAAGATATTATATTTTAGATAAGAAGCTTATTCAATACCATAGATATCAGAATTTTTTCTCTCTGGTAAGACACAAAGAAGAAACTCAGGAGAGCCAGGGAGCTTGGCTGTTATCTGTTCAAACATCTTCTCTACTCGTACAAGAGGACCAGCTCTTCTATACTGGTGTTCTTCCTCGATTATTTTATGTGGACGTTCAATAAACTGAATGAATGAAAACAAGTAGAAGATTTACATATAATACCATGGATCTGGTAAGAGTATCAGAAAGACAACAGCAAGAACCTACAATGCCTTTGTTCCTTCCACTGTTAATAAGCTCACGTGATAGGTGACTTGTATCACAACGAGCAGAAAAATTGACAAGTGCCCAGCGGAGAATCCTGGTTGGAGTTAAAAGTCGCTTCAAGATGAAAAAGTGTTGCATATTTCAGATTCAGTTCATGCAACAAAGAATACGAAAAAAAATGGTTTAGAAAATTATGCCCCTTTAAACCCTCCAATCTCTGTCCTTGCACAAGTCAGAAGAGAGAAGAAAGAGTTTAAAACCTATTTGATGGATCACGGGTGCATTACTGTCAAGGCATTACCTTGTTATTAAAATTCCATCTACCATTACGTGGTATGCAATCTTCACTGTTACCGACTTTCAACTGCGATAATATGATAATTAATTTAAGAGCAAGTCATAACATAATTTTTTATATAAATAATAGCACAGAAAATTTCAAGAGGAAATGAATATGTACCCTGGGTGCCTCAAGAACTCGGCCATCAAATTGAATAAGTTGTCTTTCAATTGATAAAAGAGGGGTCGTCATTGTAATGGTAATTGCTCATAGCCTGACAAATCAGGTGAGTGTTAACTTATTATATTATACGGTAAATCACGAAGAGACACAGTTAAGAGTAAACTGATTTTACATCAGTAAGAACTTTTATTCTCTCCGGAGGCTTTTGTCTAGATTTCTCCACTAAAGATGCTCTCTGCAATGAAGATAAAGACTTTGTATATCGTTGAAGAGACACCAGGGAACAAAGCTGGGATACAAAGGGGAAAAAATTAAAATCAATAGCTTGCAGCAAAGAGAATCATCTGATAGTGGTATAGTACATTGGACTAGAATCTTTAACAGTAAATAAGCTTACCTCTAAAGGTAGATAATTGGGTCTCTTGGGTTTACCTACATCAAGGCATGTCATGCATGCAGAATATGCAAGATCTATGTTGTGGTGTTTTGTGAAGTACTCGAACACCGAAATTTCCACACTTCGCTCTTCCTTGATAGCACCATCTCCGCTTTTCCCTTTCAAAGCAAAACTTAAAACAATTCGCAAACAAAGTTAGAACATTGAAGTAGTTCAGGTGCAGCTTTACTGAACTAAAAATTAAAGGGATAAGTGACAATTACAACTCCTTGCAAGGTTTATCGCTCAACCCAATGATCTTGAATTCCATGTTGCTGTGTCTTGCCTTAACCCTCATATTTTTCAGCATTTTCTTGGCCTATTGCATATTAAAGTTTCAGTTCAATAAGAACAAAGACCACTGCAATAAAGAGGGTGAGGAATGGGGTTCAGAATCAGTTACCTTTCCCCAGTCTATAGCACGTGGCTCCTTTGCTCCCTGGTTGGCTTTCAGAAACTCAACTACGGGTCCAGGGGTAAGGATCATAATTGTGGAAACATCTGCAGTAACACATAGCATCAAGAACCACAAACAAGAGAAACCATATAAACACAGAGAGTGAGGTTGTAGTTAACTCTCAAGTGTTAAAAACACACTCCTTATGACTTTGAGGTTAGGGAATCAAACCTCATCAAGATGAGAATAGTAAGGTGCGAATTGAGTTAGTTCTAAAAGTAATTTCGCCGATAAAAAAAAAAACACACACACACACACACTCACATAGAGAGAGTGGAGGGAAGAAATTGGTAGTAGCTAAATACCCATATTTAGTGATAAGCCACCCTGAGTTGGACGAAAGCTTGAATGAAACCCTTGACAACCAGTTACACCACCTCCAATTTCTGTGAACATCCTCGAGTCATCATGGAAGAATGACTGCCTGACCAATAGGCAACCCCTGCATTTGACATCCATATAAATAACCAGTACTAACAGCAATTGTTAGACGTATGGACCCAGAAAAATCTTAGAAATTTTACCTATTTGCTGCTTGCTGTCTGAGAACAATGTCAACACCCTCAGTGCATCTTGAACCTTTTCCACATCAGCTCCTTTGAGGGCAAGCACAATAGGCTTCAAGGGTATTTTAGTAGCATAGCTGATTCCTACTATGAATGATTTTGACTGCAAAGTTCGTCTTGATCTTTTACCAGGCTCACTAGGGTTTCCATTGTGGGAAGGGCTTCCATTGAAACATACATTAGTATTGCTAGTCTTAGACTCTCTAAATATGGCATTAAATACTTAAACAGGATAAAGAGATGACACACCGTTTTGCCATTGACTCCTCAAGCACTACTGTGAATTCCAGCTTGTTCTGTGGTAGGGGCCCACAGTGTATAAGCTCTTCTCTCCATCATATGCGAATCTTTTTCCAGCAAGTTCAGCAGAGTATGTTTGGTACATCTTATCAATAACTTTCCTCCCGATACCTTTGTTCTCAACAGCCTTTTTATCTTCATAAGTAATAGAAACCTGCACAAGAAAATACCCAACTGATTCCAATCTAGATTGACAATATGGTAATATAAAATCAAGAATTGTAATCATTGTACGCTGTACTGGTAAAACATTTGATCAGGAGAATTCACAGATGCTTTAAAATGGTTTGCTTCTAAAGAAATGCGGTTTCCACTACTCCCAAATCCTGGTCTACTGATTATAGATCGCTTTGGAGGATGAACTCGTACAGGCTTCACATTTGGTGGTATAACTGTTGGTGGTGGTGGCAAAGGCGAGGATCTGTCAACATCCTTATTACTTGCTTTCTCCATTGTTTACTTCAAACTCAGAACCTTGCAGAAAAAATAAAAACTAAAAAGAGGGGTGATTGTTTCAGTTTGCAAGAGAGACAGAGATCCCAAGCACTCAGGCAACGCATTATCCTTAAACATGCATTTTAATCCTTATAATGCAACATGAACATCAAGCTAGCAATAATTCAATATCCACCAATAGTTTGATAAGAACTAGTTTGATATTCAATCCATCAAAAGGCTATGAAGTATAATCAAGGGGCATTAAGTAACCTCCTTTTCTCTATTGACATATTATACAAAAGGTCGAGAACTATTTGTCAAAATTTTCACCAAATCCTACAATTCTGCATTTAAATATTGATAGGGTTTGTTGCAGAACCGAGGTAGAGTTCAGTGGTGCTACTTTATTTTTTTTTTGTGCCAGACAATCACATATAGTAATGGAGAGCAATGAAAACTTTACAAAGAGCTGAACTCTTACTCAAAGACCAACATCCAAACACAGATATAGACTAATTGGGCACTGATGATGAGAAAAGCATGCATGCGTAGTTCATTTTGTCATGCAAGCATCATCATTCATGATTGAGCATCAAATAACATTCTCGGAATTCAAGTTAATTACAAGAAAGTATACACTTGACCATATGAATTGTGCACAATATGTGGTGTGTGTAAAGGTTTATGAAAATTATCACCTCTAGTTCATTCAACAGTTCTTAAATCAAGTAGAAACCACATAAAGGGTATTGCAGATAAATGAAATGCATGTGGAGTGGCTATATTTGAAAAACCAGCTCTCGCCCTTTCCTTAAAGCTGGTAGAGCAAATGTGCAGAGAGGTAATATAAAAGGAAATTTCAAATAAATTAACAAATACAAAAGTCAGCCAGAAAAAGTAAAGGTTAATTACAACAAAACACTTGAACAAAATGTCTAAACCATCAAAAAGAATATCAACGTGGTATAAAACTCATAAAAGCAACAAAACATCTTCAAATAGCAATATCATCTATAACTAACCATTATTTATCCTCAGCTTGGCAAAAGTAATGAACCAGCACCCCTAAAATCTCATGGTGTTCAACTAGAACAAGGAAAATACTACAAACCCACATTCAGCCCCCATTCTGCACTAGATTAGTTTAATAAGCCACACACCAACGTGAAATTAGAAAGTCAGAAAAAAAAATTACTACCCGAAAAATAGATACTCAAACAGTCAGAGAGAACTAAATAAAAGACTCAGTCCTAGGCAGGACTCCATTAATCGAATATCACTGCATAAGGAAAACTGAAGAGCCCAAATGATAGAAATCTAGGACAAATGCATCACAAAATCAACAGGATTTGAGAAACTATCTCCGTAACTACCTGCTGACAAACTAAAAAATTCTTCAGTTTGATCTCACGGAACTTAGAGATAAAAAATCGGGGAAGATAACACAGTCCAGAAAATATAGCAGGACAGAGATAAATGGAGTGCTTCGGATGACTGATAATGACCAAAATCCATACACACATAACACATATATGAAGATTGAAGAAAATCATGAACAGATTATTCCATGAACGGAGAAACTATGCAGAAAAAAACAGAGATGCATAGCGTTGTTAAACAAATGAATCAATCTAGATTCTTCTTTATAAACATGAAAGCAAATCCACATATATACGTGCAAATACATATGTCGAGTTTGTGCGTGTGTTTTTGTGTGTATAACTGTATATATACACGTAACAAAAAGTGTAAACACAAAAATATACATAGAAATCAAAATATAGAGATTGAGAGAGAGAGAGAACATTTATTTTACCTAGCTTGAGCTCTGATTTGCTCCGATTATGGCTTCTGATACGCAGTATGAGAGAGAATAACTGTATTTTCCCTCTCTACTCTCTCTCTACTCTTTGCCTTCTGAAAACAGTGGGAGTACCTTGTGAAAGAGTGGAGGGAATGAAATTATATATTCATATTTAATGACGCTATGATAGTATACTTCGCAGGTCTAGACTTCGATGACTGTGCGCATATGTGGCCACCGTTGGATTCATTGATGCTCGTGAAATTGATCGGTGATGTTCGACCGCTTGAACACATCGCTTTTTGTGTGAGAAATTGCCCTCATCAAATTGACGCGAGCAAATCTATTGGCTCTGACCATAATCTAATTCTACCTTCATTTCATGTTTTTTTTAATGATTAAACTATATTTTTTCTACTTATTTCCAAAAGAGGAATGTTGCTTTTATTTTTTGCAAAAAATTAATTCCTTTTGTTGACAAATTGTGGTGATTTTCTTAAGGTTGGCTACCAAATGGTTTCTATATCTTGAGTCTTTCTCTAATCTTTTTGCTTTTTAATAAAACCGATATAATATTATCAAAACTAAAAATAAAAGTAAAATCAACATATACGTGTGTGTGCTTCTGTTTGTGTGAATCGATTTTAAAAAAGTACGATTATAATTCCATAGAATTTGTAAGGACTTTCAATTATGATATTAAGTAAAGTGCTCAGTTAGTATGCAGCCAATTATAATGAAAGTAGAGTTAAACCTAACTAATACATTTCCAAAATAATATTTTTAAAATATATTATTACTTTTAAATATTTTTTATGTGGGAAAATGTAAGAAATAATGGTGTTAAATTTACAATAGATGTACATAATGATCTGATACTAAAATCTAAGTAACATGAATTTGGATGGAGTATCCCTTCAAATACGAGTATTTTGAATAGTTTAATATGAATATTTTAATTTTGACATTTTTTTACACTAAAATGAGTGTCTCACTCGTATACTTTTGTTCAAGTATCGTGTTCCCGACACATGTACTTCAAAATAAAACAAAAAATTCATATAAAATAGATTCAAGTTTAGAAGTAGAAAATCTTATAACAATCTCCTTTAGAATAATTATCAAACTACACAAATTAATATTTAAAAATTACTCACATCATAAGAGGAGGAGTCTAGAAATCTCGTAGAAGAGAAAGAAAGTTCGATGAGAAGAACTAGAAATTTCAAAACTTGAGACCTTTGATAATATACCGTTGGATCTCATGCTAATCTAGAATGTTGAATATACACAAAAATATAGAGAATAAGTTAGAAAGTTGTAATGTATATATTATTATGTTCAAGATCTCATTTACAATGTATAAATGGATGTATATATATAAATAGAGACTTGGAGGCTACGCATATAACTTGGGGACCACACATACTTGGAGGCTACTCATATATTATAATATTACATTATACTAACATTCCTTCAAACTTAAGATGGCCAGTGAACTAAAAACATCTGGAGTTTGTGAATGAGGTCACGAAAATGGCCTGGTGGAAATGCTTTAATAAAGATATTGGATATTTGATCCATTGTGGAAACAAATTTCAATTGAACAGTGCCACAAACAGTGTGTTGATGAATAAAGTGACAATCAATCTCAATGTGTTTGGTGTGTTCATAGAACACATCATTATGAGCAATTTTCATAGCAATTTGACTATCATAATGTACAACAATAGCAAGTGAATGAGAAATTCCCATATCTTCTAACAACCATTGAAGCCAAAGTAACTCTTGTATTGTGTCAGCGAGAACTCTATACTTAGATTCAGTATTGAATCTGGAAGTAAAATTTTGTTTCTTACTTTTTTAAGAAATAAGAGATGTGCCAAGAAAGAAACAAAATCTAATAGTCTAACATCGTTCAATAGGTTTATTGTCCCAATCGACATTGGAATAACCCTTCAATTCAATGGATGAATCAAAGGAAAAATACAACCCATGATAAATGGCGCCTTCGACATATCGAAGGATAAAAAGAACAACTGCATAGTGTGCAGTGTGAGGATCATTCATAAACTGACTTACCAAATGAACATCATATGCAATATCAAGGCAAGTCATTGTAAGGTAAACCAAACTACCAACCAACTGACAGTATAAAGTGGCATTTTGAAGTCGAAAACCATCATCAGGAGCAAGTTTGATATTTTGTTCCAATGGACTAGTTTCAATTTTGTTGTTTGTGAGACCTGCTCGAGATAAAAGATCAGAAGCATATTTGACCTATAAGAGATTGTAACCTGGGGAAGTAAAAGAAACCTTAAGACCCAAAAAATAGCTTAGTAATCCAAGATCTTTCATTTCGAATTGTTGACTAAGAAACTACTTTGAATCAAAAAATTTAGATGCATCATCCCCTGTAATAATCTTATCATCAACATAAAGCAGTAAAAGAATAATTTTATAGTCTGAACGTTGGATGAAAATAGCATAATCACAATGAGTAGATGAAAATTCTAACAGACTAATTATTGAACTAAATTTTGTAAACCAAGCTCGTGGAGCTTGCTTGAGTTCATAAAAAGCCCGATTGGGTTTAAAAACATGATGAGGAGGATGAGAATATCCTAGAGGTGGTTTCATGTAAACTTCTTCTTGTAAATTATCATTAAGGAAGACATTTTTGACATTCATCTGCCATAGAGCCTAATGCCAAGATGTAACAACTACAAGTAAGCTACGAACCATTAGATAAACATGATAATCACGAGGAAGAACAGATGGTTGTCTTATCGAGTAGATTGACGTGGAGGCTCAACAATTTCAGGAGATGAGAAATTAGAACTATCAAATGTAGAACCATAATAGAAAACAGATTCTTGTGGATTTTCCATAGATGGTATTGGAGAAGGTTGTGTGAACTAAATATCTGCAGTAGAAATGTTAGAAATAAAACTAGCAGACATATCTTCAAAAGATAATTCAATACAAGGATTAGAAAAATGAGGTAGAGTAGTTGGAGTATCTATCTCAAATTTAGACAAAGAAAAGAACATTTTATGTTCCCAAAAGACTACATGTCTAGAGAGTCGAAGTCGTTTAGAAATAGGATCCCAACACCTGTAACCTTTATGTTCAATACCATAACCAAGAAAGTAACATAAATGAGCACGTGGTTCTAATTTGTTGTGTGCATGTGGTTGTAGAAGAACAAAGCAGACACAACAGAAAACCTTTAAAAGATTATATGAAGGAGAAGAACTATATAATCTCTCATAGGGTGACAGGTTGTTCAAAAGAGGCAATGGAACCTTGTTGAGGTGTAAACTACAGTTAAGGCAGCTTTACCCCAAAATCGTTCTAGACATGAGTAAGAGATAAGTAATGCACAAATAGATTCTGAGATATATATGTGTTTTCGTTCAGCACGACCATTTTGTTGGAATGTTTTAGGACATGATCGTTGAACAATAGTACCATTAGAAGAAAGAAAATTAATGTACTCAGTTTCTTTATGTTCCATGACATTATTAGTGCGAAAGATTTTAGTATTACAAGAAAATTGTGTTTTAATGATAATAGCAAAATTCTTGTAAATACTAGCTAATTCATATTTATTGTAAATCATCAACGAAAATGACAAACTACTTTGAATCTCCCATGGTCATATAAGGATAATGATCCCAAAATTTGAGTGAATTAAATCAAAATGAGCTACTAGCATAAAATCACTATTTGAAAGTGGCAAAACAGTTTGTTTAGCAAGTTTACAAGATAAACAGTGAAAGTCTTCATTTTTGATAGAACCTAATAAACCACTAGGAATTAAAGGACGCAAACAACTAAGTGAAATATGACCTAATTGAGAGTGTCAAATATGTGCAACATAATTGGATGAAGTGGATGCAATAACATATGAGAATTTATTATGAATTTGTAGATTAATAAGCTCAAACAACTTTCCTCGCCTATGGTCTGTCCTAAGAACTTGTCCTGTCTGAGGTCCTGCATGTGACAACCAAAAGAAAAAAATGATGTATCAAAACCAAGTTTACATAATTGACCAACAAATATGAGGTTTAAAGTGAGCTTAGGAATGAATCAAGTATTAGGAAGAGACAAATTTTGAGTGGAGACAGAACCAACATGCTTTACATGCATGATAGAACCAACATGCTTTACATGCATAACAAAACCATCAATAGTATGGATACTTAAAATGGAAGAATCACTAGACTTATCAGAAAATATAGTAGAATTATTAGTCATGTGATTACAGCATCCCAAGTCAAAAAATCAAGAAGTACCTGGCAAACAAAACAATATGGAGAGGAATATCAGTAGTAGACAAAACTTGCTTGAGAATGACACTTAGATCATCTAGATTAATGGCAGAAGAAGTATGATTGGCCTTGAGAGAGCGTTCAGTAGCAACGACAACATGATGAGGATTCTTCTTTGTAAGTTTCGGACAATCTTTAATCCAATGTCCTTTTTGCTTATAGTGTCTACAAAATATTTGCGTAGGATCGAATGATCGAGAGAGGGGAGCTAGAAGACTTGACTTGAGCAAAATTTGGAACAACCAATACTGTATCCATATGACTTTGCTTATTAGTGTCAAATCAAGTTTCCTTTGAAAAAAGCTCAGCAACAGCACTACCAATGTATGACAGAGGAACACAATGCAACAAAGAATCTCTAACCGGCTCAAAAGTAGGATGAAGAACCATGAAAAATTGTAACAACTGTTGATGATCACGGTAAGTATAATATAAGGCAGCATCAATAGTACTTGTCCATTTAGGCTCTGACATAATTGATCCCAAAGAGATTGCATAAGAGAAATGAAATCAACAATAAATTGACCAGTACCTATTTTAACTCACTGAGATGGAGTTGAATCTGGAACTGATGAGCAAGATCGGTAGTTGTATACCGAGAACAAGTAAAAAACTACGCATTCCTTGTGACCAGGCAAGATAATTAGAACCATTAAGAATGGTTTGAATGGCTAACCCATTATCAAATTTATCCATTGGTTCAAATAAAAGCAGTTTTACAAGAAAAATGACAAAAAACAACAGGAATCGACATAAAAAATGTAAGAACATGTTGAGAAAAAAATTGTAAAAAATTATCTAAGATTATATAGGCTCTTGATACAATGTTAAATATACACAAGAATCCAGAGAACAAGAGAATAAGTTAGAAAGTTATAATGAATATATTATTATGTTCAAGATCTCATTCATAATGTATAAATAAATGCATATATATACAATAGAGACATGGAACCTACTCATATATCTTGGGATCACACATACTTGAGAGCACAGGTACTTGACAACTACTCATATATTATAATATTACATTATACTAACATAGAAGTAGGTGAATATCTACCGATTAAATTCAGAAATGAATTGTGAGCAGCACTGTCCATAATAAAGTGGGCGAGTACAGAATCCGAAGCATGGTGATGTAGAATGGTTGTGGTGCATGAGATGGCATGAATCTTTATTTAACATATTTGGATATAAAGCAGAGCGCAGAGCTTTAATTCAGAAGTAATTCAGACTATCTTTAGTCCCTAATTAGCAATTAATCAAAGAGACCACAAATTTATAACCACTAGGCAATTTCTTTGAAGCTTCAAGTTTATATTTCACCAATATAATACTCCATTCATTTCAAAATTAACGATACATTTAAAATTTTTGTGCTAAATTAATATGCATTAAAATTTTAAATTAATGTAATTTTTTAAAATTTAAATGTAAGTTATATTGTAATAAAAAAAACTTCAAGAATTAAAAAATTATAATATTTGTATGGACTAAATTTAATATGTTATTATTGACTTTAAAAATCACACTTTTTTATCTAATTTTTAAACGCATAATAGTAATAACAAGAAAAATTAACTTGTTTTTATTATCATGCTCACTCGTATAGTTAAAGTTTTTATATGCATACAAAATATAAAAATACTGAGAAAGATGACGATAAGACGATGGGGATCACCTTGAATTATGATATTAATTATAATACCTCACTATGTCGTTTCAAATATGACATGTACCGCATAATAACATGTTACAAGGTGACCTGTTTATATTTGGGAAGTGATTATTAATTTTCGTTTTTAGGATTAGAAAGTTTAAGTTGGGTGTGGTTCTTCGGTTCAAGTAAATCACAAATCTCGAATTTTTTATTTATTTATTATCTTCTTCCGATAATCTGCAAATAATATTGTTTTTAATATTAGATAGGTTCGAACATGTGACCGAGATCAGAGTAAAAACAAAAATGTTTACAACTAAACTAGATACAACCTTGGTTTCGAAAAGAATTTACAATTAAATTCGTAAATTGCAGTATTATTTCAATTTTTAATTGTCGACTCAAGTGACACATATTATTGTATAATAATAATAATTTATTATTCAATTCGTTTCAAAATTAGATATACATTTTTAAAATAATGATTTTTAAAAATAATTTTTATATTCTAAATATATTCATATTATCATATTTTTTAATAGTAGTTGGAGTTATGGAGTAGACCAACCAAGTAGTGAATGTAGTAGAATTAATTGAAATAGTGGAATTGTGGAATAATATTTAAGGAACTTTATTACTTTTTATAGTCCAATAATAAAAATGTATATCTAATTTTAGAACAACCAAAAAAAGAATATATATTTCTAATTTTAAAATTTAATGAGTAATTTATTTTATATATGTTCAAATTATTATCCAGTAATTATGAAGAGAGGCATATCTACCGTTCTCCTTAACAAACAAGCTAATGCCCATCTAACAACGTCCACAATGAGTAGTGGGATATAATTAAGCTAATGCTTAATTATATTTTGGTCAAATATAATTAATTCTGACCAAAAATATCTATTATTATCAAAATGTTTCTTCTGGTTGTCTCCGAAATGATGTTTTACCCCTGCTTTCTATTCCACCTCATAGTCAGTTTGACTTCAAAAATCATATATACATATATATATACACACACATATATATATATACCACAAATATGAACCCAGGTTACAGTAATAAAAGAATAATTAATTCAAACAAGCAATCAACGTAATTAATAATCAATAGACTTACATTGGGAATCCATAATAATTGAATAATTAGAAGTTGCAAAGATCTGACTTGAAGCTGGAACTTCCTTCTTCTTTATTTATTAAAAAAAATTTACAATAGGGGAGAATAAGAGGAAATATTTTTTTGAACTTCAAAGTTTGCTCTTCTAAGTTCTGCCTTCTCCCTTCAAGAGAACCACTATAAATACACAAAACTAAAACTACGGTTTCAAATCCAGAATTGAAAATAAGATACAAATGCAAACACAAGGAATCTGCTTTTACAAAAGTTATTTTAACTTTAATAATTTCAAAGATAAGATAGACACCCACTGTCTTCTGTTTTCAATAATTCTTCTTTTATCAAATCAATGGTCCCACCAATGACAATAATACAACTTCCAATTTTGAAAAGAAGTTCAATTATTTTGAGGGCGACCGGGACTTCCCCTGCGTTCCCTGTTCCTTTTCCTTTTGAATCAAGGAAATTATATGCATCTTGCTCACCTCCTCCTTATTAAAGTTTTCGAAGGGATCTTGAGCATCATTCAATTGTTCATTAGAATATTTAATAGACATGGCATCTGTGGATTTTGTTTTTGAATTTAAAAGCTCAATTGAAAAAACAGGGGCTTACAAGTAGAAAAGAATTAGGTGAATTTTGTGGTCAATTTGCCTATAACATTCCGGCTTCCAAAATTAAAAATCCCGAGAGAAATAGATCTAATAAAAAATTTATTAGATCTTATAAAAAGAAATTCAGAAAATTTCAAAATGAAGATAAAGATTTTAAAAAGAAAAAAAATTTTAAGAAAAAGAATTTTAAGAAAAATGATAATAAATTTAAGAATGCTATTACATGTTATAAATGTAGGAAATTAGGTCATTATGCAAATAATTGTTGGGTTAAAAAGAAAATCCAGGAATTGGATGTTAGTGAAGAATTAAAATCATAGATTATGTCTATTCTGATAAATTCTGAAGATGAGTCAGAAAATGATATTCACAGTATTCAAGAAGATGATATCACAACTAGTTCAGAGAGTGAAATGTATGAAGACAACCATAAAGATTGTAGTTGTGTTAATGAAATAAATTATTACAAATCTATCTTAGATTTAAATGGATTATTGTTAAAGATAAATGATGATGATGATGATTATGTAATAAATTGTGCAACTGTAAATACTTGAGGTATTTTATAAACCTTAAGATCAGCACAAGTTTTGCTTCCGCTGATGATAAATTTATTCATCAGTGGATAGTTAATAACTTCACAAGACAAGTCAGAAAACAGGAACATTCAAAGGACTTGACAAAGTGAAGAAGAATGTCTGATGCTACTTGTAAGCAAACGAAGTATTCCGCACATCAGAAATTCTAAATCAAAGTTACGTTGATTAAGTACCATCAGGGGAAACCCATCAGGGGAACCCATCAGGGGGAACCCATCAGGGGGAACCCATCAGGGGGAACCCATCAGGGGGAACCCATCAGGGGAACCCATCAGGGGGAAACCCGTCAGGGGAACCCATCAGGGGGAAACCCGTCAGGGGAACCCATCAGGGGGAACCGTCAGGGGAACCTGTCAGGGTATGACGAGGGCAGACCAATCCGTCAGTGAAACACTTCGGGACATATCAGTGTCAGGCAAACCCATTAGGATAACCTGTCAGGGAGAATAACCAACATGACATCAGTGGAAGCCATCAGTGTATGCCGTCAGCTATAACCATCAGGGTCAAGAAGCACTGAGTATAACTCAAGTGAAGGACGAAGCCGTGATCCAGTCAATAAGCATCAGGGGATCCAGAAGCACTGATCAAAGTCAGGGCTGGCAGTCAGTGGATCATTGTGACAGCATACACCCGTCATTAGTTCTTACACGGAAATCAACGTAACGTGTTACAGAAGCAAGAAATATTAACTGGAAAGATATTTCTTGAAGTTTGTTAATGGTCCAATGAGAACTCTCACGCATTAAATGCACACAGATCAGGGGAAGAAAAGTAGCAACAAAGCATGTAGCAGTCTGACACATAAAGTTTAGATGTGACATACTTGTAGCTAAGTTGAGAAGAGAAGCACGTCTCAAGAACGTGATTTCATCCCACTGATTTATATATAAGCAACGGAGCTCTCATTACACAGATAACGATTGATTGAATCTATCCAACAGATCAAACAAGCACTGAAGCACAAAAACACTAGAGAGAAGCTTTGCAATAGATCTTGAGAGAGATATTTCAAAAAATATTAGAAGCTAGTGAGTGTGAGAAGCTGTGAACTTTATTCACAG
>CM025782.1:16863242-16884719 GCA_014636745.2 Centella asiatica
AACTTGTATTCAACCCCCCCTTCTACAAGTTCTAGGTCGTCTCACTGAGAAAACAGATTATTTCAGAACATCCTCCTCTAGTAGAAATTACCCATGAAGATTTAAAGGCGAATGCTTTTAATAAATTAAGTAGTCAAAACAATGATATTAATAAAATTTTTAGTCAAAATAATTATACTAATCTTATTCTTCAGACTATAGGATCTCAACTTAATAGAGTTGAAGACAAGTTGGAAGAAAAAGAATTAGTATGTAAAAATGATTCAAATAAAATTATAGGAATACAAACTCCTATAGTCAAACCAACAATTAGAATGACTCCGAAAGATTTTAAGTTTACTTCTAAAACAGAGGATAAATTTATTATTTCCTTAACCAAAAAATTAAAAAATTTAAATTTGAAAGATAAAAATTTAAATGTCTTAAAACAAGAAGAAAATTATAGTGAAATTGAGAGTGAAGATATTCAAGAAATTGAAAATCAATTCACTAATGAAGATTTAAATATTAATAAGATTGGAGGCAATTTTGGAACTTAAAAGTCTCAAATTCCTCAATCTACCAGCAGATACTATTATCCAAGGCCAACCCCTGTGGATTTGACTTTGGAAGAAAATAGTATGGTAGGACAGTCTTATTATAATCCAAAAGCCATTTATGAATGGAATATAGATGGTATGTCAGAGTATCAACTTATTAATTATATCAACAGAATGATGATGTTTGCCTCTGCGTGTAGAATTAATGGCAATTCTGATTCACAAATAGCTCAAATTATTGTCACTAGCTTCATAGGACAATTAAAAGGCTGGTGGGATAATATATTAAATCCAAATCAACAAAATGAAATTTTAAATTCCACAAAAATTATTCAATCTGTGGATCCTAGTACTAGTGAAGTTAAACCTTATCAGGAAGAGGATGCGGTTTATACCCTAGTACAATCCATTATTAAACATTTTATTGGTCAACCTACTCAATTAGTTGATAGGAGTAGAGAATTATTAATGAATTTAAGATGTCCTACATTAACCCATTTTAGATGGTATAAGGATGTCTTCCTTACTAAGGTTACCCTTAGAAATGATGCAAATGATGTCTTCCTTTTGGAAAGAAAAATTTATTACTGGTTTACCACCACTATTTTCTGAAAAGATTAAAACTAGACTCAGAAATAAACATGGAGGAACTAATATTCCCTACGATAATTATACTTATGGTGAATTAATTTCAGAATGCACAACTGAAGGTTTAGCTCTGTGTAATGATTTGAATTTAAAAGCTCAATTGAAAAAACAGGGGCTTACAAGTAGAAAAGAATTAGGTGAATTTTGTGGTCAATTTGCCTATAACATTCTGGCTTCCAAAATTAAAAATCCCGAGAGAAATAGATCCAATAAAAAATTTATTAGATCTTATAAAAAGAAATTCAGAAAATTTCAAAATGAAGATAAAGATTTTAAAAAGAAAAAAATTTTTAAGAAAAAGAATTTTAAGAAAAATGATAATAAATTTAAGAATGCTATTACATGTCATAAATGTGGGAAATTAGGTCATTATGCAAATAATTGTTGGGTTAAAAAGAAAATCCATGAATTGGATGTTAGTGAAGAATTAAAATCATAGATTATGTCTATTCTGATAAATTCTGAAGATGAGTCAGAAAATGATATTCACAATATTCAAGAAGATGATATCACAACTAGTTCAGAGAGTGAAATGTATGAAGACAACCATAAAGATTGTAGTTGTGTTAATGAAATAAATTATTACAAATCTATCTTAGATTTAAATGGATTATCTATAAATGTTCTATCAAAATCTCAGAGTATGATTCTAGATATTATAGATAAAATTTCAGATGCAGAAGAAAGAAGAAAAACTTTATTACAGTTTTTAAATGATTATGAAAAACAGCCTGAAATTGATTTGTTAAATAAAAAGAAATTAACTTATAATTTTCAAGAAATTATTAATAGGTTTGAAACACCTAAATAGGAAATAACTGTTAATGATTTAAAACAGGAAATCAATGAATTAAAATCTGAAATGAAGATTTTAAAAACTAGAATAGAAGTTTTAGAAAATTACCCCTATGAGGAAGAAGAAGTTAAAAGGGAAAAGAAGTCAAAATTGAAGATGATCAATCTACAGATTATTTAAATGTCATGGATAAATTTACGTTTCAAAAATGATATGTTTATATTACCCTTGTTATAAATGAGGAAATAAGTTTTAAAGTTATTGCCCTAATTGATAGTGGAGCAGATTTAAATTGTATTAAGGAAGGTATTATTCCTACAAAATATTTTGATAAAATTAAATCTGGTCAGAGATTAACCACGGCTAATGGTGCCAGAATGAATTTGAATTATAAATTATCTAATGTTAATATTTGTAATGATGGAATATGTATTAAAACAAGTTTTGTTCTTGTCAAAGGATTGAGTCAAATGTTAATATTAGGTACTCCTTTTATTAATATGATTCAGCCTATAACAAGGATAGATTCTTCAGGTATTTTTACTACTCTCAGTGGTAAAGAAATTATTTTTAAGTTTATTATTAATCCTCAGACGAAGGAAATTAATGAATTAAAAGAAAATCTAGTTTTTAAAGAAAAACAGATTAATTTCATTCAAAATGATTTGAAAATAAAAAATATAGAAACGCAATTAGAAAATGCTAATATAAAGCATAAAATTATTCAAATAGAAGAAAAAATAAAGAAAAATTTATATAGTGAATTACCTACTGCTTTTTGGAATAGGAAAAAGCATGTGGTAGATTTACCGTATGAAAATGATTTTAATG
Source organism: Centella asiatica (assembly GCA_014636745.2). Lineage (NCBI taxonomy): Eukaryota > Viridiplantae > Streptophyta > Magnoliopsida > Apiales > Apiaceae > Centella > Centella asiatica. The sequence continues at coordinate 16,866,057 of CM025782.1, forward strand.
ATAGGTTAATTCCTACTAAGGCTCGACCTATTCAAATGAATAAAGAACTATTAGAATTTTGTAAAAAAGAAATTCAAGACTTAAAAGAAAAGTCTTTAATTAGGGACAGTACTTCTCCTTGGAGTTGTGCTACTTTTTATGCTAATAAAAATGCAGAAATTGAAAGAGGGGTTCCAAGATTAGTTATTAATTATAAACCTCTAAATAAAGAATTAAAATGGATTAGGTACCCAATACCTAGTAAAAAAGATTTATTAAAAAGATTAAATGAGGCTTATATCTTTTCAAAATTTGATTTAAAATCTGGATATTGGCAGATTCAGATAAATGAAAAAGATAAATATAAGACTGCTTTTACAGTACCTTTTGGTCATTATGAATGGAATGTTATGCTTTTTGCCTTAAAAAATACTCCATCAAAAGTTCAGAATATTATGAATGATATTTTTATCCTTACTCTAAATTTATTATTGTCTATATTGATGATATTTTAGTTTTCTCTGTAAATCTGGAAAATCATTTTAAACATTTGAATATCTTTATAAATATTATTCAGCAGAATGGATTAGTCCTTTTTGAGAAGAAAATGAAATTATTCCAAACTAAGGTAAGATTCCTTGGTCATGATATAAGTGAAGCAAATTATCTTCCTATAAATAGATCTATTGATTTTGCAGATAAATTTCCTGATGAAATCAAAGATAACACCCAATTACAAAGATTTTTTGGAAGCCTTAATTATATTGCAGATTTTTATAGAGATTTAGCAAAGGATAGTGCTCCATTATATGATAGACTAAAAAAGAATCCTCCTCCTTGGGGAACTGAACATACTAAGGCAATTCAGATGATTAAATTAAAGGTCAAGAAAATTCCATGTTTAGTATTAGCTAATCATAATTGGAAAAAAATTGTGGAGACGGATGCCTCTAACATAGGATATGGAGGGATTTTAAAACAGTTAAATCCAATCACTAATAAAGAGGAATTAATTAGTTTTAATTCTGAAAAATGGAATTCTGCCTAGATGAACTATGCTACTATTAAGAAAGAAATGCTTTCTATAGTGAAAAATATTTCTAAATTTCAAGATGATTTATTAAATTAAGAATTTATTTTAAGAATTGATTGTAAAGCTGCTAAAGATATTATTGAAAAAGATGTTAAGAATCTTGTTTCAAAATAGATATTTGCTAGATGGCAAGCCATATTATCTGTGTTTGATTTTACAATTGAATATATCAAAGGTGATAAAAATTCTCTTCCTGACTTTTTAACTCGAGAATTTTTACAGGGAATTATGTAGGATCCTCTAAAAGAGGTGGCCAATTATCTAGAGGTTCTCCTCGAGGCAGAAACCCCAGATGTAAGGGACGAGGAAGAACAATTATCACAGATGATGTTCATTTAGAACGAGAAAATTATAGTCATGCTCCTCTAACTTATGAGCAAAATTATCCTGGTACTCTTGCTAATTATAAATCTATGAAGGATATTGCGATTAAAGCTCATATTGATGAGAAAGAAAAAATGAAGGATTTACTGCAAAAATCCTATAATGATTATCTTATGATTATTGATGATAATGATTGCAGATGGTTCAATGAACTGTGAAAAATTGCAAATAAATATTTTAAGCAAGGAATTTATGTTCCTAACTCTGCTCAGAAAACAAGAACTCAATATGAAATAATATTGAGTGAAACAGGTTCGGTGTATTTTCAGCATAAAACCAATGCTTATAATTCTTTGGATTTTTCCAAAGGAAAAATTATGAAAATTATCTCCTGGAGTGAATGGGGATCCAGTCCTGAACAACTGAAAAAATATGTGGATCTAGAAACTCCTGAAAAATTATTTTATTATAATTATTGGAATTATATGGAAGCATGACACTATGCATTCTTATATCAGAATCCGCATAGAAAACATTCATGGTTTTTTATGTTCAACAATGATTTCCAATAGGAAGAGATTCCAAATTGGTTCATGAATTATTGGGAAAGAATTGGTCCTTCTAAGGACTTTCTTCCAGATGATCTAGTTTCATTATTAGTATTTTATACTCAGGTCAATCCGATCTTGAGGAAAGCCAAATTATCAGCCTCAATGAAAAATAAGAAGGCATTATTATTATTTGTAGCCCAGTTCAAAATCCCCTGGATATGGTTCTGTAATTATTCTGCTATTATTGATGATGAAGAAGACTTCCCTTATTTGGGAATTAATTATTGGTTCAAATGGTGGCCAAAGTTTAAATATGGCACTGTGATGAAAGATATATGTAGTATTTGTACAGAATATCAGAATGAGGAGCTCATGAAAACTCCAAAATTATTAAAGGGTAAAATGGTAAATGACCCTAATGAATTATTAGAATTATCTCCTTTGGAAATTTTGAAATGTCTAAAAGATTCTGTTCAAAAGGAAGACTCTGGGAAATCCTTAGAAGATGTTAAGGCATCTTTCCAGAAATCCTACATGATGATTATCGATCAATTCTCGGAAGCGGCATCTTCAAAATCAAAATCCATAGATGCCATGTCTATTAAATCTGCTGATGAACAATTGAATGATGCTCAAGATCCCTTCGAAGATTTTAATAAGGAGGAGGTGAGTAAGATGCAGATAATTTCCTTGATTCAAAAGGAAAAGGAACAGGGAACGCAGGGAAAGTCCCGGTCGCCCTCAAAATAATTGAACTTCTTTTCAAAATTGGAAGTTGTATTATTGTCATTGGTGGGGCCGTTGATTTGATAAAAGAAGAATTATTGAAGACAGAAGACAGTGGGTGTCTATCTTATCTTTGAAATTATTAAAGTTAAAATAACTTTTGTAAAAGCAGGTTCCTTGTGTCTGCGTTTGTATCTTATTTTCAATTCCGGATTTGAAATCCGTAGTCTTAGTTTTGTGTATTTATAGTGGTTCTCTTGAAGGGAGAAGGCAGAACTTAGAAGAGCGAATTTTGAAGTTCAAAAAAATATTTCCTCTTATTCTCCCCTATTGTAAAATTTTTTTAATAAATAAAGAAGAAGGAAGTTCCAGCTTCAAGTCAGACCTTTGCAACTTCTAATTATTCAATTATTATGGATTCCCAATGTAAGTCTACTGATTATTAATTATGTTGATTGCTTGTTTGAATTAATTATTCTTTTATTACTGTAACCTGGGTTCATATTATGTGTGTGTGTGTGTGCGTGCGCGCGCGCCTGTGTTTGTGGAGAGGGGATAGGAAGTGAGGATTAGTAGTGAAATTATATATAACTCTTTTTTTTTATTATTATATAAGGATGCATTAATTGCACGCTGTGTGAGAAAATACATTGGAATATTATGTAAAAATAATATAATATATGAATTTATTGAATTTGTTCAAGCCCTTTTACATGACCATATATGAATAAAAATATTTTAACCTTAAAAGAAAAAGTTAATTTAAATGGTTATAAAAAAGCATACTATATACTACCTCCGTTCAAAAAAAAAAAGATAAAGTTACATTTGAAAAAAAAAATTTGTTCCAAAAAAAGTTAGATTTAAAATTTTTCTTTGTTATTTTTGCTATAAATTAAGATTTTCAATTACAAACTTATAGATATCATCGTAACTTAAAGATTCATAACAAATTTTTTGAGAAAAACTTATTATATATACATTTAATTCTTGATCAAATATATAAAATTAATAATCGTCAAAAGTTTAAATGTTGCTCATTTCGTGGAACTGAAAGAGTACTAAAAAGCAAAAAGATTTAAACATCTTTCTCTCTATTCTATTTCAATTCCTATGATTATTTTTCCAAACAAAAAAAAATAACAAGTACGTAGTACATTACAAATGTATAAAATTAAAAGATAAACTATACCTCATTAATTTACACCATTACAAAATTGTTCCGGCTAGAATCAAATTAAAGCATCTTAAACTTATGCATAATAATTATAGTTTAACAGTAAATTAAATTTTAATTGTAGAAATTTTTGGATTTGATAAGTCATATTGAATCAAATTAAATGAAAATAAAAATTTTTAGGTCCAAGATCTTAAATTGGCTATTAATATACATAGAATTATAATTTACTATTTCCAGCATTCGGTAGTCTTTTAAAGTTCAACCAATCTAATCTAAATCGTGGTGAACCTTCCGGTAAAATGGTAGATTTTATTGCTACTATTTGAGGCTAATCTAATTAAGAGAGTGATATATTCTCAAATTAAAATGTATTTTAATGTTAATGTATTTAAATAAGAAAAACTAAGTAATTGTCTCCTTATAAAGTATTCAACGTAACAAATCTAAAGATCAGCCGGATAAATTGTGTATGAGAAAAGCCAAATAGACTAATTCTCTTAAATATTTCATCCACCGAATATCTTAAATATAATCATAAATTTGTCCCCAAAATCATGTTTAAAAATACATATTTTATATTCATTTTGTCTGTTACACTCTCTTTCCTCTACCCTTTTGTGTCATTCTTTTTTCTCTCCTTAAAATGCGTTTCGATGTCCTTAAGACACCTTTTGAGTAAGGTTGTAAGTCAAATCAAACGGTTCGTGATTCGCTTAGATTCGATTTAAAAATTAAACGACTCAATCTGAATTCGATACGAAAATGAGTCAAACTTGATACTCAATTTAAAGTTCGACAAGTTAAACGAGTATAATCTGAACACATTAATACTCGCGAGTAGTTCGATTCCTCTCCCTATATTAAAATATCATAACAGATATTGAAAATATATAATCAATTATGTCTTAATATACGTTTAAATATTATACAATTGAATAAATTACTCTAAAATTAATGTCATAAATAAAATGGATTATTATGTAATTTTTATCTTAAAAGAAATAAAAATTGTATTATTGTGAATTTTTTCATCAAATTTATATGTTCATGAGTAGTTCGTAATTGTTTGCATATAATATAATCTGAACACCAAAATTCTATTCGACTAAATACTCAACTTCAAATTCAAGTGTAAAAAAATTTATTAAAATAAAATATGATCACACAACTGTTCGCTTAAATTTGACTCATTTTCACTACTTCTACTTTGAGAACAAAACCTCTTTTTAATAAACGAGTTTGAGCGTACTTAACACACCTTTTGATGAAGAGAGTAATATGAAATCTCTAATTTTTTATTTGATGATTAATTTCGTATTACATCCATTTAATTAGGGGTTGTGAAGAATTTAGATATTTTAATTTAAACATTTAAGAAAATTCGTGCATAAATTACAAGGAAGAACGAGAAATCAAATGTGATTGCAAATTGGACTGGTACACGATACTCCGGTAATTTTTAATTGGTAACACTTACGTAAAAATGATAGTCGTGTAGCAGTTCAAACTTTTAATTCTCCTAGTCTGTGAAATTTTTAACTTTATTATTTTAATATGTTTATCTTAATGTTGTTTTAAAATTATTATTTATTCAAAAAATATTACTAATTTAATTGAAAAATAATAACAATGTTACTATTCAAATTGTCTTATTATTTTTTATTTCATCAAAATCACTCATATTATTATCTCAATTCTGACTCCATATAATTCGAACTTATTATTTATGGATAACATTATTATCTAATAATTTAAGTTAAAAGTAAAAGCATAAGTGTAGTATAGTCTTTACAATATTTTTTTAAAACTAATTCATATGCCTATTTATAATTATTTTTATTAATTGAAATTGTAAGTGTAATAAATTTATAACAGGAGATATAGCGGGAGATGATGCAGTGAATCGGTTCATCACACCCAGAGATAACGTGGGCTGTTCTATACCACGGAAATGATCGCGACGGGCCCACAATCCTTTCTCCGCCGCATCTGTAATTCCCTATCTCTCTGCAGCTCCACTGACATGAAATTTTGAAAGTACAAAGGTTCACTTCATCAACCTACTGACAGACAGCGATGGAATCTGCGTCAACAGGACCAACGGTGCCGGCGATGAAGTCCGAGCTAAAACGAGCAGTATCCTCCGACTTCACTGCGTCGGAACTCGGCGGAACCATCGCCGGTAAAACAGACGGCGATGGAGTTCAGGTGGAGCTCGATAAGGAGTTGCTATGTCCGATCTGTATTCAGATCATAAAAGATGCGTTCCTCACAGCCTGTGGCCACAGCTTCTGTTACTCGTGCATCATCACTCATCTTAATAGCAAAAACGACTGCCCTTGCTGTGGAATTCATCTCAAAGCTAATCAACTCTTCCCTAATTTCGTCCTCGATAAGGTTAATACTCTAATTTTGTTTCATTTGCGCATAAACCTTGATTAAGCTGCCTAGGTATTACCTAAGTAGATAATTTGGACGCACAATTGCCTGGAGTTTCTTTTGGTTTTGTCATGTATCGGGTACGGAGCATATGTATGTGCATTGTTTACAATTTTTTCAGCATTCAGATTGAAGATAGAAAATGCTGTTATACAGCCCGAGCCAATTGTAGAAAATACTACAAATTAAGTACAGTCTAGATTGGAAACTGGCAAATTAATCGAAGAATAAGAACTATATCGTGATTTAGATGTTCTCATTTTGATTACACATGGAATTAATTATGATTTGTTAAATCTAATTGCATGATTGGCGCCTAAGAATAAATCAATCCATGTAGCTGATCTCATTAGGAGTAGTGCAGGACACTTAGTTGCAATTCACACCAAGTGAATGTTTTGGGTTATGGCTGCATCTATGCCTGAATGTGGTTCGTACTCAAAATGGGACCGAGTGGTATGTAAGTTAAATCATTTACCATGAAATGCAGGGAAGAAGCTACTCAAGGGCCTAAGGTCGCCCGGGACTGTCTGGCTGGCTATGCTGCTATACGCGTGTCCCCCATGTATTTTATAACTGACATTTGCCCCTTGTAACAATTGGTTTTAAGAAAAATTTAAAACCTATGTGACACATGACAACCCTAGGAGGAATGGAGGATCATCTGGGGTAGCTTAGCCCATGCCGGGTTGCCCAGACTACTCTGAATTAAAAAATTTAAAAATACCCCATTCAAATTATAGTGTCCTTTCAATCCCCCTGTTATTCACCCAAAAAAGAAAATGGCTAAGCTTTACGATGTACTCTATGAGAACTTAAGATAACCAAAAGAAAGTAAGGAAGCCCAATTGGGTTCTCTTTTATGCTAGAACACTGATCTGACAAGGGAACTAGACTTCTCCTTTTTGATTTGTATGTTTTCTCTTCACGAGGCAAGTGTGGAGATGAATTTCTTTAATAATCGTATGACAAAGACAGACATGGAAAGTGAATAAATATGAGATTTAATGGTGTTTTTGTTTATGGAGGAAGAGGATTAAAGAGAAAAAAAGGCTAATGGCTGTAGCAGAGGGTAACAAACAAGTAGACAGACAGAGAGAGGTGCTTGTTTTCAGGAGTTTGATTTTTGACATACCCTATTAACTTCTAGTCTTCTACAGATATAAACATAGGTCATTCATGAATCTTCTAAACACAACCATATCCGCATATGTGAGTAGTATACTTATATGAAATAACAAATATAAATCATTATAATAATTTTTTAATCATCATTACACAGATAGATGATACAGGACTAGTTCGACTTGCAACACAGATGACTGTTGTTTTTGTTTTTGTTGTTATGTACTGTTATCATTGTTCTTAATTTATTTTTTTAATAATTATTGGTCAATGTAGTGATATTTGGGAAGTATTTGCTTAGTGTCTGATTTTGGTAATTGTTATTTCTAACTTATAGATAAAACTTGTTACCTTAAATATATAATAAATATTTTTTAATTATTAAAATGAAATCTGGCTCAATTAGTGGTTGAATCAATTGAACTATTCTATCATTGAACCACATTTCCACCAATTCAATATTGAGTCCCATTCTGATAACTATGGTTTACGCCACCCCGAAAAGAAAAAAAAAATCTTGGCTTTGTCCCCGATGAAAGGTGTGTGTATTGTGGGAGGAGGGGAATGATGTCAGATTGTAACAGTTCAATAAGTCATCTTTTCCATTGATATTTAAGAAAGGTGGACAATATTCAACCTATGCACTGTCCTTTTTCATCCAAAGTGGCTCAAAAGTCCATTATTTGAAGTATGGTTTTATTTATACTTAATCCAAGGTCAATATCACAACTCACTCAAAGGAAAGGTGCACATTATATGATTTTGAAAGTGATTCTCACTACGGACAATACAAAATGGGAAGATGTACTTTTTGTTATAGAGGGAATAGTAATTTTGTTGAGATGTAGAACTATCATATAATGATTAAGTTAATTAAATTCATAAACACTGAAATTCATTGAGTTGATTTAAATCTCAAAATAATCTAAACAAATATTAGACATTCCTAGCTTGGTAGGTTGTCACAATGGTAATTGCACGGAGGTAAGTGCTAGTTGGCGGGGCGCCAATGTTGATTGTGTATCTGCATTTTTCTTAGACGAGTTTCTTTCCTGATTGCTCATTTCTATATACTTAGCAGAATCACTATGATGAATCCTATGTATTAGAAGTGGAGATGTTGGTGGTACTTTAGTACACTTGACCATGTGAGGTTTTAAGCACAAATGATATGTGATGGAAGTTTCTGATGTCCATGGTTACATGTACTAGCTTCCAGATGGTGCATTCATGAATTATGTTGTTATTCTCAGGTCAGCTTAACAAGCATTAGAAGTTAAGACGTACCTAGTCAAATGTTATTTACATAAAAAATTTCGATTAAATCTTGTCAATAATATTGGTTTCTGAATCTGGTAGAATGTAAGTTGTCTTTTTTCGTCCACATCAAAATTTTATTTTTATCATATGTTTACTTGGTTTAGCATTGTGACTTGTAGAGGATGGACTGTCTTATTTCAATAAGGTTCCTACCTTGAAATAGTTCACCTCACAATGCAGCTTATTGTTAAAGGTTTATATGTACCACATTGTAGCTATTGAAGAAGGTTTCTGCTCGCCAAACCTCAAAAACTGTCTCAGTTGCTGAACAATTTCGTCAGGCATTACAGAAGGTGAGTTGTTGTTTAGGAGTACAATAAGGAATCTCATTTGCATGATAAATTTGTTTCTTTTTATATATTCTTGTTATCTCCTTTTTTTTTTTTTTTTTGCTAGTTGTTCTGTTTTGTAGATTTTCTATTGGTTCTTAATTTTTTATTAGCTAGTTGAGCCCACAAATACTAATAAGCATCAAACAAGTCTATGAAATGGATTCCTTATAAATCTTCTTAGATGTTAAGCGAAGATATAATAGACTTTGAATTCTTCATAGTTATAGACCGTGGTTATAAAGCACTTACTAGGCTGTCGATTTGTATGATTTTGATATAAAAGTGGTATTCCATGCTTAAGGGTTAACCCTGTAGTATTACGTGCCTGGATATATAACAAATTATTAATAATCTTAAATGTCATTAAGGGTCTGTTTGGATTCATTGAGTCGACCGCTTCGTATGGGTATTGGGAGGTTATACTCCAAATCTATTGTTTGGATAAAGAGTTGTCATAGAATTGGAATTGAATTAGAGTTCCAAATCAGTCAATCCACTAAACTAAATACCATATCAGAAGATAAGTTTTTAAATACAAAATCTTCGGCGATTTCTAGTCGGCACACCTTCAAACATGTACATACGTTGTTTTCCTGTATCCTTTGAACTTTACAAATTTCATACAGGAAATTTATATTAGATTATCTTATCGTCTGCAATTTTCGTCAGGTAAGCTAATTTTGTCTCCATCTTAATGGTGGTTTCGTCACTGTAAATTCAATTCAAATGCAACTCATCAATTTGTTTCAGCAAATTGGGGTTTCCAATCATGAGAAGGATATGGGAGATTATGTGCAGTCAAAGATGAAAACCAATTGATGTGCTGCATTTGAAAAATTGGTTTGGTATAGATATGTTTGTGCAGAGTATGTACTCTGAATGCAGAAATATAAATTATGCTCGGAAGGTGTTTGACAAAATGTTTGTGAAAGATGATGTTAATTTCTTGGAATTTTTTCATGGATAAGTATGTGAAATGTAGGGATTGTGCATAAATCTTTCCCTTTGTGTACTTGTGTTGAGAAAATCCACGCTCTCTGGCACCATGTTGAAAACCTCCTTCCTCCGCCAATCCGCCGTGAGGTCCCAATATATAGCCACCAGCCTCCATGCTAACATGGGTCAGGCTACAAATATGGGGGACATGTTTCTTGTCTTGTTTTTTTACTAAGAATGAATGTAATTTCTTATCCAAACAATAACTTAGATATTTAAACGTAATACCCTAAAAGTTTAATTTGATATCCAAACATTTGTATTATGATGATTTAGTATTAGAAATCATTGTATAATACCATTATTTTAGAATTCCAATTGAATTCCAAAACAAAGTAGCCAAACACACCCTAAGTTCCTTTAGTTTTGAATTTAGGCTACATAGATTGCATGGTTGTTTTTTTTTTGTAATTTTTACTTGTGCCTCTATTTCTTATAATTTTTAGCTTTTTAATTTCTTCTTGATTATTTTGTTTCCTCCTTTTTTGGGGTTGGGATTGTTCAAATTCAGATGGCATGTTAAGGTATGGTAACCAAACGTCTCAAATAATGGCACAAGATGACAGATGAGAGGATTCGGGCAATGTAAACTTAGATGAGTTCTTTTCTATAATGTCTGTTAAAGGCTTGATTAGGATTCATGTAACACGGAATTTTCTCATCATTACAACTCCATGTTGTGCTTGTAGTCCAAGATCAGTCGTGTTAATTTTATTTGGTGATGGTTCATGGCATGCTTCCCTTTTCATGCTTTAAGCTCCATTTTATCTTTATATCTTATGCTTTTGAATTTCTTAATTTTTTTAAAATGGTTTTTATCTTTTCTTGCCTTTTTATTCAGTTGATATTTCATCAAGAAACCAATTTTTCAAACATATGTACATTTAAATCTACTACTCAATACTCAAAACTCAAAAGTGAGGTCACATGGTATGTGGAGTACACTATTTGGTGTTTGTCATAATAAGCGCATGTAGTTTATGTGAACAAGTCATTTAGAATTTACATAGTGTCTAGAGGCTTGATATTTGATATTTAGTATTAAGCCGTATTGATCTGCAGCTGCATTTCTAATTAAACTACTTGTTTGTTGATACTAGAACTTCTGTTTGATAGGCATCTTTTAGTTCTTTATAGATTGTTTTGGAGCTGAACCATATAACATCCAGATTGACATAGAAGAAGATATTATAGATGGCATCTACAAAAGATTTAGCATTAGTAATATGTCCACTTTTTCTTGTTGGTATCTATCTGTTGAAACATTGACTCTCTCCTGTTGAGAACTTCTTATCTTGTAGTGATGAAAATTTTCAACCGTACAATACAAGCTACATCAAGCTGTTCTTTCTTGTAAACATCAAATCCTTACATTTTCTTGTGAGTGTTAGCCAGGGTTGTGACATCTCAGTAAAGGAACTGGATACATTGCTAGTGTTGCTTGCAGAGAAAAAGCGAAAATTGGAGCAGGAAGAAGCTGAGAGAAGTATGCAAATTCTACAGGAGTTCTTGTTCTGCTTAAGGAAAAAAAGAGTTGATGAGCTTAAAGAGGTGCGTAGAAATTTGTCACACCTTTTCAGAAACTACTATTATGAAGTTGGTCCTTCTATGTACAAATATTATTCCTTGTGCAATATATGTAATTGGAATTTCAATGCAGAATATATATGTTCCCATGTATTTGTTGATAGGGATCTATCCATGAAAAGCCAACATCGTTGTTGATTTAATAATTTGTTGGCTTATTATTATATATATATTTATTAGAATAGCCTTTTGATTTTATTATCTTTATCAATTTGTTTACCCATATATTAATTTTATTTTGGTGCCCAATAATTTGTAGGCTTAGGCTTTTGATAGTAGTGTTTGTTCCTATTTATTATTGAAGTTCACAACTGACAACTGACAAATGCTATTTGTTATTATTATTGAGATCTTCTGTCCTACTTTAATCTCTTTGATATTTTCATCAGTTTCCATATATTTTTGATTCCACTAGTCTTGTCGGACATCATGTTGGTATCCATGATTGTTGAAGTCCTAATTATATAACTGCTAAACCTGGTGGTGCATTTATCGAAGGGTTCATCTTTGTGTGTTTGACTAAATTTCACTGAGCAGTTGACAACCAAGTTTCATTAGAATGACTAGCCATGTTAACATGGTAACATAGGTTATTTTCCTCTTTGGTGTTTCTAGTGGAAAATCGTACTACTTAGAAGAGAAAAACTCTAAGTGATTGTTTATGCTTTTCATTTCAGATACAAACTGATCTCCAGTTTGTCAAAGAAGACATTAATGTGGTGGAGAGACACAGAATAGATTTATGTCGAGCAAGGGAAAGGTACTCTGCGAAAATGCAGATGTTCGCAGATGATTCTACAACAATTAAATCTCTGCCATCATCAATTGAAACAAATAATAGCAGCCTTATCTCTGGCTCTCATAATTCATTCGGAGGAATGTCTACCTGGAAATTCCAAAACAGGAACATGGATGGACAAACTCAAGTTAACACACATGGAACCCATAAAAAGGATGGTTATATTCTATCAAATCCACAACATATGAGCCAATCAGGTCTTTCTGTTTTGCGTAAAAAGCGTGTACATTCGCAGGTATGTGATTAACATCACATCTCAGGCAAAACCCATGTGTTACTTGATATCCACCATATTGGTCTTTTGCTGTGAAGTTTTTATTGGTCGGTAGAGAGTAGAACTGTGGCTTGACAAAAGAATTGGTCACTTTATCACCTTATAAGTCAACATTTTGTAGAGGTTTTTGTGAATGCTGCAATTGTATAAACCTCTGGGCTTGGGGTTAATCGTGTCAGATGATTTTGACATGGTTAAGACTTAAGATTTACTCACGGAATATTACAATTCACTTCTGGAGTTCAAACATTAAAGTCTATTTTAAAATATTCATTGTCATTCGCAACTGCAGTTCAATCACCTTCAAGAGTGTTACTTGCAAAAGCGTCGCCAAATAGCAAACCAAGTAGATAACCAGGTAGACAGTCGATCAAATATCATACAGAGGGAAGGGTATAGTGCAGGTCTTTCGGACTTTCAGTCTGTGCTGACTACCTTCACACAATACAGGTATAATGGTGAATCCTTCAGTTCTACAGTGAAACTTTTCTTGAATTTCTTATTTTTGACAAGTTCCAGCTTTGTGCATCTAATTCAAATTGTCAAAACAGTCGGCTGAGAGTAATTGCCGAGCTTAGGCAGGGAGATCTTTTCCACTCTGCGAATATTGTATCAAGGTAGGTAATTGTATTGTGCACCAATAGCTTCAAAGTGTTTCAGTTTTTCTTGCCTATTGCTACTTTCCAATTTTTACGTCCACAATATGTAGGAAAATTATAAACTTTGGTTCCTCATTGAAGAATTCATTAATATTTCATTTCACCGGAAGCTGCATAAGAATTTGACCAACTCTCCATCGAAGCACACAACTTTGATCTTGTTATGTTTCGTATTTTTTGACAATTTGTTTTCTTTGTTAAATTGATGCCCACCCTTCAACACCAAAAAAGTTCCTCTTTCTCTGTTGCACACTGATAAGGTGAGAGGATAAAATTACATATTTTATATGTATTTAAAAGGGAGAGAGAGGGGAATGGGTGAGAATATAGTCTATTTTACTATTTAGAGAAGATTTTGACATTTTGTAGTCTTCATTATGTGTGTATCCATCCATGAATATCTTGTTTTCTGCTAGAAGAGTCTGACACGCAGCAGCATAATAGTTTGATGTGGTATATAGCTCATTTCCCTTTTTTCCCATTATAATATATATTACGTTAAATGTATAATATCATATAAATATATTACATTCAAACACACACACACACACACACGTATATATGGGATAAAGGAAATAAGCTATAGTTCATTTTGTAGTTATACCCCCTCGTGCTACACTTTGGTTTCCAAACAACGACGAAGCCATGAAGGGTCCTGCTGGGGAAGCTACCCTGGATTTAAAAAATAAAATAAATTATCCCCTTAAAATTTCCATTATTTTTTTGGTGGCCCTCTAGCTTAAAAAAAATTAAATTGTAGTATTGGATACTTATAGCAGCAAGGCCCAAGTCGAGTCATGAAGCTTTAGGACATGAGTTATAAAGTTCAGGGCATAATTGCCATATGCTTGATTGCGTACACTATAGTTTGCATGAATTGTGTATCTGGTTTTCCCTTCTTTTCCCATTATCAATGAAACTTCAAGGCAAACTTTATTTTATTCATCCTAACATGGAATCATCTGAAATCAGATTTAAAACCAATGTATCCTCAGTATAGAATTTGATCGTGAATAAATGTTTTCCCAGTATAGAATTTGATCGCGATGATGAGTTGTTTGCTACTGCTGGAGTTTCAAAGCGTATAAAAGTTTTTGACTATGCTTCGGTAAGCTTTGCATTCAATCTTTGTGCTAATAGCTTAAATTTCTTGCAACCTTGGAATGATGAATATTGATTGTTTCTCTACTAAACAGTTCGATCTTATCTTCAATTTTATTTACATTGTAAAAGATTTTATCTCTGTCTAGTGTGGGTATCCTGCCTATGAACACTCAATATAAACTTTTCTGGGTTTTGTAGTAAACATGATCTTTACTTTTAATATTAAGGTATTCTATTAGTTTCTGCTGGTAGTTTCTTGTCCGCATGCGGTAGTTATGATCCACATTTAACATGTATATCTTGCTAAATAACTAAAATCGTTATGCTATTCAATATTTGTGTTTGCATCTGACTTTTCAGGTTGTAAATGAACCCGCAGAAGCTCATTGTCCTGTTGTCGAGATGTCAACACGATCCAAACTTAGTTGTTTGAGTTGGAACAAATATACTAAGAACCATTTAGCCAGTAGTGATTATGAGGGATTAGTAACTGTATGGGACGTGACCAGTCGGCAGGTATTCTAGATCACCAGTTAATTCCAACTTTTGAGATGAATTGCTTTATAAGTCTTACACTTGAGCACTTGTTTTTAAATTTCCTAGTTTTCAGAACAAGTTTTCTTAAGTTGCTTTTTGTTATGCTTTTGTTTGGGATTCAGAGTGTGATGGAGTATGAGGAGCATGAAAAACGAGCATGGAGTGTTGATTTTTCACAAACAGAACCCTCGATGCTTGTTTCTGGTAGTGATGATGGTAAGGTAAGAATTAAGCTTTACTTAAATTGAATTCTTACCAATTTTCACGGGCAACTTGAACAGGTTATTCATCAAACTTGGTTAGAGTATTAAATTTTCAGTGAGCATTGACATGTAAAAATCAACTAATTTGAAGTAATCATCCTTGAAGTTCTCTGTCAGCTATATTGATTCTCTATAGTTACTGTCTATATGCTATCTGGGATATATAAATTTGAAATTGCTGAATTGGGTGCCTGTTAAAATGCTGAGATGAACTACTAGACATAAATATCGGTAACTGTTACAAGGTAGTAGCGTAAGTGGACATAGTACAATCTAAAGTGACCACAAAAGCAACTCATGATTGGGCTTTTTAGGTTGGTCTGTCAAAAGATCAGATCTTGGCCTTATATTATCGGGCTCCATCATTTTGGTTCAACTTGAGTGCTGTAACTGATAGTTCAAGATTACAAATATATACATGAATTTTTATAGAAAAGAAAGTGGGATAAGGAGTAATATATCTATAGAAATAGTTAATTGAGAAAATTTTGAGGGCAAGTACTGTTTAAAGACTAAAAACTTGGCTAGTTTTTTTTTTCAAGGTTGATTTGATCATGATCTGTACTTTTAAATCATTAGGAAGATAGGATCATAGGACATATCATGATCCATTATGTAATTGATCAAATCAGTGACCCATACTGAGTTGATGAAGCATGTCTAATCAGAGCAATGATTTGCTTCATTTGACCCATCGACAAGGTAGGTTAAGTGTTCAACTGTTCTACTACGATTGATTGCCAAATATTATGTTTCATGACATTTTACATTTAATAGTGTCTCTGACCTGGATTGAGGGCATATCTGGTAGCTACGCACTTTAATCGGCATTTCTCTGGGCAATTGCAGGTCAAAGTGTGGTCTATGAAGCAGGAAAGTAGTGTCCTTAACATTGATATGAAGGCAAATATATGTTGTGTCAAGTATAACCCTGGATCTAGCGTTCATGTTGCGGTAATATATTTTCATTAATGCCCTCATTTTCTCACTGTTTGTTAGTTTAGGCATAACTTTTGGAGAATAATTTTGTGATCTTTTGCTGTGTGGACAAAAGAGAGAAGCAAGAAGTTGTGGGGTAGTGGCAAAATACTTTTGAGATTTTTCTGTTCCAAATTGTTTGGACATGTAAGTTATGAACTTAATCAATTGAAACAGCAGTTTATAACTTTTTAGCAGATTAAAGTGATTGCCGCATGTTAGAGGAATAAATGCAATTGGCCGCTGGAAGTTCTTACTCATAACTTGGTTCTTGCTTGTGCAAAAGATTCTATAGTAAATTTATATACACACTGAAAAAACTACTCCCTTCGGTCCCCCAAAAAAAAAAAACCAAAAAAAAGAGATACATTTGCATAATTTTTCACTATAATTGAACATTCATAACAAATATCATGAAATTTTTTTTATTATTTGTACATGTAATTCTTAGTCAAACATGCAATATTAATATTTTTTAAAAGTTTGAATGTAGCTCTTTAATTTTTTCGGAACGGAAGGAGTACCATTTATGTTGCTGGACATATGATTCATATGAAAAATATATGAACCTGGGCACGTTGAAAGTTACATTCCCTGCATGATGGAAGCAGTCTGATTGTGTATTTCTAAATCATTTTTCTTAAACCTTGGGGCCCCCTTTTCAGAAGGATAACATATTGGTATTAGCATGCTATGCACAGTATAACTTAGTATATCATTACCTTCACACACTTCTGATAGTTGGCTCTTCCTTTTAGCCTGAGTCTTGATATTTTCTGCACTTCGCACACCTTTGCAGGTAGGCTCTGCAGATCATCACCTCCACTATTATGATTTAAGAAACACCTGCAAGCCACTTCATGTGTTCAATGGGCACAGGAAAACTGTTTCGTATGTGAAGTTCTTGTCTAGTAATGAGGTTGCTTCTGCATCGACTGACAGCACATTAAGACTATGGGATGTAAAGGAAAATTTGCCGGTGAGTTCAATATTTTAAGGACTGATTTCCATGTAACTCCTTTGTCTGCTGCTAGGATTGCTCATTTAGGCATAATAATTATCGGGAAAAAAATTATCGTGCAACTAAACAAGCTGATTGTATACTCTAAAGTCCGAATGCATCAATTAATATACCTTCCATGTTAGGTCATATCCCCAACTGCTTGCACTTCGACATATTGTAGTCACAATATAGCAGCGCTCGTATTTGTATAATCCAGAAGATTCTGTCCCCCGTCTTGAGATATAATTAGTCATTTGAATATAGTCAGTAACTAAGACTTGCATGGGTGATGCTCTCTCATGGTTGTTTCCAGGTTTGTACTTTTAAAGGCCATACAAATGAGAAGAACTTTGTGGGTCTCTCGGTAAATAGTGAATTCATAGCCTGTGGGAGTGAAACTAACGAAGTATATGCCTACCAAAAGGTCAGCAATATTTCCTATAAGCATCCATATATACGATGAAAATTTACATGAAAGAACTAAGCCCAACTAACTTGAATTTGCAGGCAATTTGTAGTCCTATGACTTGGCACAGATTTGGTTCTCCTGATGTGGATGATACTGATGAAGATGCAGCATCTTACTTCATCAGTGCTGTATGCTGGAAGAGTAATAGTCCCACATTACTAGCTGCTAATAGTCAAGGAACAATCAAAGTGCTGGTTCTTGCAGCATGAAAAACATTTCACATATTTTTATTTGATGAGTATTATTTTGTGCATATATATGTATATTATGAGCTTGACGAGGCCATGATCTGAATAATTGAGCTGAACCCTGATAATTTACCTGTATTTTTTCAAGTGAGTGATTTATAAAACATTTAATAAATTATTCTCTCTTTCACATACAAACACGTACAACCTGTTTATTCTCTCTCAATTGCCGAACAACAGACGTGCATGAAATGTCTGTTTTAATTCAGCTTAATAATATCAAGTGAAATACACTTTTACTCGGTTGGGTTTGAGTAAAGGAAATGAGAGAGTAAATAGGTCAAAATTTAGTGAAAAATAACAATGGAAGAAGTGACGAACAAGTATGAGAGGAGAATCTCAATGAAAAAATAAAAAATCGATCATTTCTCGTGAAATGAAATTATATATGAAATGAATGATTTATTCCACTATCAAATTTCACAGGAACCATAAAATTTTGTAATTTATATTAGTAAATACACATAAATTAAATTCATTCTCACTCATTCTGTATTCTCAAATTAAATGGCGCATCCGTGAATGTCCTGTTTTTGTCTTATTGGTTGTGGGTCACATTTGGAATATATAATTTCGTGTTGAAACATCTACCCTTCAATGTCATATTTTTATTTTATTGGTTGTGGATTCCATACATACATACATACATACATACATACATACATACATACATACAT
>CM025782.1:16888739-16900915 GCA_014636745.2 Centella asiatica
ATATATATATATATATATATATATATATATATATATATATATATATATATATTATTTAGACCATCTTTTCTCTCATCTTCTTCCTGATAATTCCAGAGCACAACTCTAACCCATTTTCTTGTTTCATATCATAATTGAAGTTGTGTGGAGTAGCTTGAGTTTTTCTAGCTTATGTGGGGTAGTTTTGAGAGTTTTTGAGGTTTAGCCTCTTTGTAGCTTGTCTTTTGTTGTTTTTAACCTTATTATCTTTTGTTGTTGTTGTATATAGCCTTAGAGGCTTGAGATATGTATGACTAGACTTATAGTTTGTAACTTATATCTTTTTTTTTCCAAACTCATGGTACTGATATTATAATTGTTTCACTAGTACAAAAACTGTCTTATACGTCGCCTTATTTGAGTCGGTTCTTTAATAAAATTGTCGTATATAGTAGAACAGTGACATTATGGTAAATAAAACAAAGAGTATTTGCGTCGATTCTTTTAAAGGTCTGACGCAAAAACTATAAAAATTATAAAAAAAATAAATTAATAACTCATTTGCGTCGCTTGTTTAAAGAACCGACGCAAATAGTGTTGAGTATTTGCGTCGGTTCTTTTAAAGGTCCGACGCAAAAACTATAAAAATAATAAAAAAATAAATTAATAACTCATTTGCGTCGCTTGTTTAAAAAACCGACGCAATTAGTGTTGAGTATTTGCGTCGGTTCTTTTAAAGGTCCGACGCAAAAACTTATAAAATAATTAAAAAATAAATTAATAACTCATTTGCGTCGCTTGTTTAAAGAACCGATGCAAATAGTGTTGAGTATTTGTGTCGGTTCTTTTAAAGGTCCGACGCAAAAACTATAAAAATAATTACGATTATGCCACCGTATGGAAAAAATACATTATTATATTTTACCACCTTTGAATTTTCATTGCGCGGCATATATTTTCATTTTACCACTTTTTGAAGACGAACCACCTTCTCTCTAAATCCGTTTCATTTTCATTGCGCGACATACATTTTCATTTTCATTGTGCGGCATACATTTCATTTGGCTGATTATTTATTTCTCCCTCCAGTGTTAGGTACATTTCTTTTGTTATTTTCTTATTCTATGTGTGGGCCTTTGTATCTTTGTTTGTTTAATATGTAAAACTTTATATTGAAAGCTTGCTACTGCAGTAGGTACAACATGAGTTCATTTTTCTCCTTTACTGGGTTCCCCTGTATTCTTTTTTCTCCTCTGTATTCTTTCTTCCTCTTTTTCTTTACAGCAGTTTAGTTTTCATCGGTAACATATTTATATTTTTCTTGTCAAATCTGAAAATTGGAATAATTTTGAATAGTGTTATTAATTTGTATTTTATACATTTCAGGTTGAGGATTTTACAGACCGGTCCCAAAATGTTGCAAGGGCAGTAGGAGAACTACAAGTACAAAAAAATAATAAGTGCAATGAACTTTCAATTCAGTATGTTTATGACTTCTTGAATGGTTTAATTTTGATTTGTATATATTCTTGCTTTGCAAATGACCTTTGAACAGATTGTAAATTTTGATTTGTATATATTCCTCTTTTGCAAATGAAGTAGTTCAATTTTGTATTTCTAACTTGTTGTGGCATTAGAATTAGTTTTTTAATGTACAGGTTGGATATGGTATTTTAAAATAAATTTTTTAAAAAATAATATCATCATTTGTGTCGGTTGTTTTAAAAGTCCGACGCAAATGACCATATCATTTGCATCAGTTGTCTTAAAGGTATGACGCAAATGATTATCATTTGCGTCAGTTGTTTTAAAAGTCCGACGCAAATGACCATATAATTTGCGTCGGTCGTCTTAAAGGTACGACGCAAATAATAATGTTTTGCGTCATCTTTTTAACCGACACAAAATAGTTAAGTTTTTGCGTCTCCGCCATATGCATCTCCTGTTAACCAACGCAAAATAGGTAATTTAACCAACACATATGATCAATTTTGTACTAGTGTTTAGCGAATGACTATATTTATTTCCATTGTGTTTATTCTACAAAAGTTTTAAAATATCATGTTTTCTTAAAGTATAAATGTTATTGATACAATGATAGTGTGCTACATTTGGATATCGAGTATAGCTCGATTTGTCATATCTCGACCCGATAGTCAATTGAGTTGTACTTGGTATCCGAATGTGGCACACTATCATTGTATCAATAACATTTTTAATTTATGAAAACATGATATTTTAAAACTTTTGTGGAATAAACATATGAAAATAAATGTAGTCATTTGCTAAATAATTATAATATCACCACCATAAGTTTGAGGAAAAAAAACATAAATTACAAACTATAAGTCTAGCCATACATGTCCCAAGCCTCAGAGGCTATATACAACAATTACAAAATATAATAAGGCTAAGAACAACAAAAAACAAGCTACACCTCAAAAACTTCCAAAACTACCTTGCACGAGCTAGAAGAACTCGAGTTACTCCACACAACTTCAACTTATATGATGATACAAACATGAAAAGGGGGTAGCAAAAATTACGTAGGGAATAATATGATGCAAAGAATGATGACAATGGTATGAGCGTAATATGAATGTGGTACGGAGGTAACAATATATAAATAATGCAACAACAATATTTGGATAACAACATTAAAGCATATAAGGTAATTATCATTCCAATCCATATAGTATGCACATATGGTACATAGGGGATGATAACCATACCTTGTCAATTCTCTAATATACATCTCCAAATTTACTGTAGAAGAAAGTTCGCACCTTATCATGTGACAACTTGTTACAAGGTACCATCCAGACTTTACGTCGACAACTCTCTAGGGGATCTAGCCAAACGGTACCCAAAAATCATAGCTTCATCACGTATTGATTCTTTTTTAGTAGCCTTTCACCATCCTTTGATCGGAAGGATAAAGGACAAAGTATCTGGACACCTTTATCCGATGTACCCCATTGATACACTCGGAATATGGTCTTCATAATTCTCGGCCTTTCACATAATATGACTGCATATGTGGTAAGATTCTACCC
Organism: Centella asiatica; assembly: GCA_014636745.2. NCBI lineage: Eukaryota > Viridiplantae > Streptophyta > Magnoliopsida > Apiales > Apiaceae > Centella > Centella asiatica. The sequence goes on from CM025782.1 coordinate 16,891,775, forward strand.
TTAAAAAGTGATTTCACGTGCACATATGTATCATAAATATCATATATACATGACATGTCTATATTTGGTAAAGTGGATTGCCATCAACTATATCAATATTAGTACACCGATGAACAAAATATCCAGCGATGGAGAAGTATCCACCGAAGAGAAAATATTCACCGATTAACAAAATACAACAGTTGTAAACAAACATAGTAGAAACTAAACAAAAAATTTCTTTAAAACGTGCAAGCTGCCTTGCGTCAGTCAATCAAACACTCGTTGAGATAATTGCAATAACTCACTCTGGAGAATAGCTTTTTGAAGGATTCTTTCTTTGTTGGAAACTATACTTATGTATCTTTCCAACCATATATGCACTGTAACATAATTCTTTGTGAGTAGGTGCAGGTGATCCTTTGAACATAAGGTCAAAATCTTGGTTTGAGGCCTTATTTCAACATAAGATCTAGGAGATTGATTTGATGAGATCTCTCTCATCTCTTATCAAAATGATTTGATTTTTGATCAATTGGAAAGCTTGTTAAGTCATCTCTAACGTTTTAGTTGAGTTTGGAGAGATTTCATTTTTAAGAGGGTTGAATTCCTTGTTTAACCCAACTAACCTCCTGATGATAGTTTACAAAAGCGGACATATTAAATTAATTGTATCTCTCTCATTTGTTATCAAAATTGATTGATTCTTAATTTGTTGAAAATTTTGTTAAGTTCTCTATAAGTTTTTAGTTTTGTATTTGAAGAGATTTTATCTTTAAGATGGTTGAAAAAGCCACCCTACAATGCCCTATTTTTGTCTTATTAGTTCTGAGTCTCATTTGGGGTGTGTGTGTGTGTGTGTGTGTGTGTGTGTGTGTGTGTGTATATATATATATATATTGTTTAGACCATCTTTTCTCTCATCTTCTTCCTAATAATTCTAGAGCACGACCCTAAACATCTTTCATGTCCTTTTTTAACACAAAATCATAACAATTCATGGAATCAAGCAAGAAGCAAAGATTGAAGTAAAAAACAAACTCTAGCTATTGCATCGATTAGTTTCTTCAATTTTCTTCTCTTTTCCAACTTTGAGGTAGGGGTAATTGTTATAATGTTATTGAATGTTTCAGGCCAAAAAAACCACTTCCATGGTTTTGGCATATGTGAATACTTTTGATGCTTTAATTTGATTATGGTTGACATATTTGTTATATTGAGACTATTATGAACATTAGGGTTACATGATATAATGTTTTACATAATAAATCTCATAAAAAACTATATGTTACCCTTTGTGCACACCATGTATTTAATTAAATGCTTTACACACATATGTGTTTAATGATTCATCTAGTGACATCAAGAGAATACTAAGTTTGTATTTACATGTGTCTAACACGTGTTAACATAACATGATTGAGACGACAATGGAATGGAATGAGTATTTACGTCTAAAAATAAGTTATTTTTGGATAATACTAATTTCTTATTTTATTCTTTTTAATCAAATTAACTATGCTCAAATCTATGTTTATAGTAAACAAAAATTGATTTATACATATAATTACATATATATATATATATATATATATATATATATATATATATATATCATAAATAAAAAAGTCTAAGAAAATATGATTCTTTTAATATTACTTTTTAAAAAAATTCATAATAGGCAAGGACATACAAACTAGTAGTAAGTTAAATTATAATTGGAGAAATATTGGACTTGATAAGTGATGTTAAACTAAATTAAATAAAAACAAAAAAAATTAGGAAACATATCTAGTTCTTTTATATATATAGAAAGATTCTAAATTCTATTATTTTCTCTCATGTTCCCTTCACCTCATTTTATTTATTCCATTTCATTTTAACTAATCGTATACAAATGCAACAGATTTACTGCGTGTGATTCGAGAGTTTATTGGCGAGTTTAAAAATATTTCAAGTTGAATATACGTACATATGTGCATACATATATACATATATATATATATGTATTAAAATTTTTCTGCCAAAAAAAAAAATATCAATCTTCACATTACGATCACACTCATTAAACTACATATTCTTATAATGTCGCATAACATTTTTCAAATTTTGGACTTTGAAATATTTTAGCCCACCCCACCTCCCTTCCCAAACCCAAAATCCAACAATAACGGGAATATAATTCTATCCTTTATTCCTTCCCAGATGTGGCACGTGCTGTCGGACTTATCAAAGTACGTAGTTCTATTCGTTATTTTCAAAAGTAGATATATATATATTTAAAAATGAATTCAAAGTTATAAAATATTCAATATTATATTTAATTAAAATTATACTATATTATTTAGTAGTGATTGTAATGATGGGAGACATTAGTTAGTTTATTTCATAGTTCAAAAATAGAAATAAATATTTAATTTTGAAACAATCAATTAAATTAGAAAGAAGGAATATTCATTTCGACATGGGAAAAATACATCGGCAGTTCTATTGGTGACTGCATATTATGCAAAAACTCAAGCGAAATTGCAGCTGCGTCATTTAACCATAAAGGAAACTGCATCCATGAAAGACAACTGTAAAACGTTACAGGATAGCAAGCTAGACGATGATAATAAAACAATAATGTTTGAAGCTGATACTTTCAGGATTTACACATGTAATACTTGATTCTAGAATAATATTTCGATCGCCATTTACATACAGCTACACTGCTTGTCATATATTTCAAAAGAAATACAAATAACTTAGCAAAGGAAATGCTTCACAAGCTACATAGATACTAAAGATGAATAATATATTTATAGAAAAAATAGAAGATAAATAAGAGATATAAGATGGAGAAAACTTTTGACTAAAAAAACTTCATAGCAAAAAAAAAAATATAAAAATGATTTAGAAGATAAAAATTACCGCTACGGATAATCTTGACTTATAAGGACTTGCAAGGTCAAGAAAACACAAATATCCGTCTTGGTTTTAAAAAAAGAAAATGATAGATGTAAAAAGAATAAGCTCAGGAGAGATATCGCCGTGACTTGAGTCACATTTTTCTGTGTGTCACCAGTTTATCATCTTGAACTGCATGCACCATGACAATACAAGCTTTTGGTCCGTCAACCACGGGAGCCATAGCTACCATTGCCATGGAGAAACTATCTTCTGGGGTTGACCAGACTTTGTGAAACAGTGCCATGGGACAAAGATGAAAGAAGAATATAGGTGTAGCTATTTATACACAAGTTTTGGTTGATGTGTCATTTTCTTGGGAGAGGGTGAGGTATAATATATGAGAGTCAGTTATTAATTCAAAACACCGATGATGTGTGAATGTCTTCTCTTGGAAAAATATGGGATTTCATCGAGATCAACGGTTAATATTTGTTCTAAAGATATGTATGTTGGAAAAAAGTAGTAGGAAAAAGTAGAAAAAATGACCATTCAATTTATTTATAATCTTAAGTTTTTCCTTGCAATAATTCAAGCCAAAATTATATAGGACTAAAACTCTAAAAGGCAGTAGCAGCATGTAGTATGATGCCAAGCCATCTCAGGTGGTCCCTTTGTACTACTGTTGAAAGTACTCAAGTAGACTCCTTTAATTTCTCTTAGTTGTCAAATGGAAGAACTGAGGCCTTTGACCGAAATTAATTACTTCACCCTTTTTTATTTCTTGATTTGTTTTTATTCGATAAACAGAATGAGAATGAGAATATAATACAACCTTCTCCAAAATTCAATGATAAGTAATGTGCTGACACTTATAATATATATTCTTTTTATTTTAAAATTAAATATACCTTTTTAAACTGACGACTTTTAAAAATATTTTTTATATTTTAAATATATATTTATTATCATGTTATTTGATAATAGTGAGATTTATAATAAAAATCATCACTAATAGATGTAGTTGAGTTAATTAAAGTAGTAGAATTATGAAATATTATTTAAAAAATTGCATTATTTTTTATAATCCAAAAATAAAAATATATCTTTAATTTTAAAAAAAAAATATATATGTGTCTCTAATTTTGAAACCAACAAATGAAGTATTTATATAAATCGTATGATAGTGATACAGTGCTCTATCATGTATATACACTAATACCCACGCACACATATATATTAGTACAGATTGCGGTTAATGACAGATGATCCATATTTAGGGGCTATTTGGGAACAATTTATTATTTGCTTGTTTATAAATAAAATTATAAGTTAAAATAAATGATTATAATAGTTATTTATAAGTAAAAGTGTTTGGTAATAATATTGTTTTATAAGTAAAAATATAAGTTAAAATAAAATGAATGGTGTTTGAATAACGATGACTTATAAGTTAATATATGTTATATATTTACTAAAAATAACTTGTAAGTTAAGAAGAATTAAGAGAGAAGGGGTTGTATTTGGTCAACTATACTTATTTAATTTCTACTTATAAGCAAATTTTACTTGGTTATTTATTTTGACGTATTTTCTTGCATATAAGTAAAGAGATAAATTATTGTCAAACACAATTATTTTAAAAACACTTTATAAGTAAATTTGACCTACATATAAGGATTTGTCAAGTACCCTCTTAATTCAATCCCCTATGATTAATTTGATTAATATTTTCATTTCACTCTTCTTTGTCCCTTTTTCATGTATCACACCTCTCCAACTTTTCTCAAATTATCCAAAAGACAAAAAAAAGAAAAAAAAAAAAGAAAAACTTTTGCTGTCTGCTTCTGTTATGGACGATCAAGATGGATTTACAATATATTCCATATAAAAACAGTAGCTATATGAATCATCTTCGTTATTATATATGTACATTTTTGTTACTAGCAAGTTTCTTTTCGATAGCACTAATTACTAGCGACGTTTGATTGAACTAATATTGCACTGCGAATCGAAGATAGTACGAAACTGAAAGTACTTCCTTCTGTAAAGTTAAGGAGCATTGCTAGCAAAAATAACTATTGTTACCTACGAATTATTTTTATTTTTATTTTTACAATACGGACTATATGCATGTATATGTAAAGTTGTAAATAAATTCAATTCGGGTTCAGTTGAATTTGTCTATTTATTAAGTTGAACCGAGTGAACAGAGTTTACTTAATAAATTAAAATTATTTTTAATAGACTTGAACCGAGTGAACAGAGTTTACTTAATAAACTAAAATTATTTTTTGCATCTATACATATAGATAATCAATCAGAATCAATTCAAACCGAATCTACTCATGACCAAAAATTCAAATTTGATTCATTTATGTTCTCACATTGATCAAAACGAGTTTCAAATAAACCGAATCGAACCGATCAATGTAATCGGTTGGTATAAGGCTTTTGTATGTGTGTGGAAGAAAAAATAAGAAACAATTAAGGAGAAAGGGAAAGAACATAACAAAACCCCAGAAGTTGGCTCCAAATGGGGTGGTGTTGCAGAAGGAGGCTCAACTTTATTGACTGTTCGTTTTGTCCCTCACGTACTGCAAATTCCCCAAATACATACATACCACCAAAAGTCAGAGACTACTCACCAGTAGTAGTAAATGGTACCCTAATTCCCATGTCTTATGTATAAAAAATAAAATAAAAAAATGAATATATATATATATATATATATATATATATGGTATACATACATACTATACTATACTATAGTCTCATAATTATACCCCCATATGTTGTGCAGACTTTCCTCAGAATGATGGAGGATGCAGGCATTGTGAGGTCAATTTCAAATGGGTGTCACCATTAATGGCTGGCTCAGCTCCATAGTGGTGGCAAGAGACAAATTTTACCATGCCAAGCAATTAATTTCCCTTCAGACACATAAAAAAAATTTCTGGTAGTTTGTATATTTTTAAATTTAAATTTAAATGATTTTATTATTCTTTCCGGTGAAGCAAAAATAATACTTTTTGTTATAGTTTGGGATGGAAATTAGTCATTTAAATCTTATTCAAAACTCTGATCACATTTGAATGAAGTGAAATAAAGTTTGGCATGCTATGACCAATTTGGTCAATAAAAAAAAATTGTGTTCGAGGGTTTGAGATTTTTTTTTCTTTTCCGAATTCTACAAAATTCTTGTTTATTTATTTGAAATGGGGCAAAAAGAATTTAGTTCCAAGTAATTGAGTTTAGGGATGTCAATTCATATACTACGTATATACGAGTTTCAGGCATGTGTATATTATTGTCCATTTTCAAAATTATAGATACGTTTTAATTTTGTAACTCAAATAATAACAAAATTAATATCAATTTGGTTATCATAATTTGTATTTAGAATTTTTATGAATTATATTAATTTTGAAGTTTAATATGTCGTAATTTAACTTAAAAAATCAATGTATATCTAATTTTGAAATAGAGAAAGTACCATGCTTACTAAAATGTTATTAAAGCTAGAAAAATAAAAACTTGGTATATAAAAAGAACTGAAAGAAAAAAAAATTATTTCCTACCAAAATTTGGGATATGTTTTGACTGATGACATGTTAACATTAAAGTAACAACAATTAAATTGATTTTACTTAAAATAACTATCGTAATCTTATAAATTATGACAAACTTTTGATCATATATAATAAAACTTATGTTAAAACCTTTCATAAATCACAATAATATTAAATTTTAAAATAACATCAATAAAAGAGACTAATTTTAGAACATAAGGAGTATTTAATAACCTAACTACTTCTTATTTTATTCTACATATCATGAGTTATGAGTCATGAGTACCTTTTGAAATCGGCGTGTTTAATCATCCAATTATTTTTTGATGGGACAAAAAACATCTTTCAAGATCAATGAAATTTATGTTAAAAAAGTTATTAAAAGAAACACCATTTGTAAACGATGGTCTTTTACTTTAATTTCTTAACCAAGAAAGAAAATGAAAAAAACAAAGAGAGCACCTGTCACCCAAATTAGGGGGAATTAGGATGGTATATTGAATGATCGAGAAAAGGAAAACATAATTAGAATATGCAAAACACAAAAAATAATATAAAATATATTTAAAAATTTTATAAAATTTTATAAAATTCAAAAGATAATAATAAATTTTTAAAAAAATTAAAAGGGACGACCACCGTCCATCTCCCTTATTAGTTATCCTCTTACTAACATTTATATCAGAGTAGGTAAACAATGCAAGTAACTAAATTATGGGTAAATTTTTTAAATTTTGCCAAAAAATCGCTCGATTTATTATTTTTATTTATTTGATTTTTTTTAATGAAACACTTTGATATTTCTTTTAATGGATCGGATTGATTTAGACACCGGTTGAACGAATCCTACAGGCTGATCCGGTCCTATTCTTATTACTATGGCCTTCATAAAGGGTGGGGGTTAGGTGGGTGGAGTTGGGGTGTTGGGGGGGGGGGGGGGGGGGGCTTGGTGTTGTTTTTTTATTACACGTCATGGGACGTCATTTACATTGAAGTTTCTACATTGAGAGGACCACCTGTTATCCCAGTGTTTGCATGGAATATGCACTGCTTCCACTTTTTGTTGTCTCTCCAATCTCCATCATCACTCCCTCGGACTCTTTCCATGCTACGTCCTCTCTCTTACAACGCCTCTCACTTATTGTGAAATTTTTCTTCCTTCGCCGATTATTACTACTTGTTAAAAATCTCGTGCAAAGCATGAGAATAAATCATTATGTTTTTTTTTTGCTAAATTAAATCATTATGTTATACAATAAATTTTAATTTTTATGAAGAAATTAATTTCTGAGTTTTTTATGCATGCATAAATTTACTCTATGTCTATTATTCAATAAATTATATTATTAATATTTATAATTTCTAAAATTAAAATGTAAATTAAAATAAGTATCGGAACAGACAAGTCACCTCAAATAAATAAATACATCAAAATCATGATATAGCATATCATATAAATTTATATATATATGTGTGTGTGTGTGTGTGTGTGTGTGTGTGTGTGTGTGTGTATGTTTGTGTGTGTGTGTGTATTGTATTATAATATATGAATTATATTTTTAATGAAATTATATAATTTATACTATACATATAGTATTATATATTATTACATATTATATGTATATATATATATTATACTTTAATATATAAATTTTGTTATTATGAAATTATATAAATGTATTATATAAAGTGTATTATATATATAACATAATATGATCTATTTTTATATAATAAATATTGTATTGAAATGATTAATATTAACATTAATATTGTGTATTCTGTATATAACTAATGTTATATTATATAAAAATAATATTGAAAGAAAAAAGGTATTGGTTCGAAGGAATATTTTAATATTTTCTTAAGAGAATAAATGTGAATACTAAATAGTAATTCTTCAAAAATAGGAAATTATTGTTCTTTTTTTTCCCTCTAAAATACAAATGACTCTATTATAGAGAATTTGTTGTAATGAAGTATTTGTTTAATTTCTTAATCTTATTCCTTGAAAAATAAACAAACTTAAATTTAGGAGATGTGTTGTAAGTGCTTTTAAAGCACCCATTTTACATTCCGTGAAATAATTTGAAATTGTGAAGATTCTGAATCATTGAAATGTTTGGAGGATTGAAGGAGTATATTTTTTGGGCTAATTCTCAGTTGGTATATTTGAAAATTTTAATTTTCGTGTAATTTTTGTATGTTTCAATTTTTTTATTAAGTTTATGTTATTATGTTTTTAATGTTACTATCTAGAAAAAAATTATACTGTATATAGTAATATAATACATCTGATAGTAACATTATGTCAAATGATAATATTAACATAATAGCATAAATTGCACAAGAATGGTAGAAACATACGGAAACTAGACGGAAATTATCCTATTTACGATACTGGCAGAAAAGTTTTTGATATTTTCTTAAGTCATTCACACTAGTTTCTCTTAATAGATTCTTTATTTTACAGAATCAAACACAACTTTTTATATATATACAGATTCTCTATTTATCTCATTTACACCATATTCTCTAATATATAACATATTATAATAAAATAATAATATTTTAAACTTTTACTATTTATATTTGTTAAATTTTTAATTAATAGATAATACATTTTATACATTAATATTTATTATATAAAAATATATTATATTATATATATTTATACATCACCTATATAAAATAATTATAATAC
>CM025782.1:16900925-16923029 GCA_014636745.2 Centella asiatica
TGTATTAATTAATCACTATAATATATGATATTATTGAATTAAAAAATATAAATAAAATGTTAATTTCTATATTAGGTAATTATATAATATTTTAATATAAATAATATAAAATGTATGTGTGTGTGCGTGTGCATGTGTGTATATATATAAATTAGTAATATTGAGTTATAAAATAGTATAAAGTATGGTAAAATAATAATTTAATTTTGATAAATGTGAATAGTGATATCATAAGTTTAGGGATAATATTATTTACAATCATCAACTAACTTTAAAATAGAGATATTTATGTAATTTATTTATTTTTTAATTTTTTATCCAGATTCACTATTATAAGAAACGATTTTGAGTTTAGGAAACTGTAGCAAGTACCCTCGGAGGCTTAAATTGAAGGTAAATTCCTTTTTGAATTTGAACAGGAAAAGTAAAGAAGGAAACAAAAAGGGGGTCAGGTCTTTCTTAGTATCCATCTATATTTCAGATCCGGCTCGGTTATTGATAGAGTGAATAAATCTACCATTTCTTGAAATCTCTCGTCTGATTCAAAATCGTGGTGTAACATGTATCCTCCCTTGTTCTGGTCATGGAATAGATGAAATAAATCAAGAAATAAATTTTTGTTCAAGAATGAAATTTTATTGGAACTAGCTATATTCGGTTCATCCTTCGGAACCATATCACATCCCGAATATGATGAAATAGGATGAATTGTTAAATTGAAGGTAATGCTGAACCAACACGGCCCACTTACTATCTTGCCCAAGCCGATACCTATTTGCTACATTAATCGGACATATCTCTGTCTCATGTCGATCTATCCAGATTCGGGACTATACTTCCTTCGTTTTTTATTAATAATTTTTTTAGAGATAGGCTCTTCTTTTCGTTGGTTGCTATTCTCATATTTTTTAAGAAGAGTTAAAATTATATTTTCATTATTATCCTTTTTATATTTTCTAAAGTTTGATAGGATCGTAGTATTATTTCTCATACAAATTTGAGCCTATCTATTTTTCATTTTTCATGTAAATTATATAAGGGTAATTATGAAAGAATATCAATAAATGTATCTAATGGTATTATACTTGTTAATTATTGATATTGATCTATGTGATTTGAGATAAAAATAATAATAATAATAATTAAAAACGGATGGAATATAAAATCATATTAGGATAACTAATTCAACATAAATATATTTGTTGATGATATAAGCATATATAATTATAATTATGATAATAGTAATTTAATTCTTTCATTTGATTTCAGTCTAAATATATTGATATACTCTTCAAGTACAATTATACATAAAGCTTCTTGTTTTAAAGTGAAAAACCCCCCCACAATTTTTACGATAATAATTATATGCAATATAAAATTGATTTATCAATTAGAAACGCATAAGTAATTGATGAATTATTCGAGTTGCGTTCAATTGAGTGCAGTTAATAACGGTTTGAATTAACTTACAAAAGTACAAATTATTAAAAAAATATTTGATTGATATGTGATAAAATACACTCTTTAGCATAAATTTCAAATGAAAATATTTCTAACAAAAGAGATCTAGGGAAATTAAAATACCGATTCTATATTTAAATTTAATCTTCTTCTTTATTTCTTTAAAAAGATGAATCAATATCCAAGATTAATGTCTTACGACATAATTTAATGGTTTCAATTCTCTTACGACAACCGTGAAGACCAGATTTCCTCTCAATCTTGGGTTCTCGTTTTCTCCTTAAGTACTGTGGTTGCTACTAAAAGCCTTTTTTAATGTTTTCGTAAGTTGGGATTATTTTTGTTGAGATAAAGCAATAATTCTAATGACTATGGTCCGGATTTAGTTCCATATTATCAATGTACTTTTATCTTTTTTAAAATATTTTTATATAGTTATACCACAAAAGGTGAAGCGCTTTTTTATTTTTTAATGTTCTTCTTTAGATTTTTCAAAAAATAAAAAAGTAATTGGGAATTAAGAAGTAAAATATATGGGCAGTTATAATTTTTAAATAAGTTATAACTTATTTCCCTTCAACTTATGGAGGATTGTGCGATTATATAGACCAGATTGTAAGCCAGTGTTTTAAGAAAATTATAATTTTGTAGATTTTTTATTTTTTATTTTTCATATTTTCGTATATGTAATTATATGTATATGGTAATATTTAACTCATTCAAAGTTAAAACTAAATAATATTTGTTCTAAATATGAAAACAGGAAACTCTTTTAAAGTTGCATTTGAATTTGAGTCAATTAAAATTACTTTTAACAATAACAAGAATAATAAGAAAAAAATGAATAATCAAATTGACCGAATTAATAATTAACTCAATAAATTTAACTCTATTCCTGAAATATGGTTTGTCAATTAGTATATAGTAATAAATAGATTGGATCGCATAATAAATTTTAATTCTTTTAATCTATAATTCGAAATGATTTATATGACTCCCAAAATTATTATTAAGATGGTTGAAAAAAAAAATTAGTGTATAACTTTGCTACTGCAAGGAAATATTATTAGTGGAGCTACTCCATTATGGTACACCCGAATCACAAAATACAGATTCAATTATGATATCGTCTAAGACCGTAACATTATATAAAAACTTATAGGAAAAATATAAATACGCAGGTACTGCACAAGAATTAATTTCCCATGAGTGCACCAGTTGAGAATTGCGCCTATAATATTATATATATATATATATATATATATATATATATATATTATGTATATTATATATTATAATATATTAATATACGATATATAATATGTATTGATATATTATCTATACATATTAATATTGTATTACACATATAAAGATACATGTGTTATATATTATTATAAAATATGATCAAAAAATTAACTATTATAAATAATAAAAGTTTAAAATATTATTTTTATTATGATATACCATAATTAAAGAATCTTAAGTATATGCGATAAATAGAAATTCTATAAAACAAATGTATTAAAAGATATCGATACGAATGACATAAGAATCTGTGTGATTATTGGTTTAATAGAAATGACGACCCCAACACAAAAAAAAAAAAAAAAAAATCTAGATTTGTGCCTGAGACCACAATCTACTCAAGTTGTTTGAAGAAAAGTTATGCAAATAAGTTTGAACTTTAAATTTTGCAGCAAAAAATGAAAATAACTTTTTTGTTGCATAAATATATTTAATATTTTGTTTGAATGAATGTCATTGGCTATATGATTGAATAACTAGATACTTAAGTGAAAGTATGTACTATATTAGCTACTTTATTCTATATATGTTTTAATTTATATTACATCAATATTTGAAAAGAGGTCCTGAGAGATTTGTCGTTCTGTCTAAACTAGGAAAATATCAAATTACGAATTTAACTCCCTCTATTTCATTAAACAATTTATAATATAAAATAGAAAATATAGTATGTGTATATTCCACTTAAGGTCATTCACATTGGAGTTTCTTAACAGATTCCCTATTTTACCTATTCAAATATACGTTTTTGTTAATTTATAGAATCTTTATTTTTAACAACTACATTAGTATCTCTATTTTTTCTCTTAAAATATTAATTTAACTTTCTAACTTTCACATCAATATATAACAATTTATAAATTAATAATAATAATAATAGTGTTATTAAAATTAAAAAAATAATATAACAAAGAACATTAAGAATTATAATTTTATAATAATATTATTAATTATATTAGTATCATTGTTTTATTATTTTTTATTAATGGTAAATTAATACTTATATTATAATAAATAAATATAAGAACAATGATGAGCTTATTATAATAATATTAATAAACAATAAAATTATCTATTAATAATAGTATAATAGTATATAATTATTAATATTATTGATGTTAATAATATAATAATACTTATATTTTTTAAATTATAATAATATTTTTATAATAAATAAATTATAATATAAAATATTAATAAATTATATAAAATTTATTATTATTATTATTAAATAATATTGTATTAATACATTGATTATTATAGCAAAACAACATTTTTTTTTTATTATAGTTAATGTTTAGAGGTTCTCTATATTTATACATAGGAATAGAGACTTAAATGATAAAATAGAGATTAGCCTGAGTCGCAGCTTTGCAAGCACCGGAAAGACGTATTTAGGCTCCGATGAAATTCGGTCTCCCTTTCAGCTGCCATCTCAGAATAAAGCAGCGGTGAAACTGATTAAGTCGTTGGCTTCCTCGGTGTAGCGTAATGACCAGCTCTTTCCGCAACTACTAGCTCACACTCGAACATCTAACTACAACTCTGGAACATTGTATTTAAAATAAAATTTTTATAAAGACTCCACTGCAAATAAATTTTTACTCAAATTTTTATATTTTATCTCTACTTTAGTTACTTTGGCCGATTTATATACTATACTTTAGTTATTTTATCTAATTTATATACTCTACAACAACTTGTTATATTATATATCTATTATACATTCAATATAGTTGTTTAAGATCAATATCTAATCTAATTTAGTTGCTTAAGTTATGTTCTATTTTTCTCTCTACCGCTTTTATTTAGTGTTGGTGTATTTGATTGATAAAAATAAAATTTTATACTGTTGTGTGAAGATTTTAAATAATTTATGTAATAATATAATATGATGCTCAGTCTATTAAAATTTTAAATGTTTTAATTATATTTTGTTATTTAAAAAGGTAAGATGCCTGCAACCCATCAAGCTCATTCATCCTTTAGATTTGGGCTTATAAAATGAGCTAAAAAAAACTAGCGTTTTTAGCCATATCCATTGTAGTCCAACTCAACCAACCCATTTGTCAAGTCTAAGCAGCTGATAATAATTTCCTATTGAGCTACTCCCTTTGTTTCATAAAAAGTGAAATATTTGAATTTTTGACGACTTTTAATTTTATATATTTGACTAAGAATTACATGTATTGACAATAAATTTTTCTCATTAAATTTATTATGAATGTTCAATTAAAGATTATATAAGAAGATTATAATGACAAATTTTGAAAAAAATGACATTAAAATGAAAAAATTATGCAAATGTTACTTTATTTTTAGAACAAATTTTATTCTTAAATGTTACTTTTTTTTTTAAAACGGGGATTATATAATATCATAAAAAACATGGGGAGTGAGAGAGAGAGAATTAATGATCCACCGTGAGAGGAGAAAAATCGTGACTCACACAATTTAATTCATTCACACTGTATGTTAGTATATATATGTGAGATAGAAATGATGGTTGTCATGCAGTAGGAGTACCCAATATTTTCTCGTACTAAACATGTTACAATTATCTTAGCTTGTGTTATCCCTACCGCAAGGAAAAATACAAATCAAGTTGAAAATATCAGTTTATTATTTATTTATATCTTTTTGGTCTTAAGAGGAGTTATATTGTATGAAGCAACATAATTAGCGGCTGATCTTATCGGCCTTCTAATTTTAATCTCGTCCTATAGATTATTTGAATGGAGATTAGGACCATATCGAGTCGTTTTCCTAACAACCAAAATGTGTATGGTATTTTACCAGAAAAGGAAAGAAAAATGAAAAAAATTATACCATAGGTATCTTATGTACCTTTGTTTCAGTTTAAATGTTAAAAATTTTAAATTTTAATCGTAAAATTTATACTATGAGAATATATTATTTTAAAATTTAAATTCAAACAAACAAAATTTTATTTCTTGAACCAATTCTTATCGGCTGCTTTTCCATTTAATTTGTCGAAAGGTTGCTGCGTGGATATAAGAATAGGGATGAAATTTCTCAATCCACCTACTATGTTCTCATCTCTTGTTACATAAGTCTAAAAAACTGGCCCATGTATTGAAATAATTAAAATACTATGTGACAATTTCTAACCATCAATTGCTACATTTTGATGTGGGCGACTTTTTTTTCAATAAATTCGCAACGACAATCATTATCGGTCACTTTAATTTGGCATGAAAAAGGTTAATTTAATCAAGACACAAAAAGGTTGTAAATTTCTGATGGATTAAATTATGATCGCCAATTGAATTATAATGCAGTTGTGCGGTTGAGGATTTAATGCATATGGAAAGATCAGTTCTACTAAAGGCTAAACCCAATTAAAGAGGTTACTTGTCAAAGCACATTTACAAACTAACTTTAATTTCTTAACGCATAAAGTTTGATTTTGAATGGATGGACAATAACATCAGATCATTTTTCTGATTTAATAAAAAAAGTAAATAGTTATCATGCAACGATTGTTTGTTTGGTGACAAATATTGCAAGAAATATTCGCCATGGACTTTATGTAGCATATAACGTTTAACACTCAAATTCTTCGCTTCAAAAAACGATGGTATTGATGACCAACAACAACAAAAAGAAGTTTAAAATATGTAAAATTGGTTTCAAAATGTGTAAAATTTACGTTTGTGTAATAATTATTTCTTATCATACTATTATTGTTAAGGTCCATTATTACAATAATCGTGTCTTATAGCAATTTTACATTAATAGAAATTTTATTAAAATAATTATCTTTTATAATTATAAACTTTAATAAATATAAAATTTTAATATTTGTCAAAAATATAAATATAACTCGTTGTAGAAATGAGATGAAGCAATATTTTACTATTTTTAATTTTTGGAATCGAGGACGATTTATTTGTAGCCTTCCATGGAAAATAAGGTCAAATTGGACTCTCACAATCAAAGTCTAATCGAAGAGTAGTGTGGGCTTTTGCCTCATGGTAATACTATAAACGTCAATAAATTATTAAAATATATATAAAATAATTTTTAAATCATGGACTTTTGAGATGTAAATTTTCTTTCATACAAATATTTATATATGAATTACTTAAGGTTTACTCTATCCATTCATCGATGATAATCACCTTAGAAATGTTGTCAAACCTCTAATAAATTATTATTTTTTACTCCAAAAAAATTGTCTCATATTTATTTTTTAATTTACCTCTCAACAAACTTCGATATGACTATTGTTTCAAATGTATAGACTCCTAAAAACATATAATTATAAACAATAATAATGAAATAAAATATTAATAAGTACTTTAATTAATTCTCTCCTTGTTATGTGAAAATTTTACTAAAAAGATTATTCTCGATTAACTGAGGAAGTATTAATCTCTTGTAAAATTTAATTACATTAATTTGTATATATTTATGTATCAGTGTTCTTAAAAGCACCGTTTGACGCAACCGCCGTATGCACTTTTATTCATTTCTTGCATGATTACGCGACAATAAAACAAAAGCGGTACGTGGCGGACAGGTTTCGCGTTAACCTATTTGTAAACAAGTGGCCCACTTCTGTCCCAAACTAATAAGCATATTCCTTCGAATGTTCTCATTATACTTCTCCACTATTTTTGTTTCGGGATACGAGGGGGCCACAACAACAAAAAAAAAATAATAATAAAAAAATAAGACAGAGCGAGAGATTATTTTACCTTTGAAATTAGTTATGCTTACAGTAATTTAATACTATATATTAATGTTTCATTACGGCGTTTAATTTTTTCACATATTTTAAATTAAATTTTAATATGTGTTAGATATTTTACTTTTTAAAAATAAAAGTTTAAAATTTTTTAAAAAATTAAATAAAAATTAATATGATATAAAAAGTTAAAATTGTATTAAAAAATTCACCTAATATGTAAGAGAAGAGGGAGTAGCATAATAGATAGTTAAAGAAATTTAGTAGCATCCTTTATTCTATTATTTATTCTTCTATCTGTTTCATAAAAAAAGTAACATTTAGATTTTTAACGATTATTAATTTTGTATATTTGGCTAAAAATTAAATGTACAAATAATAAATTTTTCTCATGAAATTTGTTATGAATCTTTAGTTATGACGAGATCTATAAGTTTATAATTGAAAGTTTTTTAATTTATAGTAAAATAACAAAGAAAAATTTCAAATGTAATTCTTTTTTGTAACAAATTTTTTTTTCTCCAAATAAATTTCTTTTTTTGAACTGAGGGAGTAACATTTTAAAGCTTAAAATGATTTTGTTTCTATCATAAATTTAATACGTCTTCTACAATTTTTGAAATCCAAATCGTACTTATAAATCCTCCGAAGCAAACTAAGATTTAGTTAAAGAATAAAATTTGGTGAGGTAGGGCACTAATCTAGAAAAAAGAAAAGAGAACTATTAAGTACGTACATAATATATCGAGAGAAACTCTCATGGAATCTCTCCATAGAAGCATATCAATCCTGCTATGGATCCGGAATGATTGGCTTGAAAACAAAATAAAAAATATAACAATTCATTCAAAATAATCAAAAGAAATCTTAACAAGTAACTAATTAGGGTTGTCACTAAGTTTTAGACTCTATGTTCTTATTAAATTCTTCAGAGATAAGAAAATAAATCCCATGAAATGAATGAAAATTCTGAAAAATTATATATATATATATATATATATATATTTAAAGAAATATATATGTATATTTAAAGTTGCTTTGAGGAACTTTAAAATATTCAGATTAATATCGAGTATAACTCATTTGACGGCAAAATGGACAATATGTTTGGAGTATAAAGTTCCTTCGACAATATTTGAAGAAGAAAATGAAAATGAAAAAGAAAAAGGAAAGTCCCTTCGAGAACTACTAAAATTTCAGATTAATTAGGAATATATTCGTTCTACTTTTTAAAATAATAAGTAACAACCTCGAAATATTATCGCAAATAATCTATATTATTTATAATTATTTTGCTCATATAAACTGATTGAATTTATGCTATTTTAAAATCTACTTACTAGTTTGCCAATCCGTGCACAACACAGGGTTTTTTCCTTTCTTTCTTGAATTGATTAAAATATTGAGTCTATAATATGTATTATTTTTAAATTTTTAATAATCTTTGTCATATTAAATATGATATAAGTAATTCATATTGCTATATATAATATCAAATTAGTTGTATATTATAAATTTAGAGAAGAAATAAGATTCAAAAACTAAAATTATTTTCGAAAACAAAATGGTCTTACTGAAATATTATATAATAATAATAATAATAATATATAATAGATATAGTTAGTTTCTGCGGTTATTGTAATTATTTAGAACAACTTACATATATGGTCAGTTTCATTCCCTTTTTTACTAATATTTCTTTCATTTTTCAGATTTCTCCACTAATGTTAAAAGACCAAAATGTACCTTTACTTTTAGAACTGAAAGAGTATTAATTATAATTTTAAAAAAACTCTGCAATAATTACAGAAATAATCATTTTATACTATTACTTCGTTATCTTGTTCTTAAACATATATTGTGCTACTTTATATATCGGTTTGGTGTTTCCCATATGGAAGCCCTGACTGTATACTTGTATGTCAATTTTGAATACTTACTTTTACTATATTTTAGTTTTATTTTTTATCCCTCTTAGGAGTGTAGGATATCTCCATTGACTTGCTTAATTATATAGAATATAAATTACTGAAAAATTAATTGTTTATAAAGAGTTGCCTTATTTTTACACATATTCACATATAGTTATTAGTCAACATTCTTCTTTCAATGGTGACGAAAATTATTGTGCGTTGCAGCTACTTCGTCAAAACCTGTTTATTATTTACCATTTCGTTAATACCGTGGTTAAGTTAAAAAAATATGATAAATAAAAACTACAAAACTAACCTCCGGCATCAATCCAAATCCATAGTGTACAATCTTCCCATAACTTTCCAACAAAATTAGAGTGGTTATTGGAGAACCTACAATAATTTGGGGTCGATTTGCCATGATGAATGTTTGACAGTTTGAGCAAGTAATGTTAGATAAGTTATGATGTTGTTCGTTTTTACAAATATATATAGAGAAGGACTATCAACGAATTAATTAATGGTATTGACAACACATGCGAGGACGTATCCAAATTGGTTAAAGTGCTAGTAGTTGAGGAGCACATACCAATATCTTAGTGATACATGACATACACAGTAATGTTGATACATGTACTGTGCAATGAGATACATTTATTGACAATAAAAGCACATGATTTGTCAACATGTGAAAGTGCCGGTAGCTACACAAGCCAAGCTACGAACCCATGCCAAGGTTGAGAGAGACGTGACATTATCATTAAGGCTGATATATATAATGTGCAATGACAGACAGTGATTGACAACACAAGCACATGAATAAAGTTGATTCTCATTAGAGGGCTTTTTTAATCTCAACAGTAACACTGTTATGAATCTCATTTACCAACAGACTCTCGATATAGCTTCGATTCTCTTATAAATTCACACTTTGTTAGTTTATCTAAATCACATATATCTATTGTCATAACACTTATAAACTCTTTCCTATTGATGTAACACTCAAATGGCTTATCCTCTTATCCAAATCATAAATTAAAAAAAAAAAAAAATTGAATGGGAGTTGAGAATACATTCAATTTCCCCGTTATGAGTCACTCATTCAGAAGAGCTTACTTGACAAAAGCTCCTCCACTTGAGCAAGCTCTTCTTGTCAATGTCGTTCACCATTCATCCGTTCAAACATCAGTTGTTACAGTTATTAGACGACGAAAAATACTCGGATGCGCTCACTTTTCGTAGATGATATCTCTGTGAAAATGTTGAGAATGCTCCCCCATTGTATTTATTGTCTTGGAGTTGTGGATGAATTAATGTCGTAGGATTTCTTGATTGTTTGTTACAATTGTTATCGACCCACCATGATGTTATTATCTTACTAGACACAAGAGTTGATGCATGAACTGCATGACAATTGTGCAATTTCATTAGGCAAGATTATTTGGAGAATGGACCGAGTTGGTGTGTTAGAACTAAATAAGTGTTTGTAGAAAAGGGTTGAATACAAATAGTACAAACTTTTCTCCCTTTAAATGTTAGTACACAAAAATTAGAATAGCTGCAAAAATCAAAAAAACTTTACTAAAATTAGACTGAATACACAAGTATTCAAGTTAAAATAGTTGTATTATAACTTAGTATTTTTCTGGAAATCTGTATAATCACAAAGTAATTAACAGTTACAAATCTGTAATGAATTACAATTTATTTTTCTCACTCATTACCTACCGATTTTTCTTTGAATATTTCTCTCAAAATCTATTATAAAACTTCTATAGTGTGTAAGTGTGGTGTGCGTTGGTTAGTTTCGTATAACAACTCTTTCTGTATATGCAGAAAATTAGTTGTAGAATTCACGTGCTAGACGTGCTGCTATTTCAACATAACCGCAGTATGTCCTATTATTGTCCTTTTAAAGAGATGTGTCAGACTGCTATTGGTTAGTGTTGCTTCTTTTCCATCCCCTGATTTTCATGCATTTATTGCTTGAGAGTTGTTATTGAATCACCAAACTTCAAGGTGTATCTTTCTAATTATACCTCTTACTTTCATGCCAACTATCAGTGACTGTTTTCTAATCCCTGATGACATGTGGTATAGGTCTTTACTATCCCCTGATGACAAGACTTGATGTTGACTTGATCAGGGCTTTTGAATTCCCTAATCACAGTCTCTGATATGAACTTAATCAGTGTTTCACTTTTCACTGATGACAAATCCTAATGCACACTTGATTAGTGCTTCACTTTCCACTGATGACAAACCCTGATGTAGACTTGATAAGTGTTTCACAATCATCTGATATAAAGACCCAGTGTTGTCGACTGATGTTATCCACTAACGTAGTGTATAGGCTATTCCATGACGGTTTCCCCTGACACTCAAGGTATTCCCCAATGGTTTCCCCTGATGATCAAGGTATTCCCCAATGGTTTCCCCTGATGATCAAGGTATTCCCTAATGGTTTCCTTTACGATCATGAATATTCCCTGATGCCTTCTTGTACACTAATCAATTTTAATAACTGATACTTTATTGGCATTTACATTATTGTCTGAAGTGCGGAATACTTGGATTATTAAG
Source organism: Centella asiatica (assembly GCA_014636745.2). Classification (NCBI taxonomy): domain Eukaryota; kingdom Viridiplantae; phylum Streptophyta; class Magnoliopsida; order Apiales; family Apiaceae; genus Centella; species Centella asiatica. The sequence continues at coordinate 16,912,902 of CM025782.1, forward strand.
TACAACAGACATCTACTGACTCTATTAAGTCCTTTTGAGTTAACCACTGATGACTTGACTAGAGTAGATTAGGTCATTCCCTGATGAACTGAGTCGTCTATCAGTGGATATTTATTTATGCAAATATACTAAGGTTTATAGAGTATCTTGAGTATTTACACATGTACAGTTATTCACTAACATCTAATTCATCATCAATCATCACTTATACCTAACAATCTCCCCCTATTTGTAATTATCGAATTGATAACCATAAATCTAATTGATGCACTAATGATGATGTCAAAACCAAAAACTATACAAGATCAAAAATGGAAAATGCAATTGCATTGATCTAACTGTATTTATACAGAATGAAAGAATAATTGTATACTAGTGTTTACTAATCTATTACAAATATTTACATTTAGACTTCAGGATTCACCTTTTGTTAAGCAAAAACAAAGGGCAATGGATGACTTGATTCAATTGGTTGTATGTTACTTCCAAGGCCTTGTCTTCTCTGATTTGGATTTTGGTCTAGAATCCTGAGTCTGTTGTCTTCCCCTCCTGTTTGTAGTTGTTCAAGCTCTTTTTGAAGAAGTCATTTGAAGTTGACTATGTTGACATTTCTGTTGGTTTCCAGATCTTCAAGGATAGATCAAATCTCTTGCAAGTTGGCTGCAGCAAGTTGTGACCAGTAAAATGTGGCAATCTCCCCTTTTGAATTTTTGAACTCCACGCCCATGGGGTTTGTGATCATCTTTGGATATTCTTTGAATTTTTTTACTGGGTGAACATCCTTTACAACTGTTGCATTCCCATCATCATCTTTGATTTCATTAATCTCCTTCAGCACTTTCTACACAAGCAAAGTTCTGAACTTGATGACATGTTCATTTTTGTGATAAGCAATCTGGCTTAGAACATGTATTGATTCCTCTAGGTCAAGCTCATCAACTTCATTGGTCCTTATATTCTTTTCTTGCCTACTAGCTGTTTTGTAGTATAGCTTATATGGTCTCTCCATGGTTATGAGCAAGTTCTTATTGTCGTTGATGGCTTTCCTCAACTTCTCAATCACCCCCTCAAGTCTCTATTTAGCGCTAATGAATTTGGCACTAATTTCATGGCTAGTTCAATTTGCTTAGCATACATTATCCTAAACCAGTCTAGGGTGACTGTGAAGTTTGACCCATTCTTCATTTGGATGATTATTAGCTTTTATTTTTTTTGATATTTGTCCTGACATTTATGTTTTTTATGGAGAACATATATGTTAGGCTTTTGCGCCTTTCATCTCTCAAGAATTCAGCTAATGTGGGTGGTCCATGTGTTGTAGGAGTAGGAGCTTGAGCTTTGGCTTTAGACGACTCGAGTGTGGTAGCATCAAGAGATATTGGATTTTCTTTCTCTTTATCCCCTGATGCACTTTTAGGGGGGTTAAGATTTCTTAAGCTGAGTTTTCCTAAAAGATTTTGGTGTAACACTCTTTTTTTTCTTTTCTTCTTCTTGCTTCTCCTCCTCCGCAACCATCTCCTCCTCTTGTTGAAGTTGTATAGAGTGCATCAATTTCCACCAATTTTTTCTTGAGGAAAATAAGCTCTACTTTTCCATCTATCAGGGCTTCAATTGGTGTTGCAAAATGGGTTGTCTTCATTACATCTCCAAATAGCTTGGGTTCTGATTGAGTAAGAGTTTCCTTTTTAGATTCTTCAATCAGGATACCCTTACCCTTGTCCTTGGCTTTTGGAGCAAGAGCAAAGTCGCCATGCTTGTGAGTCTTGTGTTGAAAGTAGAGAGTTGTTGGTCAACATTTTCAGTTACCTTCTTCAATTTGAGCATGGTATGACTTGTGGAAAAGGAGTCGACAACTTGCTGTACATTGTTTATTTTGTCTATAATAAGTGTATGTAGTTTATGAGATTCAATGTCCATAGACTGTCCTAAAATTATCTGTGATTTAAGAATTTTGACTAGGACAAGATCTGTGGCACGTGAGAGCTTTTGCTTTAAAAGTTGTACAATATCTACCATTTGATTCTTTTGAAAGTATAAATTAACTCCCATTAATTAAGAAAGGTCATTAGTAGGAGTGTCATCTTTATCACTAGAAAAAGAAATAGGTGTATTTTTGCAGAATCTATATTTTCTCTATTTTCTTTATTTACAAGGATCTCATCCTTATCTCTCTCAGTCTCTCCTTTTTCATTGCCTTCTAAGGCATCACTCTTTTGCTCTCCTTTTTCATTGCCTTCTAATGTAGTACTTTTTTCCTCTCCTTGTGCCAAAGTCCTCTCATTGGGTTGACTTTGTCTCTCTTCACTAGATATTCTCTCATTCTCACTCAAAATTGTCCTAATTGGCCTTCAATGGGCTGTGTTTTTAGCAACTGTGGACAATGCGAGTAAAACATATACAACTATTACGTCCACATAAGTGATTTAAGAAGGAGATGAGGATTTATGTGTATCTACAATTGGGGAAGTATAGGTATTTATTAAAGAAGTATGTACAATTTTTTCTATATTCCCTGTTTGATCATCAGTGGTTAGGTCATTTAGACAAGAGTCTATCATTAGAAGGTCATGACTCTCAATCACTGAATCATTTCGAATTGGCTCCTCCATAAATGAGAAATTGGAGAATCTGATGTCATAACACTTAGTGTTTGTGTCATAATATCTGATGAAATTTGAGGTAAAGATAAAGAAGGGAGAGGTGTAGAAGGGAGTGTTGGCTGAATCATAGAGTGAGAAGATGATCCATCAATTGAAGTTGTGTGTGCACTCACTGTGTCAGATATCTGTAAGTGGCTTTCAGAGACCCTGATGAGAGTTTCATCAAGGCATGTCGCCTGTGTATGTGTCTCACTCAACTGTGTCTCTGGTTGAGGACTTTGTTCAATAATTGAGTCCTTTTTGGAGGAAACAATTAGTGATGTGGTTGATTCCTTATTAAAGTCAATATCCTATTGGGAGGATACTGATTGGTTTGGTTGTGGGTCAACACTCGTGGCTCTTTTCTTCTTCTTCAATCTCTTCAAGCCAGACTCTCTCTTTCTCTTTCTCCTTGCTCCCCCTCAGTTGTTGTGATTGCTTTTGAGGATTTTCTTTTAGTGCTCTTAGTCTTTTAGGAGACTGAGGGTTAGGTTGTTGAGAGTTGTTGTGAAAAAACTGGTGATACTACTTAGGTAGGTTGAGAAGTGGTAGTAATCTCATCCATAGTAGTTGAAGTAGAAGAAATATGAGGTTGAAAAAAAGAAGGGTGTGTAGAGATTACCTGTTCCATGTGGGACGGAAGTACAAAAGGTTATACCGTATAAAATTTCTTTATTATCTCTATGAACAGTTTCTTTGTTTGTTTATAACTCTGCACTATCATGTCATTCTCAAAGAAAAGGTTAGGAAATTGATCTTTAATAAGCATAGATAAAAATCTGACATAGTATACTTCCAATTTCCTAGAAGTATGGTTACCCAGTTTATTTATCAGTTCATCAAAGATTAATTTACCTATATTAGTTTTTACATTCTTGATCATGACATAAACAATTTTCAGAGTTAAAGAGGTTATAACCTCAAAGTTAGAAGACTTACCTGAAAACACCTTTATTATGGTATCAAAGAGATAAGATATCTCTCTTTTCACATTGACCCTCTTAAGATCATTGAACTTCAACACCATGTTGTTTGGGGAGTTATAGCCCAATTAGCTTAAGAAGTCCAATAGTTCTACATCAGTCGGCACTTCCATAAAGTCTTGTGAAGACAACCCTAGAATAGAATTGATTCTGGAGGGAGTTATTTTACCATTTTCAGAAGAAATTTTGAATGTGATTGCCTTAACAGTTTCTGGCCTTGTTGAGGAATGCATAAACTTGGCGCTCGACCATAGTTGTGAGATTGCTTCACCGGACATCTCGTCATTGGTAAAGATGACTTTGTTGTACTCTGAGTTGAGTAGATAATGCATCATCGGTTTAAAGCAAGCATCTACCTCGTTGATGTCGGAAAAACCCACAAAATTTGTTTGTGGTACCACTAGATTCCTTGGAAGTCGTTGAGCATTGCTTGGTACCATTGAAACTGTTGGATTTTGAAAAACTAGGGCTTCTGTAAAAGAAAGAGAAAGAAAGAAAACTCGAGCAGTTGTTAGAAAGAGATTAAACGTTTGGTATGTCTTCAAGAAGAGAGGTTTAGAATATAAATAGTCCTTTTTGAAATTAATTCCTGACGACATGTCATCAGGGGGTGATATTAACTCTGTGGTGCCACATCATCAGGGACTTAAGAGAATCCCCTGATGAAATGTCATCACAGACTAGATACTTTCCCATGATGCGTCCAAACGCTAAACTCTGACCCTGATCCTGATGTATTACACATGTCTTTATGTACACCCCTGACCCTGATGCACATTCCCTGACCCTGATACGTATCCCTTGACCCTGATGCACATCACAATTTTTTTTAATTTATTATTATTATTTTAAACATTTAGTCATATACATATAACATTATCAGGAAATTATGAGATGAGTTAGAAATACCAGTACTTAAGCACTTGATAGATTGAATCACTCCAACAATTTTACTGGCATGACTTCAGCAAGTTGATCTGATTTTATCTTGCATAATTCACCATTCCCAGCTCTTTCACCAAATTGATAAAGGTGACTCATCAAGAGCCTTAGTGAAGATGTCTATCAGCTGCCTGTTTGTTGGTACAAAATGTAGTTCAATTGTTCCATTCACAACATGTTCCCTGATAAAGTGATATCTGATCTCTATATGATTAGTTCTGGAATGTTGCACAAGGTTTTCAGCAATGGCAATGACACTTTTATTGTCACACAAAATTGGAATTTTGTTGAAATTTAGGCCATAATCCAATAACTGATTTTTCATCCATAGGATTTGTGTACAACAACTTCCAGCTGCAATATATTCAGCAACAACAGTAGATGTTGAAATTAAATGTTGTTTTTTGTTGAAACAAGATACAAGCCTTCCACTTAGAAATCGACAGCTCCTTGTGGTACTTTTTCCGTCAATCCTGCATCCTCCAAAGTTAGCATCAGAATATCCAATCAATAAAAAACCACTCATTTGGATACCAAAGCCCCAACTCTATAGTGCCCTTGATGTACCTCAAGATTCTTTTTACTAGAATGAGATGAGACTCCCTTGGGTCAGCTTGATACCTTGCATAAAGATATGTTGCAAACATAATATCAGGCCTACTAGCTGTTAGATACAGTAGAGAACCAATCATTCCCCTATCAGTCTTTAGATCAACTTTCTTTCTATTCTTGTCAAGGTCAATCTTGGTTGTTGTGGACATAGGTGTCTTTGCTACTTTTGAGTCCTCCATGTCAAATTTCTTCAGAAGTTCTTTGGCATACTTTGTCTGATGAATGTAAATCACATCAGTGACTTGTTTAACTTGCAGCCCCAAGAAATAAGACAATTTACCTATTAAGCTCATTTCATATTTGCTTTGCATTAGCTTGGAGAACTTCTCACACAGCTTACTATCAGTAGATCCAAAAATGATATCATCAACATAGATTTAAACCAAGATTAAATGACCTTGGTGTTGTCTAAAGAACAATGTTTTGTCAATGATACCTCTTATAAACTTGTTTTCCACTAAAAACTTTGACAGTGTGTCATACTAAGCTCTGAGAGTTTGCTTCAATCCTTAAAGTGCTTTCTCTAGCTTGTAAACATGATTTGGAGATTTAGAATTCTCAAACCCTGGAAGTTGTTGGACATACACTTCCTGGTCTAATTTCTCATTGAGAAAGGTACTTTTCACATTTATTTGAAAAACCTTAAAGTTTGAATGTACTGCATACGCTAAGAAAAATCTTATAACCTCGCGTATGGCCACTGGCGCAAAAGTTTCATCAAAGTCAATCCCTTCCTCTTGAATAAATCTTTTTGCCACCAGTCTTGCTTTGTTTCTTATAACAATGTCAGTTTTGTCCATCTTATTTCTGAATACCCACTTGGTGCCAATGATAGTTCTGTTTTTTAGCCGTGGTACCATTTTCAGTACTTGATTTCTCTCAAACTGATTCAATTCTTCTTGCAGAGTCATGATCCATTTAGCATCTTGCATGGCTTCTTTAAATTTCTTTAGCTCAATTTGAGAAAGAAAACAAGTATATAGGCACTCATTAGATGTAGCTTTTCTGGCTTGCACTTTTTGGTTGGGATCACCAACAATTAATTCTATTGTGTGACTCCTTAACCATTTAGGCTTAGAGGGGAATCTTGATGAGCTTGCATAAATATCATTTCTTCCCCCTAAGGCTGAAAACTCCCTCTGAATTTATGCTTAAATTAGGGTTAAAGTTATCCCCTGATGGATTATCCTTTGATGGAGTATTCCTTGATCTGTTGTCCAGGTAATTAACATTATCCACTAAAGGGGCTTCTTGGTGATTTGGATTGACATAAGGGATTATTAATTCCTTCATTTGTTTGCACACATCAACTTCATTCTCTTGATAATCAGAATCATCTTCATTTTCAAATCCAAGCTCTTTATGAAAACCAGGATTTTCAAGTTCAGAGATTTCTTGATCATCAAAATCTACATTTATAGACTCCATCACTACCTGGAGTCTTTTGTTGTAAACCTTATCGGCCTTAGATGTCAGGGAGTAACCTAGGAAAATTGTTTTATCAGCCTTTAAGTCAAATTTTACTAAGTTCTCGCCAAAATTCCTTAATACAAAGCATTTGCATCCAAAAACATCTAGGAACTATTAGCTCATATGGTGTTTTATTGTGAGCCTTGTTGATCAAAGACCTATTTTGAGTGAAGCAAACATTGGAAATTGCCTCAGCCCAAAATTAGGTGAGAATTTTTGCCTTTGTTAATATTGTTCTAACAGGTTTTATCAGGGTTTTATTCTTCTTTTCCACTACACCATTCTGTTGAGGAGTCCTTGGGGCAGAAAATGTATGATTGATGTCCTTCTCCACACAAAATCTATCAACAGCTACATTCTTGAATTCAGTCCCATTGTATGTTCTCAATATTCTAACCATTGATCCTGACTCAGTTTCCACTTTTCTTATATGGTCAATGACTTGTTGAGATAACTCTGATTTTGCATGTTAGAACTTGACCCAAGTATACCTAGTGTAATCATTTACAATGACCAATGCAAATCTCTTTTTTGATACTGACATTATATTGACGGGACCAAAGAGATCCATGTGAAGGAATTGAATTGGTAATTGTCAAATTTTTTTTTTGAATGAAATGATACCCATCCTTTACTCCAACAGCATCTAGGGTTCCTCGAACAATGTGATATCTCACACCGGGTAAATCCTTAACCCTTCCCCCTCTTACTAAGACTGCATTCCTTCCCATAGGCATTAGCCTCAGAATCCCCATCCGCACCCGAATACCTTCGTTTAAGAGAATAGAGAATCTCCTAATTGTTCCAGAACAACTAGAAAGAGATTCTTTAACCAGAAAGAGTTCGGTTCTTGATCAATGACAACTGTAGCATTGTCATCATATCGTATTATCATACCGTTATCGCGTTTGAGTTCATTGTGGCTTCCTTGTTGACAAAGGATCATTTCTTTTGTTTTCCCTGTTGGCATGCTGAACATAACCTTCTTGAGTAAATTCCATCTGTGGTATTCCAATTACCAACTCTCTCTTCACTAGATCATTGATTGTTTTGTAGTTCAAGTGAGAGAGCTTTTTTTGCCACAACTTGCTCTCATCAGGGGATGCTTTGCTATAGAAACATGATTCTCCATTTGCTAAGTCAAAATCAACAACATAAAAATTCCCTTTCCTAACTCCTGATAAGACCAGTTTGCCATGATTTTCATTGGAGATTAAACACCTATCCCCTTTGAAAGAAATGATGAACCCCTTGTCACATAGTTGATTTATGCTCAATAGATTGTGCTTTAGCCCATCAACTAGTACTACATCTTCAAATGAGACATCCTCATTTACTACTTTGCCATAACCAAGAGTCAATCATTTATTGTTGTCACCAAAAGAGATTACTGGACCAACCTTTTCATGGAACTCTATGAGCAAGGATTTATTTTCTGTCATGTGTCTTGAGCAGCCACTGTCTAGAAACCAGACTTGCTTGCCTCTGACTTTTCCCTGCACATAAAAAAATATTTAATTTGTTTTTGGTACCCAAGTGGATTTGGGTCCTCTAAGTTTAGTCACAGTTAATGGTAATAAAGTTTTTTCATTACTAATGACTTTTGGTTTAGGCAGTGTGCACACTTTCTCCTTTTTAGGAGATTCACAATAAGCTTTAGATTTATCAACAAATTTTTTTCCTTTACCATTAGGGGTACATGCTTGAACATTTGGTAAATCATCAGCATATAAAATTGTGTCAGTTAAATCTGTGATTTTTCTTTACATTGAAAAGATAAGTAATTAAGATTTCCAGAGTTTCACCACACTTTCCTAGGGGCTTCATTAATAGGAGAATAGTTACTGGCCTTGTTCACACCAAGTTTACCATTTCTATTATTTTTCTTATCCCCTGAGGATCCTTTAAGGCCAGACACACTCTTATCCCCTGATGACTGTGTATTAAATAATGCACAGTCAGGTTCCTTCTTGGAGGGGACCTTGAGTGCTTCAGGCTTCTTTCCACTCCCACAACTTGTGGAAGTTTCACTCATTGGAAAAACATTCTCTTTCTTTAGCTTGGTTACAGACTTAACAAACTTAACAGGCTGCATGGGCCTTTTACCAAACCTAGCTGCTTGTTCAACCTCAATTGAAGGTGGCTTCACTTGATTCTCCTCATAACCTAAACTAGTTTATGATCACATCTCTTACTATGTAATTGATTATCTAGTTTCTTGCTCGACTCATTCCATCTCTTTATGACCTCTTTTTCTTCTCTCAGAAGTTTTGAGGTCCATTCTTTTCTCTTCATAGCACAGTCAAAGAGGTTCCTAGTATTGGAGAGTTCTTTTTCAAGATTCTTAAATCTAGAAAGTTCTGATTCTAACAAAGTGTTTCTAATAGATAAATGTTCATTGATTTTTTGCACTCTCTATGTCTCAGCTACAACACTCCTTAAAGTGTCAAAAAGATCTCTAATCTCACAAGTTATTTCCTTAACAGTTTTGAAACAATCAGTTTTGGACATGTTAGAGAAAATTTTGAGGCTTACTTGTGAGCTATTGATGTTAGTGGATGAGGCCATCAGAGCTAGATTGACATATTTCTCAGTTTCTTCTTCATCTGAGTCAGCCCAGTCTTTTTCCTCAATAATATAGGCTTTGCCTTTCTTGTTAGCAGTAAAAAGGTCAAAGTATTTTTTCTTGTACTCCACAACAACATCCTTCCCTTTGGACTCCCCCTTCATTTTTGGCCTTGCAACATTCATTGTTAGGTTTTATGAACATTTGATGATGATTGTCTTTAGAATACTTAGGAATACAAATGTACAGAAAAGTGTTGGTTTATAACACTTTAGTTTTGTAGCTAGCAGTAGTATCTCTTGTTTGTAAATTAGTCATTATAATAAAGAGATAGGTTCATTTCTTTTGTATGTACTGCTGGAATACTTGTTGAGTTTGTTCAACAAGTTGTTAAATTAATTAGTCCCTCAGAGATTGATTTTGGCTTGTCGGAGATTAAGGGAAAAGTCCATCAGAGATTAAAGTTTTGTTCATCAGAGATTGGACTTTGCTCATCGGAGATTGAAGAATCCTTCATCGGAGATTAAAATGTTTTGTTCATCGGAGATTGAAGGATTGGTCATCGGAGATTAAAGCTTACGTCATCGGGGATTGTAACTAAAGAGTCAGAGATTAATGCTGACGTCATCAGAGATTAAAACAATACCTCGGAGATTAAAAGCTGACGTCACCAGAGACTAAAGCCAAAGTATCGGAGATTACTCGAAGTAAAGCATCAGAGATTACCTGATGTAAAGCATCGGAGATTACTCGAAGTGATCAGGGACTAATTAAAGAAGCTATCGGAGATTAGTCGAAGACTTAATCACTGATGGAGTTAGAGTTCAAATCAAAGAAGGAAAGTCTTCCATGCACACGTAGACTTTATTGAAGACGTAGCTGACAAGGAAACTTGTTAGAAATCTTTCCAATTGAA
>CM025782.1:16923429-16961570 GCA_014636745.2 Centella asiatica
AAGGAAACTTGTTAGAAATCTTTCAATTGGAAAGATTGTATTTGATTTGAATTAGGAAGCTAGGTTTTTGATAACTTAGTTTTAGAAGCTGTAATTATAAATTACAGAATAGCAAAACGAAGCTAGAGAGGTGTATAGAAAGAGAATTGAAAGGGTTGTATTTTCTAGATACACAGAATAGAAGTTGACGATCAAAGCTTGTCTTGATTGTTAGAAAACTTGTAATCAATTGTTAAAATCAATAAAAGCAATTGTTTATAAAGTTTTAATCTTGTTCTTTATATTCCGCAGAAAGTTAATTTCTTAAAGAACAGGAATTCGAAAAAGTTGTAAGAACTTGTATTCAACCCCCCTTCTACAAGTTCTAGGCCATCTCACTGGGAAAACATTCATTTGCAAAGTTGCCCAACTCATTGCATTTGTAACACTTTATTCTAGATTTGTCAATAAAGTTGCTTGTGCCACCAGGTTTCCTTGTTGAAAATTTCTTTATTCTATTTGGCTTTTGGAATTTAAGTTTGGAAAATCTTCTTACAAGGAAAGTCATGGTTTCATTCATCTGTTCTAACTCTTTTGGGGTATACTCAGTCCTCTTAAAGACAACTTCATTATCCCCACTTTCTTTACTCTCCTCAACACCTCTGAGATGTTGTTTCATCAGGACACTTTGTCCTGCTTCCTTTTTATTTTTCTTGGCAGCCATCAGAGTTACAGATTTAGCTTTCTGGTATCCCCTAATATTTCAGATCTTTGTTGAACCTCTAGTTCATAAGTCTTTAAGGTACCATAGAGCCTATCCAAGTCTAGGAGATTCATGTCCTTGGATTCCCTTATGGTTGTTGTCTTTGAATCCCATGATATGGGAAGTGCCCTCATGAATTTTATGTTCATTTCTTTGTTGGCATATGTCTTGTTTTCCCAGTGAGATAGCCGAGAACTTGTAGAAGGGAGGGTTGAATACAAGTTCTTTGAATTCTTTTCAATTACTTGTTTTTTAAGAAATTAACTTTTCTTGCGGAATATAAAGAATAAGAACTCAAATCAATTTATAAACAATTACTTTTTATTGCTTTAACAATTGATTACAAATTCTAACAATCACAACAATATGATCATCAACTTCTTTTCTTTTTTGTATAGTAAAGATACAAACACTATGAAAACCTATACAGCTTCGAATTACTATTTTCTGTAAACCTAATTACAACTTCTCTAAAAACTGAACTTACAATTAACTCAGTTTCTATTCTAAATTAATAATGATTTAGCTTCCTTATTCGAATCAAACACAATCTTTCCTTTTTGATTTGGAACAGATTTCTAGCTTGTTTTCTTACTAGTTATGTCTTCAATAATATCTTGATTTACGTGGAAGACACTCCTTATTCAATTCGAACTCTGTATCTCATCAGGAAATAAATCACAATTACTCCCTGACGTTTCATCTTTAGTCTCTGGTGACGTCATCACTAGTCTCTGGTCTTTTAGTCCCCGATGTCGTCAGATTGTGTAATCTCCAATAGAGTTATTTAGTCTCCGATGCTTTAAGAGTTAGTCTCTGATGACGTCAGCTTAGTCTCTGATGACGTAAGCCTTAGTCTCCGATAGACAAAACTAGTCTCTGATAGATAAAATCCTTAGACTCTGACAAGTTTTTCCAGTCTCCGACAAGCCTTTTTGTAAACTCCAACGGACCAAATACACACTTTGACTTGCTGAAATTTTGATACTCCATTCCAGCAGTTACTTACAAATAAAGAATAATTGTATCTCTTTATAAAGAATGAATGAATTACAAACAAAGAGATAACTACTGGTTACAAAATGTTACTAATTAACACTTTCTATACATTTGTACTATAAGTAATCTAAAGATAATCATCATCAAATGTTCTAAAACCTAACATGTCTTCTCATACATTTTCAGGTCATTTATCAACCTATTGAATCTATCAAACAGTTCAGTGAGTGATTCACCATTTTTCATTGTGAACCATTCATACTGTTGTGTTAACAGCTGCAGTTTGTTTTCCCTCACGTCTTCCGTACCATCACACAAGATCTGGATAGTATCCCATATTGACTTAGACGTACTAAGATTCATGATACTGTTTTGCATATCATCGTCTAAGCTATTATAGAAAATACTTGTTACTTTTAAATCTTTCTTTACCTTCTCTCTTTCCTCCGGAGTCATTTCATCAGTAGTCTTTGAGACTAGTCGTTCAGGGACATTGACTTCATTCATCATCTCTTGAGGAATGAGCTTTTTGGGTACGTGAGGGCCTTCTTCTAGAACTTATAAATATTCATCATCGATTGTTTTAAGATGAATTATCATGCGTTACCTTCAGAAGAAATATTTACCTCATTTCAATATGGAAACTTTACTATTTTCAGCTTTGTTTGCCATTGTTAAAAATCTTCTAGCAAGTGTAGTCTACTAGTAGGCTATGATACCAATTGTTAGAACTGAATAAACTCAAGTGTTTGTAGAAAGGGGATTAAATACAAATATTACAAACTTTTCGCCCTTTAAAAGTTAGTACACAAAAACTAGAATAGCTGTAAAAATCAGAAAAACTTTACTAAAATTAAAATGAATACAGAAGCATTCAAGTTAAAATAGTTGTATTATAAATTGGTGTTTTTTTTGGGAATCTATATAATCACAAAGTGTTTAACATTTACAAATCTGTAATGAATTACAATTTCTTTTTCTCACCCACTAGCTACTGATTTCTCTTTGAATATTTCTCTCAAGATTTTACAAAACTTCTCTAGTGTGTAAGTGTGGTGTGTGTTGGTTAGTTTCATGTAACAACTCTTTTTGTGTATGTAGAAAATCAGTTGTAGAATTCACGTGTTAGACGTGCTATTTTTTCAACATAGCCACAGTATGTCCTATCATTGTCCTTTTGAAGAAACGTGTCAGACTGCTCTTGGCTAGTGTTGCTTTTTCTTTTCATCCCTAATCTTCATGCATTTATTGCTTGAAATTTGTTATTAGACCACCAAACTTCAAGGTGTATATTCCCAGTTGTACCCCTTGCTTCCATGTCAAGTATCAGTGACTGCTTTCTAATCCCTGATGACATGTGGTATAGGTCTTTACTATCCCCTAATGACAAGTTTTGATGTTGATTTGATCAGAGCTTCTGGATTCCCTAATTACAGTATCTGACATGGACTTAATAAGTGCTTCACTTTCCACTTATGACAAATCTTGATGTAGACTTGATCAATGCTTCACTTTTCACTGATAATAAGACCTGATGTAGACTTGATCAGTGTTTCACGATCCCTGATATAAAGACCCAATGTTGTCCACTGATATTATCCACTAACGTAGTGTATAAGCTATTCCTTGACGGTTTTCCCCTGACGTTCAAGGTATTCCCTAATGGTTTCCCTTGATGATCAAGATATTCCCTGATGATTTCCTTTGCGATCAAGCTATTCCCTAATGCTTTCTTTTACACTATGCAATTTTGATAACTAATACTTTATTGGCATTGACATGAATGTCTGAAGTACGGAATAATTGGATTATTGAGTACAACAGACATCCACTGATTCTATCAAGTCCTTTTGAGTTAACCACCGATAACTTGACTATAGTAGATAAGGTCATCTCCTGATAAACTGAGTTGTCTATCAATGAATGTTTATTTATATAAATATACTAAGGTTTATAGAGTATTTTGAGTATTTACATATACACAATTATTCACCAACATTTAAATCATTATCGATCATCACTTATACCTACCATGGTAGAATTTATATTTTATGGAATGTTGCCCGTGTAAGGGTTCAAATTCAAGCATGATATAATAATGATGGTATAATATTTGAAATTTTAGAAGGTTCATGATATCTCCAAAATTAAGAAAGTCCCTTTGTCTATCTCAAGAATTGTATTCCATTTTAATTGAAGTATATTATTTTACTTCCATGAGTACGTTGGATATATTTTTTTAATCAAAATTTATGTTCTTATTTTTCACAACATGGTAATTGGTTATAATTATTGTATATCTAAATTATCCACATATTACTGATTTTTAACCACCTTTAAATTTCAACATTTATATATATATATATAAAATTTTGTATAAATAAATGTTTTCAAAACCTCAAAAAAATCTATTCTATAAAAAACTAATAATAAAACAAAATTATAACCACGGTGAATTTTGAATTGAATTTAACTCCTAATTTTTATTTTTTTAAAATTTAGTCGCACTTAGAAAGTGAGACCTGAGATGATATAACTTAACTGCGAACTCCATTGAGGTTTTGTAAAAATCAATCAAATCGCAGTTTCAAACTGCTACCAAAAAATAAATTGGTACTAATAAAGTTAAACTGAGTTTGCAATTTAAACTTACGACCTTAAATGAGTTTTAATTTTTTGAATTTAGGTTGTAGTTTAAAACTACCAACTAAGTTTAGGGGGTCTGCGAGTCGGTGTTAAAATGGAATGAATGAATTAAAAGTACATTTTTGCTGAATATATTCTCTCACAGTGTTACAAAGAAATTAGCCTTACAATGCGATACTACATGATATTATTGAATGCCATTGGGGGTAGCTAGCTTGGACAATAGGTGGAATATAAATCATAAAAAACAAATCCTGCAAATCATGCACTACTGCATCCTCCCAGTGGGATGCATTTGTTGCAGCATACGCACTCAATTGATTTTTTTTATTTTTAAATCATAGAATACCGTTATTTATTGTCATTTTCGATAATTAAAGAATATAACGTAGTCGATATGTGTTAATCTTTTGAATGATCAGTAATAAATTTTAACAATACGATAATTAAAGTTATTTGTCTTATGTAATATCTTAAATTATAATGTTAATAAATATGTTTAATTTACTTTGGTATTTGAATGATTATATTTTGTATTTTATCTAATTGCTCATATTTTTATAATAAGCAAAGTGTTATTATATATTTGTGAGTTAGTTCAAATGATATGAGCACTTCTTCGGAATCTTAAGGTCAAGAAATCAAACCTTAATTGAATTAAAATTAATGAGAATTTTATCGATAAAAAAGAAGAAGGAAGTAAGGTGTTATATATTATTGTTTATGATTATTATCTTAAAATAATTGAAGTGCTTTTAACCCCCAGAAAATAATAATAGTAATAATTGAAGTGCTTTTAAAAAAAAGAAGATAATTGAAGTGCTTTCTTAAAATAAAAAGAATACAGTAAGTTGAAGTGCTATAGTGATTGGTCCTCCTAATAGCGACTAATTTATAATTACGGATATATGAAAGTTGGTGGTGAACTGGTCGTCTAATGTTTTGGAGGCTTGCTTCAGCCTTTACTTTTGTTTGGTTGTGGACGAGGCATTTTATTAAAATGTAAGAAGACATTATTGACCTCAGATGGAGTTAAACAAAGTAGAAAACCAACTGAAATGACCATACTTTAGTTTAAAAAAACAAAATAACAAAAAACAGAAAACAACGCTCATCAGACATCAGATATGACTTCTCTTTCTATGGTATCTAAGTGGAATTCTCTTTCTATTTTTTATTTTTCCACATTAATTTCTTAGAATTTTGGATATTATTTACTCCCTATATTCCTCAGACATGATCAATTCTAACTGTTTTAAATGAATTTATATAACATTTTATTCCTTTTATGTAACATTTATTAATGTTTTTATCGATATAACACTTCACAAGTATTATTCAATTTATATCATAAAACGTCTCACTTTATTTGTAAAATTCATATAAAATATAATTTCGTTGAATTTGTTTATTGAGTTTGCAGTCTATTTGTTAAAACCACCCTTTGTCATAAATCTACTCTTAGTCAAATTTATAATAGAGAACGATGCACAAGATATAATCCTGTTTGATAAAAGCTTTTTAAGAAAGTTACAAATAAATTAAAAAAAATGAGAGTATGAGACTTAATATAATTACCCACATCCACACCCACTCCACCCCACCCCACCCCCGCACACACACATATATAAAGGTAATGCAAAACTAAACAAGTTCAATGTAATAAGTTTAAAGACATAAAAATTATTCTATTTTTCAAGAAAGTATTATATATTTTTTGAAGTAATAAATCTTGGAAATTCAAATTTATTTGAATTTATAATAAATTTGAGTGATAGATTTTTGAAAATACTTTTACTAAACAGAAAGTATTTATTTTTCTCGTAATATATTTTCAATTCCAGCACATAATATTGGACAATCCACCGCAATATATTCTAGAATGTGGATTAGATTATTTGACCCAAATGCTTTATAACTTCATTGTACGTAGAAAGTAGTGAACATAATAAACATCTACATACAAATATATTTTAGCCCTCGGGCCCCGCACGAACAAACTTGGAAGGAGGAAAGGGAGGCTTTTTCACCCGAGACCGTGTCACAACTCTGAGAACGACTCTGAGAGTCTTAGTCCAATTTTTCCTTTGACCCGTTGACACTTTTTTGTTTTGTAATAATTTAATGTTAAATGATTCAAAACAAATAATAAATGCATAAAAAAAACACTTCAAAACGACTTTTGTTTGAATAACAATATTGTTATTTTAAAATTTATTTTATATGTAAGGGGTTATTGGTATATTTTACAATGGCAACAATTTGTGAATCCATTTTCTTATGGCTGCTAGGCCTATCGTGGGACTATAATTTTTTTTACTGCGCCAATCTCAAATTATAGATAATAATATTTTATTGGTTCTAAAATTAGAGATATATTTTAATTCACATAAAATTTATTTATGAAACTTTAAAACTAAAAATTGAGGTTAAATATTTTATTTCTAATAACTTTGAAGTGAAAATCATAAAATATATATAAAATAATAATACTAGAAACACTAACAAATTGCACAAACAAAAGTACACACACATATAGTAAATTTTGATTCATTAATTTTTAACATGTGGGTTTCTTAGAGTTCACTAACCCCTATAGAATTTAACTACATTGAACACTTATTTGTGTTCAAGTTAGTGTCCCTAAGACCATTTTATACAAAATATTCTTAAATACAAATTTTTATACGTTAGTAATTTTATAAATTCATATCTAAATAAAACTATAATATTTGTAAATAATACTATATTATTAAAAAGAGAAATGCATTTTCAATTTTAGAACGGAGGAAATACTTTACAGGTTTTTTGTTTTCTGAATTCCCCGTGAATTCAGCAAAAAAGACAAATCTTTTATATCTTGTCATAAAATATTTTGTAAGAAATATTTCAGAAATAAAAAGAAATGCGATAAGAATTCGAGTGAACTTGCGACGCCAACTCACGAAGCAGTGTATTATAACTTCTACTCACATGAGCTGGAGCATTAATTTCCTTTTAAAATTTATGTTTCCCTTGGAACAAATTAATATTCAATATTTTTTTATCTCATCGTAAAATTGATAATATTTTTGAATATTACCGGAGGAAAAAAAAATCGACTCCCACGCGCGAACTCTATATTACTAGACTTGCACACCAATTCTCTGATTCTTAAATACCATCTCGAATACAAAAATACTAGACTATGCATTTAACTTAAACCGTGTTTGATTATCTCTAGACACTTTTTAATTTTTAATAATTTGATCTTTTAATCGGTAAGAGATATAAATTATTTAATACAAAAAATTTGTGTAAATTGTTTAATAGAAAAAATTTATGTTTGACTGTCTCTTAATATCTCTTAAATGGTAAGAGAATAAACTGATACTTATTCACTAAAAGATATCTCTTAATGAAAATTTCAACAAAAATATTATTATTAAGTTTGTAGAAATAGTATTTTACAAGTTTTATTACATAAACTAACTTGAAAATTAATTTTACTTTGATAATGACACTCTTAATTTTAATTTTAATATTATTCAGATTGTCAAAATAATTATGTTAGATTTTCTAATTCAAATTCAGATATTCTGTTATACTTATATATCCTAATAATTCAAATTTAATCATTCAGTTTTATTAAACACAACTTTATAAAAAATTGTGATACTAATAAACTTATGTCAATTAAATTACAACATTATTAAAATAATTACAAAATACAATTGCTTATACATTTTATCAATTTAGAACTCCAACGTAACATATAGTAAAGAAATGATTATAATTAACATTAAAAATGTTATGAAGTGTCTCTTATGTGTGTGTGTGTATCAAAGCAAACAAAGTACTATAAAAGAATAAGTTATATGACCATTGGAAAAGAAGGAAAAATTGTAGGACATCCTTGTTTCGCCTAAAGAGGAAAAATGTACATTGTTATGAAAAATATGTTATATGACTATTAAAATCGCTTAACTTAGAATTATCTGCAATATCATACTTTTTTTCCCTTAAAGAATTACTATATTGTTAAGATCACCGTAATATATGTAGTTATAGTCTCCCGTCTTTTATAAAAATTATTAAAAAAATAATACTAATATTGTCAATTATAATTATGATAATAAAAAATTACTAAGTAGTCCCTCCTTACACAAATGTTAAAGAGTATTAGAAACTAAAAGGACAGATTGAATATGGGCTAATTTTGGAAAATATGTCTATTGATTCTCCTAGGAACATGTGTGTGATGGATAAATAAAAATAAGGAGAAAAAAAAGAAACTAAACAGTCAATTAGAAAATGAAAAACTTTTTAGATAAGTAAATGTCAACCTTTACACTAGTTAATGCCAATACATACACATTATATTGAATAAAAATTGGATGTGATGTTACTAGAGTAAAACGTTACGTTGTTAGAGTAATGACATTACAGTGATATATTTAATATATGATGTTTTTATTATGTATTGTGGTTCAAAAATTTTTTAAGTTTTTTTGTTTCACATTATATATATATATTTTTTTATGATTGGCTCGTGCATTTCATAACTTTTTTTGCTAAAATATAAAAAATTTAAGAATGACGCGACAATTATAGAATAAAGTGGTACGTACACGCCATCAGACATGATATGTGATATCAAATGCATATCCTTCCTCTTTTGGGAGGTGTTTGAAGGAAATATTTAAAAGCAGACATAGAATGACACAAAATAAATCCGAGAAAGAGTATAAGAGAAAATAAATGTAATACATGTGATGTAGTTTCTCAAGGTTTCTTATTCTAAATAAAAAAATGATGAAAATGTTATGAAATAAAATGTAATATCTTCGAATGACAATTGTTAATATATATCTTTATTAATCTAATAACACAACTTATTTTTTATATTACTATTCATTTCGTTCTAAAATTAGAGATTTATTTATCTTTAATATAATATTATTTATGAATTTTATAATTTGATTTTTGATATAAATTTGTTAAAAAGTAAAAGTTTAAAATTTTATAATTAAGAGTAACTTTTATATTCTCCATGATATTTTATTTTAAAAATTTTATTTTAATTTCAAATTATAAAATTTTACAAATTTAATTTTAAATTTTGAGTAGAGTAAAACGTATTCCTAATATTCAAACTCATGAAATGGCATCCGTGACGGCAAGGGTTAGGAAATTTCTGATAAGAACCAAAACATTGGATCAATAAATAATAATAAATTAAAAGATGTACAATTATTTGACCAAAAAAAAAGTTGTCACTCTTGTTACATGCCGTTACTATCTTTAGGGAACAACTTGTTTGTATCCATACTAAATTCATTTAATGTTATGTATATTAAAAAATTAATAAATATTTATTTCTTAAATTTTTTATAAATTAAAATCTTATTTAAGAGAGTAGAAGTTTTATTGGATTAAAGCACCGGATAAAACATGATTTTATAAAGGAAAATGGATCCTTTTTTTATTCGTTTGATTCGCCTTTCCTCTCTTTTGCGTAACTTGCATATACTCCCCTTTTTTAGTCGTTTGATTCGCCTTTCCTCTCTTTTGCGCAATACGCATATACTCCTCATCCCCTCCATCAGACTCTCCTTGCGCCCACGGCGCACTTTAACCACCACCCAAACCATTAAACAAACCCCTCCCGCATCTATATAAACCCGCACCCTAAAGCCCTTCTGCAGATAACTGTCTTACAAAGTATCGGTATCAGAAACCAGATTCTTCCAACCAGAAAAACATAAATAAACCTTCTCTCTCTCTCTCTCTCTCTCTCTCCCCTTCTCTCTCTCTCTCTCTCTCCGTCTCCTTCTCTCTCTCTCTCTCTCTCTCTCCCACATACACCAGCTATGAAAGCAGATCACGAATTCCAAAGCAGTGACGGCGACGATGGTGATAACTGCAAAACGATTGAAGTTGTCGAGCCTCAATTGTCACCGAAGTTTGCTTACACCGCTGGAGACTTTTCGGACGAGGAGCTGTATAATCCGCCTCTCAATTTCTCAATGGTGGAGAATGGAATTTACAGGTCTGGCTTTCCGGATTCCTCCAATTTCCCCTTCTTACAAACACTCGGCCTCCGCTCCATCATGTGAGTGTGTATATAGATATGTATCGTATGTTATGCATCTTTATTTTGCATATATTCTCTGTGCTCTGCATAATTGTGAATGACTGACAATTTTAGGGGTTTTCCGCGTTGTTCTGATCAGATGTTTGTGTCTGGAGCCATATCCGGAGCAAAATATGGAGTTTTTGAAGTCGAATGGGATTCGTCTGTTTCAGTTTGGGATCGAGAACCATAAGGTATTGATTTACGCTTTCATTAATAGTTGTCGCTCAGTTTCAATGTTTTGACGAGCGTAGAAGTTTCAGATGTTGGAATAATTGAAGTGCTTTTTAATCACGATTTGTTGTTTCGTGTTAATTATTTCAAGTAATAATATGCTTCGTTTTGATCATGTGATGCCGTAGTTAAAACTTAAGATATGTTCCAATGATTGGACATTGGTAACAAAATTTGCATAACCGAAACATTTCCATACACGTATAATGTTTTAAGGAGGATATGGATGCTACTCTTCAATTAACCCTTGAACTCTTGATGTATCACTGGCTTGTAAAGATGTCTTTCTGCTGTTCTTTTGTGCTCTTACGCATTATTGATTGAACTAAACTGCTGCTTTCTTATAGGGGCTGAAGCTTACGAAAATTAAGATAGTGGAGTTTGATCTAATTTTTAGTAGCTCTAAGTTTGAAATGACGTTATTATTCTTCGTATGAATCTGATAGCGTGAACAAATAACTGTACTGTAAATTTCCTACTTGTAGATTAGTTCTAGTGCGTATACAATTTTGTTCTAGAGCAGAATTCATGGACGTGGTCAAATTTTAACAGAAGTATGATTCAAGTTAATTTTGCAAACAATATAGAGGGAAGTACAATTTAGGTGAAGGCTAATGGGATAATGATATTCTCCTATCTTAGGCTTGGACTTGATTTAGGCTGCCGGATGTCTTGGACAAAATTCATTTTATGAAGAAGCTGAAATATGAAGTAGAGTTGGAGTATGAAACTGCTGGGGAACCATGTAATGGCCTAATTAATGGGTTAATACCTAATAGATATTGTGAAAATCACAATGGAACCCTTGGATCCTCAGAGTTTGAGAATAATGTAAAATGGCCTAATGCTAGTTTATTGGTTGTTTAAATTGCTGTTGTTGAAGTATGCTGTATTGAGAATAATTGACTTCGTAAACTTTTAGTTTAGTGTTCTAAGTCTGGAACGTAGAACTTTTAAATTGAAGTAATAAATTCTGATAGTTGTTATTCATGTTTGTTTTAGGAGCCATTTGTTAATATTCCAGAGGATACAATTCGTGAAGCGCTAAAAGTTGTGATTGGTATTTACTCTCAGTACTTGACATATATTTACTCTCGGTACTTTACATATTCCTATTCATTTAAAAAAGTCGATGACAAGTGTTATTGACCTTTACCTTTCGTAATTTGTCTTTCAGATACAAGAAATCACCCGCTACTGATTCACTGCAAACGAGGCAAGGTATGCATAAAATTGGGTTTTCCCACCTTATCTTTAGTTTTTTGAAGTAATTCCTAGTTTAAATGGTTGTGCTTTCTTTGTTGTTTTTCAGCATCGAACAGGTTGTGTGGTTGGTTGCTTGAGGAAATTGCAGAGATGGTGCCTGACTTCTGTCTTCGATGAGTATCGGCGCTTTGCAGCTGCCAAAGCTAGAGTTTCGGATCAGAGATTTATTGAGCTCTTTGATGTGTCTACAATCAAGCATCTGCCAAAGTGTTCATGTTTGAAGAATGAGACATGAACCATGAAGGGCTTTGCTTCTTTTGATCACGGGAGAGTTTATCTTAGTTCCTTCTTTGGATTGGAATAAAAGTTAAAAATATTGATTTTCTGTAATGAATTTCAGTGGCGAAGGAATGATTTTTCTTTCCTTTCCAAGGACAATCAGCAGCAGTCTTTTCATGCTTTTAAGGTCCTTGAGTCATCTTATCCTCCCTCTACAGCATCAAGTTTATAAGAGCGCTTTCATTGTACTGAATTTTGCTTCGCAATTTTCCATTTTAGACTGTCTACTAGGCTGACTAGAAGGGATCGTATCTTAGCATAGTTCGTTTTAAATTCTACCTGCCACTTGATGGTTCCTAGAAATTGCTATAAGTGGATGTATGAAATTTGATAGGTATTTCAACAGATTAATTTCGATTGAAGGGAGAACTTTCTCATTTGTTTTTACTTGTTGATGATCGTAGTTCAGTAGTAATGCTGACAGGTGACAATACTTCATCCAACTATGTTCGAGACTTATGTACGTTATAGAAAATGAAGAACAAATAAAGAATGATAAATAAAAACTCTCATATCGAGTGAACTTTCCTACTACTAAGTGCAATCTTTATTTTACTTTTATAACTTTTTCCTGAGAAAATAGCTATAGGTGAATATTATCTTTACAGATAAGGAGTAAAGTCCACATCGGAAAACTGCACAACTTCCTGGCACTCATCACGGGTGATTGACAATCTTCATAAACATCATTGTGATTCTATTTTACCCCTTTTCTTCCATTGTTTCGAGAAGTTGAGCTTACCTATTAATCAAGCAGAGCAATATCTACTTAACGAGTAAAACTTTGTGTTCAAAATTGAATTATTTAAATATTCGAGCGAGTCGAGACCAGCCGAATATGAATCAAACAATATAAATTAATAAAATTTACTTGAGTTTTTTAAATTTAAGTTGAACCGAACCTAAATTTTTTAACTGAAAATTAGATTCACGCATCAGGCTGACCCATCTGAAATGCAGTATCAAAAATTTTGGATAGAGATCTATCTTATCCCAAAAGTTTTGAAGTTCCAAAATGCATCTCTATTCCCAAATTTTTGAAGTTTTAAAAGATGCAACGTATGATCGTAGCCTTTTTGCTCATTGGGAGCCTTGTAACTCTTCATATTGACCTGACAATTGGGTACTTATGGGAAATTCAGCGTAGATAACAACGGATTGGGGTAAATAAGTAAATTTATCTATACAACTTATACCCGTAATTCAAAATTATAATTTAGCGCCTCTCCGTTTTCTCTTTTCTCAATTCATGTCAATGTACTTTATAATTTTAAATAGTTTAATCGCAAGAATTTATATTATGTAATTCTAACGGTGCAAATATAAGAAAACATAAAATAATGTGAAGCTATACCAAGTTTCATATAATTTAACAATAAAAAAAATACATGATTTTAAAAATTGAAAAATCATCAAATCTCAATATTAACTCAAAATTGCAACTATTAAAATGATTGTGTTTTATATTGTTAAAATTGTATAAAACTTCGTACACTCCCATCTGTATAATTAAAATTACATAAAAAAATTATATTTAAAATTAAAAGATATATCGAGGAAAATTAGGAGAAAGGGATAATGAGGAAGAACCAAATTCATAGATAATTTGCCAGTATCCATAATTTCTATTTAATATTATATGTATTATTTTTAATTAGTTTGAATATATTTTCAAATTTACTAAATTAGGTCTGAGGATTACTATTTTCTTTTGTGCAGGTTAACTAAAGTTCGAACAATTCTCAATATGTGACTATATCAAATATTCTAACTACTATGAAAACTAAAGATAATTCTTCTCTCAAAATATATATTAATTATGTAATTTTTTACTTCAAAATAAAATATTAAAAATAAGATTTATTTAATTTTTAATTCAAAATTCAATATAAACTTGTAAATGATTGCAAAGTACAAAATTAATCAATAATAATAATACAAACTTAGTCAATAATAATCTTGTAAAATAAAGTAAAAGCTCGGCCAAGCCATCTAGTTCCTGGCGTGCGCCTTGCGTGGCTACCTTGGGCCGCGGCACGTATCTGGGTTTTATGCTAGGTTGAGCCCATTATGATTGAGCAGTTTCAGCTGTCCCGGGCAGATCATACTTGAGTTGGGTCGAATCGATTTTAAGTGTGGAGAAAAAAAAACGAGGTGAATCGAATATGTATTACTTAAAGAATAAAAATTTTAATTCGAGATCAACTCATTTAAGTGATTGAGTTGAGTTGAGTCGAATATGAAACGAACAATATAAAATAGTTGAGTCGATCATAAATTTTTAAACAAATAAAAAATCATGTTTACAATAGATTCATTTAACAACTCGAATTGAGTTTTAAATGAATTGAGTTAAACTGAACAAACGAACAACACAATTTTTTTACACCCCTAATCACACCAAAACTACTACTATAACAACAATAACAATTAAATACAAATGAGTGATGAATAGGAGAAGATACTAGAAAAATATAAATAATACAGTGAAAGATAGTGAAATGAATTATTGAATATTTTTTAGTTTTTCTTAATTGTATACGGAGTATTTCTTTTTGATTTTCTTGCTCTCTCTCCTTCCACCATTACTCAACACTATTTTTTTATTTTTCATTTCCTTTTGAACTTCTAACTCATTCCTCTCATATTTCATTCATGTAATATGGTAATCTAACACATCACAAGTGATCAAATAGAAAGGATTCAAACTTGTTTCTAAAACTACTATTATAAAAATAAAAATAAGTGTGATAGTGATAGCGTTTGATACCTTAGGTAAGGCAATTCAAGTTGACGGCATGAAGGAATATGGTGAATCTGAGTATGGTATCTTCAAAAGTATGCTTTCGTAAATGTATTTGAGTGGAAATCTTTTTGATGAAATGATCAATATTTACCTTATTTAGAGAATAATATAGTTGGAGTTCCATTAGAAGGGTTTAGGGTAATCAGAGTGGAGGCAGAGATGTCAGATTTAGAAATTTAGTTTAAATACGTGTGCAATAGGATGTAATTGAAATGCACGCTATTAGCTCCCTTCTTATGATATATTTGACACTGATAATATCATGCCGAATCTAGTGCATCCAGTTGAAATGAATATCCTAATTATTAGTACTATGTCTTTTATATTTGTATTTTGGTTCAATTCTCCGACGGATACAATTTTGAGAAAATAATTACTATATATATAGTGATAAGAAGTTTCTATTATTCTTTTTGAATTTTTATGTTATCATCTATGCTAATATTACTATCTCAATAATATTATATATCGAAAACAATACATTAAATATAATAACATAATTATCTTTACAAGAAACTAAAAAAGATGCAAGGGTACTTGGACACGAGTACTCTTTGTCCTTAAAGTGCTAAACGTCTCCTACCAAAAATAGTTTGTTAAAGGTTAAAAAATGTTTCACTTCTAGGATATATATATATCAAGTCTCTTAGCTAATTTTAGTGTGATAGCAATTCACAGTAAAACTCAGATGAATACAAATTATAAAAATATAGAATGAGGTTTTAGAAGGAAGAAGAAAGTTACTCAATTGTGTTGTTTTTCTCTTATATTAGAAAACTCTAATATATAACAATTTTGTGTTGTAATTGACAGATAAATCGTCAACACTGATATCAATGCGAAATATTAACATCTTGTAACTGATAGCAATTCAATTGGTCATTAATCCAAACAACTGTCATCAGTTTAAATAACAGAAACTGATCATCACTGTCAGTAAATTGTCATAAAAACGTCAGTTACACACTTTAAAACTCAAAAATTCTACTTTCGGAGTATTTTTTTTTATGAAAATATGTCATTTGCTTCACTTTACATGGTATCCCCTTGTAAAACTTTTCAAGAGCATCGGATTTATATATTATGGGTCAAAAATAAACGCCGTATACAAAAGTTATAGTCAAAATATGAACTGACATGAAAAAAGAATTTTTACAAACAAATACAAACACAAATTCTAACAATAACGCTAATATACTAATATTCACCGTACATGAATGATATAGAATTTCAAACTGTACTTTTCGAATACAACATTGACCGAGAATTTTGCGTTATACTTTTTTGTTCCATTTGGCAAGAAACATTCCTATGCCTATTTGATAACCTGTCCTCTGAAGCAGTTCTCTGAAGTGATAGGTAATTTTTAGAAAGTTTATAGCTCTAGAGTACATGAAAATAATTGATGCTAAGAAATTATTATACAAGAAATTATCATTATTTGTTCACGTTATATTTGATAATAATTTAATTATGAGGTCTCTGTGTTAGCTCTACGTACAAGTTAAAATATGGTTTCAATTCTAATTCCGTAACTTAATATTAATATTAATAAGTAGTTATATGTTCTAATCTATTAGCCCCTGAAGATCATGATTTTTCTTAAAATGGCATGTAGTGAATTGGTTGTTACTTGTTAAATTAATTTACTGCGGAGACTCGAGAATGTTCAATGTTCTATCTAGCATTGTCATATTATGATCTTTTGTTATATTAAAAATGGACAGTCTTCAAAACCTTGTTGATATGATTAATTGATTAGTCCTCATTACTGTGTTATTTTATTGTTTGAAGTTATTGAATCCAGATCGTCATCATTCTCTCCTTTATTGTTTCGTTGAATAAATTAAGGAAAAGGAAAATTTAGACAACCTGAAACTTTATTATAAAATATATTTTCTTTACTTTACACTTTACTGCAAATAGAAAGCACCCTCAATATACTACTCAATAATTATTTCTTAGATACTACTTTAGAAAATCAAACATAGTGTATAGGAACTTTTATTCTAATCACACCCCTAAAGACATCAAAAACACCAGTTAACACCACCGCCCCTTTATCATAAAAGACTCTAAGCTGTTGCAATTTGGTCCAAGTTCACACTAGCTTCTACAGCTTTCATGGCTTCAAATCTTGGTTCCTTTGCTTGAAACTTCAAGCCAGCATACAGCTTCATGTAGTCGTGGAAGACGAATTTCGGGTACACATCCTTCTCATCTGCTTCTTTCTTCACCAATGCTAGTGCTGGATAGATAACAGCATCATCACCAGGGTTGTAGAATGATGCAACAGACATTCTGTTTCCGTCTGTTTGAGGTATGACTCTGTGAAGCACACTCTTGTATCTCCCGTTGGTGATGACCTAAACGCGAACATTTGAGTTAGTAGAGAAAAATACTCAGATACGGTAAGACTACCGGATACTGGATGGTTAGACCAGAATACAGAATCTTATTATACAATGATTGTTAATTACCTCTAATTGATCACCGAGGTTGATTACAATGGAATGGCGCATTGGTGGAACATCGATCCATTTGTCGTCCTTGAGGAGTTGGAGACCACTGACCTTATCATCTTGGAATAGTAGGATTATGCCACCAGCATCTGTGTGTGCTCTGAGTCCCTTGATTAGGTCTGGTTTGGGACATGGTGGATAGTTGGCCACCTTGGTCCCAAAATTTGGAGCTTTGGTTCCATGAAAGGCCTTCTTTAGGTACCCTTTCTCTAGTCCAAGATTCTCACATAGCAAATCCAGAAGCTCCTCCGCTAGTTTTTCAAGCCTTCCAGCAAAATCTTTCATCACCTTCCTGTCATCATCCAAAGTTAGGGGGAGATGATAACAAACGGGTCGGTAGATTTATTTGTGACCTTCGAGAAACTGTACGAGGTGAAAATCTAACTGTTTGATGGATATGTGATGTTTTTGATTTTTACCTATGCTCATCCTCGAGATCAGGGACTTCTGAAATGTTAGATCGAGGGAGATGGCGCAAGAAGTAGGTGCTTTCCCAATCCATATCAGTGACTTCTGCTTGGACTCCCTCCAGGGCTTTGCTTGCCACCATTTCCTTAAACCTCTGCTCCATGCACTTCTTGTAGTGCTCCTTTGTCAATCTTTCTACAGAGTCCAACAGTTCATGTGGGATCCCATGGTTCACAAGCTGCGCCAAAAAATGAAAAATTAATAACCCCAACATTACTAGATAGATCTACAGAATTATGGGGAAAATGATTTTAAGTAAACATAGATGATTCATAATTAACGTTCTAGGTCAGCTCAAGTGGTACCATCTCATATGTTAGAATTGGAATGGTATTATTACTGATTTTGTGATAATAATTATAAAATACAGAAGAAAATTAAAAAAATTCATAAGTATTACCTCAAAGAAACCCCAATTCTCACAAGCATCGTTGATAATCTCCATACTTTTGGCTCTCTCTTCACCATTCAATTTCTCCATGTTGACAATTGGAAAGTTTTCCATCTCTATGTTTATCTCTCCCATCTCTTCTCTCTCTCTCTTCTCTTTCTCTTTGTTGTTGTGTGTGTATGTGTGCGTGTAAATTGAAGCTAGTGAATTATTTATGGAGAATGTCGAGTTTGGGGACCAATTTATAGGTGATACAAGTAGCAGTTGTGGTCCTTGAGGAACAAATAATTGTCTAGTGGAATGGTGGTGTACAACATTTGAATATTTTTTCTTTTAAGAAAATTGATTCAGACATTTTGTGGGACCAGTCTATTCTACAGGGATAGCATATTTGCTCTAGTTAGGCATGTCAATTAAGCCATGGTTTAAGTGGGAAGTGGGAACCTTCCCCAAATCTATCTCTCATTTGTAATACCGTATTACCCCTGATACCCTTGTCGTCCTTTTCTAGGAATGATATTTTGTTGTTTCTTGTAATTTAAACTTCAGCTTCTTTTTGGCAAATCTTTTTTGAATAAAATCCTTTAAAATCAAGCACAAATTATAAATTTTTGAAAATTCAAAATCATATATATATATATATATATATATATATATATATGAGAAAATGAAGGTGGGGGATTTTGTTTGTACAAAATATCCCTATTTAAACTACAATAATGTCAAATTACTTGATTAGTCTCTTTTTTCAAATCAACTTAAAGACTTTGTATGTACAAAGTTTTTTACATCCCTATAAACCTATATATATATAATCCTATTGGAGGGAGAATGAGTAGATTTATTTATATTCTATCTTAATTTTATAAAATTTAAATAATAAAATCAAAAAAAGTTTGTCAAATGATCATACTTAATGGTCCCTTTTAGTATGTTACAAATTTGAATAGTATCAATCACATGAATAATTTGTTAATATCATTATAAATTTTCAAAGGGTGTGTGATATGTCCTACCATTAAATATTCCATCCACCTAAATTTTGTGTAAACAAAAAAAAAAAATACAAATCTTATTAAAGTTGGAGTTGCCAATCCTAGCTCTAGTTAGCTGCCTTTGGAAAGATTATCGTCCAAGTGTTAAGAGGACCCTCAATACAGTAAGTGGCCAAAGACATTCTTGACCAACAGAGGTGGTGGCGGCTGCCACCTTTTTATTTTTATTTTTATAATTCATGTTGATTTATTAATATTTTGATAGATTTGAGGAAGTTGCCAGGTCCTTGGCATGTTGCTCATACCGCACATATCAGGGCTCAGCCAATAGGATCATCTTCCGTAGGACATTTGTTTAGAAAATGACATCCAAATGAATTTCCCTCCACAAGATCAAAGGAATTTCCTTTTTTTTTTTGGGTTCCCAAATGGAGTTTGCTTTAATACCTTCGTATCTACACATTATCCCCTTCTTATTTTTATTACAAATGGCGTTCAGTTTACTCTTCAAACTATGCTTACGTTTCAATGTAAAATCTTAAAAATTAATATATATATATATATATATATATATATATATATATATATATATATAGGAGATGATTCATAGCTAACGTTATCTTTGAAGACTTTCTTAGCTAGTACATTTATAATTGTCGATCGGATGATTTAACCGTGGAGATCAAACATGGAAAAAAAAATTTGGGATCTTTCCACCAGTGTTACCGGCGGAAAGTATGTAAAAAAAAAATTATTGTTCTTTCCGTCAGTAACACTGGCGGAAGGCAAAAAAAAAGGTTCTTTCCACCAGATGCATATTCAACTGTCCATTTAACTGCAGTGGGATTTAGTCCACATGAGATTGCGTCCATATATTTACAAACGTAAACCTCGCAGTCTTAACTATTATGTTTTTTCGCCATTTCAACTTTCTTCCCGAATTTTGCATCTCTTGGGGGCCAATTGGTTTCAGGGTCAGCAAGTTTTAGCAAAATAGGTACAAGACTCTTTTGTTAATTTCAAAAAATAAAAATTATTAAGTGATAATTACAAATTAAAACCATATATAAATGAACATAAAATCTTTTGTACTTACCGCAGCTACAACGCCCGCACCACATCCAACTGTGTCAGAGTCATCTCAGGATGCATAGGATCAATAATTTTTATTGTTCATGCCTTAACGTTGAACATTACCAAGACAAAATGTTCGTGTATGCTGAAATAGAATGGCATAAAAATGACATCACATTCCGAGACACGTAAACCATTTTGTTCTACAAAGTGCTGCACAAAGTCAACTGCATTTGCAATATCAGTTTGCCCTCCGACATTTATTATGATTTGACCCACGACAATGAAGAAAGTCAACAAATAGTAAAAAGTTGTTTTTAACTTTTTTACGGCCCGTGTTATGACAGCATTTCTTTCTGGCAACAATTCTTGGTAGGCGTCCACAATTGTGTTGCCTAACTATGCCCCAGTCAATAATTTTTTGGCCTCCTCATGATTAATATTATAAACTTTAATTTTTCGAGGCTAATACTCTGAATCATCAACTGGATCACCATATAACCAGTGTCGAGTCAACCAATCCACCTTCCAAGGATTTAATGGCTTCACCATGCCCCCTCTCACTGGAACCATCAACAAATCGTGTCTTAACACTCTTGCCGGATTAGGGACGGGTGGAGCCTCTTGGGAGAAATGGGCAGCATTTGCATATTCGCTTTGATGGGTAGTTTGAGCAAAAGGATTGAAATCTGTTATAAAGGAAATGGGAGGATCTGATGTAAAAGTTGGAATGGAAGTGAAAATAGGAGGTTCTTAAGCATTAGTGAAGGAGAGAGTGTAAAGAGGATGCTCTGAACTGAAGGGGAGTATCATGACAATGGAGGTCATAGATGTGGTTGGGGGAGGAATCTCCGGAGTAGTGTTTGTAGGAGTAATATCAAGATGAGAGAAACATATCTGAGTAAGCAATTGGTTGTTATCATGCACCAATGTTTGATACTGTTGCTCAATCTCAGATGGTTTGTTCTCCCACTGTTGCAACAAACCAAAAGTCTTCGTCAACTACAAACAATAAATACAAACATTAAAGAATGATAAAATAAGTTAATAAACATTAAACAAATACAAACATTAAAGAATACTAGGATTAGTTACGTACCACGTCAATTACTTTAACTTCATCAAACATCACTCAATTTCTATATCGAATATCACTTGGGTCTAGTTTTGAAATAAGTCTCCGAGTAAACTTATGGTACCACAGATAGTATACATCCATGTTCAGTCTATTTTCTTTGTCATTGTGTTATACTAATAACCCAACTAAATTTTCCTGAAAATCATTCCACAATTCGATATACAGGCCACAAAGAGTTTCATAATCGACAATATCAAATTAATTGTCCTTCTCAATGGGGAACCTCAATGCAGTGTGGTCGAATGGTAGTTCAAGTATCCTCTGATGATGGCCAAACTGCCTTAGAACTCTATCAGGCATTTCAAACTCAACCTCATTGAAATGGATTAGGGGGATTCGACAATTTGCAAATAATCTTGCCATCCACGCATCCTCAACATCCTCGTCTACCTTATAAAGATGTTTATAAGGTCTCCAATTGATCTTGTCCTTTGGTTGGTTCTCAACTTCTTGTTTGTATACAGGTACATTGTGGTGAGGATCAAATTGCCTATTAGTGTAAGGAGCATGCTTGGCATATGCATATGCAGTAACACGTGACCACCAATCATCTAAACCGGTACGTCAAAATGGACGACCAATCTAAATCCTGTCATATGCCTAAATCTGCAAAACAGTCATGCAACCTGTTATCCTTCCTAGTAGAGAAACTTTCTCATTTTGCTCCTTAAAATGGGATGCGTGATGGAGTGCTCTATAAATAGATGCTAGCACGGCTGACCCACAAGCATAGTTAACAATGTCCTCTATATCTCGAACAAAAAGCATATACCTATAAGAAATAGTTCAACACCTATTCAATTTTATATAATTAATGGGATTAATAACAAATGTATAAAATTACTATAACTTTAAATCATACCTTATCGGGCATATGTCTTTTGATTTGGTTGGAAACAATATTGCACCGCACAACCATAACATGTACGCTCTAGTGTAGACCACTATATAGTGCTTTGGTGAATCATTCGGTAGTTCACTAAACATTTCAACCAACCACTTTAAACGAATTTCACCTCCATGTTTTGCTTCCTTACACGACATATTGTACCATCTTTCACCAAAACATTGTTTAAATAATTTCCTTTCTTATTTCTCACTTAAAGCACCACAAGTGAGAGGTTTTCCGTTAAGTGGTAAACCAAGTAAATAATATATGTCCTCCAATGTGATTGTCGGCTCACCATGATTCAAATGAAATGAATTAGTCTCAGATCTCCATCTTTCGACTAACGCGGTCACAAGGCTTGCATCGTGCCTTAGACATATACAACCAAAAGTAAAAGCGTGAAATCCAACGACATTTAAAATTTCTTTCTGTTTATCATGTAGAATCCACGAATTATACTTTTGGTTTGTTTGTTGAGCAACTTCTAAAGTCCTAAACTCATTTCGGTTATAAACATGTAAAGACACGTGAGAGAGTTGATCATTCAAGACATTATCATCCTCCAGACTCGGAAAATAATCAAATTGATCTATTGCAAACTACAAAATTTTAACAAAACATTACATACCACGGTATACACATATATACACACTGTCACTACAATAATTTAGAAAAAATATTCAATATTCACAACACATTTACATTGTTAATATTCAATATTCACAAATGAAATCACAACAAATAGGAGAACATTCTTCACGAATGGGAGAACAATATACATGCACATACAAATTTACATTGTTAATATTCAATATTTCAAAAATGAAATCACAACAAATGAGAAAACATTGTTAATATTCACAACAAATTTATATTATAAAAACTTACTTGATTTAGGGCTGTAACAGTTTGATGTAACAAACGAAATCGAGCGGAAGGAGTATTCAGATTAAATTAATCTCAACTGAAGTTGTATATATTGGTGAGCGGAAGTTGATATGATGTTAAATGGAAGAAGAGTGAGAGAAATAAAATGGGAGTAAAATACTCTTATAGTAAAATACTATAATATACTATAATATATTATGATTATAGAAAAAAACTATAATATACTATGATTATAATATTATGATTATATTATAATATTTCATGTTAAGATTAGTAAAATGTTATGATTATAATATAATCATTATGATAATTAGCATAATAATATGATTCCAATACATTATAACCCTAAACCCTAAATTAGACATAGTATATAGTAAACCATATAATGATTATTAGTTTTTGAAAATGTCATTAATATTATAATAATATTAATTATATAATTAGTATAATATTGTGATTTTTTGTATTAATTATTATGATTATTAATTATTAAGACTATTATTAAGTACAATAAATTTTATTGTGTTGTAATAATATTGTATATTATAATACTAAAAGACATTCTGCTACTTTAAAAAAAAAATCCTTTCCACCAATGTTAGTAACAGAAGGATTTTTTTTTTTAAAGCCAAGGACTTCTTTTTTTTTTTTTTTAAGCCAAAGGACTGTTTTTTTTAAACCTTAAAGTCCTTTCTGTCAGTGTTAGTAGCTGAAGGCTTTAAAAAAAAAAAATCTTTCCCCTACTAACACTAACGGAAATGACTTCTTTATTTTTTAAAACCTTCCGCCAGTCTTTGTCAGTGTTACTAGCGGAAGGGTGACTTCGCACTTGATAAAAATCCTTTCTATTAGTGTTAGTCCTTCTGTTTTCACTAATGTTAGAGCTTTTATTATTGTATTAATTAATTATAATTAATATTATACTATAACAATTATATTAACTAATAACCATTATATTATACTAGATAATCATTATATTTTTGAAAGTCATACAATTACAATTAATAAAATTTAAAAGTCAAACTTAATCACAATTCTTCTTCATCATTGTCTAAATCTAATATACTATGTTGAGACATTTGCGCGCGCATCTCCATTGTTTTATCATGATTTCTCTTATTATGATCAGTGTATTCTTGACATATATAGCACACATTTTTGCAATCTTTTTGTAGATTGACTTTGTTCAATTCTACTCTTCAATCTTGTGACTTTGTTACGACCCTTAGGTTGTGACTAAACGGTGAAAAATACTCATCTTCTTCGTCAATACCACTACCTTCTATGTTCTGCTCCTTCAATCCGCTCTCACCTTCAACTGTGTCATTTTCTTCAATTAATCTTGATTTACTTATCCATAATTTCTCTTTCATAGTAGTTTCAAGACCATGCATGTAAGATGATTGCGATGTCGATCCAATTGTTGCAATTTCTTGATAAACTCTATTCAAATGATTGTAACGTATTGTACTAATATCACCGACAGCAGAATTTGATTCAACATTTACTTGATTTATATAAACAGAATCACCATGAATTTTGTTTGCATTTCTCGTCCACCTACCACAAATCAAAGACATTGAAATCTCGTTTATGCTCTTAAAGGTCATATACCTCAAAATATGTCTGCAAATCATGTCGCTGTGTTCAAAGTGTTGACATATGCGTGTCACATTGTCGCAATCTCCGTGTTTAATGACAACATAATAATATTGTCGGTTTTGTGGTACCTCCTCATTGAACACTGTATATCCTTTTGTACCGCCGACCCCAAAATTCTTAATCTTACGACACGTTAACTTTTGACCATCATAGAACTTGTTAGAAAAGTCCTTAAAAATATTCTTCGTATACACAAGTGTCGCATACTTTTCCAATAAAATTCTGTTACGCAAATTTTTCAAGATCTTGTTTTCTCTAATTCAAGTATTGTTTCTCAATGGCTATTTGTGAGTTAATCACAAAATTCTTCAAATCGGTACAATTATTTACATATTGTTCAAAAAAAACTGTTCATGGATCCACTCCTCCCGGTTGTAGTCATTCATGCAGCAAAATATGACTTTGTGTACGCTCTGATCCACTTCTCCTTTATATTATACATAGATTGAAGCCACTCGTGATGTTGCAAATCATATTGTTCCACCAATTTTGTCCACCTTTCCTCGAACTCGGTAGTTGTCGTTGAATACAAACACTTACAATAACATATTATAAACCAACTAACAACAAAATATTGACAATTTAACTTCAACTATTTACAAAAATGGATATGTACCTATCGAAGTCTTTCTTAAACGTTTCGTAAGTATTATATAAATGATGAAGTTTCTTGAAAATTTTGTTACTAATATGCCACGTACATATCAAATGATTGGTAGAACGCAATACGATAGCAATGACATTGTTCATTGCTCTATCCTGATTAGTTATGATCGTCAACGGAATTTTATTATCAACAGTTTCTAGTCAATTTTCTAACACTTAAACAAATATAGTTTTTGTTTCATCCTTGATAAGAGCAAACCCAAATAAAATAGACTGATAATGATGATTAACTCCCATAATTGAAACAAATGGCATTCCATATTTATTTGTTCTATAAGTGGTGTCAAAGGTCACTACGTCTCCAAAGTAACTATAACAAATAATTGATCGAGAATCCACCCACATGATACATGCAATGCAATTCTCTTCATCAACTTTTATATTGTAAAAGAAATTTTCAAGAATTTCTGACTTGAGTCTCTTTAAAACCGTCAAAGGTTCTTGTGCATCATTTGCATCAAATGTGTCATGTCGCAAATTGCGTATAACATTACGAATATTTTCGATGGTGAATTTAACATTTGTCCTTCCACCACTCATTGTACTCAACACATTCATGATCAAACTCGATTTGATTTTTGATCGGTGGAGTAGATTGATTAACTCTCTATCAGTAACAGTTATGTTTTTGTGTGTTGCCATGAAATCCATTTTAATAGGCGTTACTATTGAATGATTGTGATTTAATTCCACTTTTGTAACACGCCAACTATCATTCTGCACGTTATTAACAACAAATATTATGGTTTTGCACATTGTGCGTTTAATAGTATCTCCTTTCCTCCGGATTATACTTTCATCATCATTTTCATTTTCAAACAAAATTTTCTTCTAAATAGGTCTACCAGTTTTTTTACATGCATATAGTGTATGAGATAATTGATTTGAGCCTGAATGTTTTCTGTTCGTTAAAATTTTGACTTCAAATCCGCTATTATGAGCATATGTATACATATAGAACTTTTCAACTTCAAATATACTTGTAAATATTTTACCTACATACAGAGGACGAAAACCATCACTGTCTAATTTTTTTTTTTTGTCATTCAAATTATTTTCTTGTTCGAAATTATTTTCTTCGTCAATATGATGTTTCTCGTTCTCAACATTCATACTTATATCAGAATCCGAATCATCAAAAAATGTATCCGCATCATACATTCTATCGTTATCACTCATTTTAAAATTAAAAAGGTGAAGAGTGAAAAATTTGATGAAAATGTCAACCTGAGATATGTTCTGATCTGTAAAAAGAAACTCTTTTTTAACAAATGAGTTAGATTCAAAAAAAAATTTGTTCATAAAACAAGAGAAACGAGAGAATGAAGAAGAGAAATTACATGCGGCGGAATAAGATAGTTTTATTCACATAGGTCTTTTTTTATCATAATATATACTGTATCAGGAAGAAAGAAAAAAAAATTATTGCACTCCTTCCGCCAGTTTTACTAGCGAAAAAGCAGGGAAAAAAAATTATTTTACTCCTTCCGTCAGTGCTACTGACGGAAAGGGCAATAATTTATTTATTTTTTGCATATTTTTCGTCAGTAATACTGGCGGAAAGTCTCCAAAAAAATTTTCCCTGTTTGATTTTTATCGTTAGATCATCTGATTGACAATTATAAATGTGTTAACTAGGAAAATCTCTAAAATTAACATTAGTTATGAATCGATGCTCTATATGTACACATGTGTGGATGTATAATTCTTCTTACAAGTACAACTGAAG
Source organism: Centella asiatica (assembly GCA_014636745.2). Taxonomy (NCBI): domain Eukaryota; kingdom Viridiplantae; phylum Streptophyta; class Magnoliopsida; order Apiales; family Apiaceae; genus Centella; species Centella asiatica. Next base: position 16,950,939 of record CM025782.1, read on the forward strand.
TAACTTTAGGCTACGGTATTTAACAACTATGAAACAGCAACAAGAGGACAAATTTGGTCCCAAATAATGTGGTGCATGTAGATAGGGCATTAAGAGGTGGCAAATGGGTGATGGTATCATCTCTATTATGATCAAATTAAAAAGGGAAAGGTGAAATGCTAGCTGAGTCACTTTCAATCTATTGCCTAAAGCATTTGTTTCTACTTTATATTTCACTTCATTTAATTTAATGTGATAATCCTCTAGTTCTAGGAGTACATGTATATCATATACAGCATCTTGAAACTCAAAAGTTCAATTTTCATGTGTTGTCACAGTATTTTGATTGGAGGTTAATTTGTTGTTTCTTAAATTAAATACGTAGTTCACACAGTTTTAAATTTTTGTCACTGCAATAAGGGTGTCTAGTGTGAATACTGTTCTAATTAGAGGCAGGTTCATTTTTGTGAAGTCTTTGATTTATCGGTATTAACGGTCTATTAAATTTCTAAAATATATATATATTTTTTTCATAATAGACAGAAACATAAGTTTTTAACTTTTTCCCTCAACTTATGATTTGAAATTGTTATGACAATATTCAGGACGTAAATTACAAGTTTATTCCAAGTTCACCTTACCGATATTAAATAGACGAAAGATATACTCAAAATTCTAATTAAATTATTATACAAAAATATAGTTGATTGAGAGTTTAAAGAGAATGAAAATGATGATTAAAGAAAGAAGAAGATGAATATATTTCATGTCTTCGTCTGCTACGAATGTGATGGACAAAATTACCAATTTTTTTTTAAGTTCGCAAAAATCTGCTACTTTGAATTTAGAAAATACCTTTTTTTAACTTTTTTTAATGAATCATACTCATATATATATATAGACACACACACACACAAAATGTCTATAAAAAAGGTAGCTCCTAAATGAAGTGCTAATTTTATCAAAGTGTCCCCTTAATTAAATATATAGCCATATCACTCGCTCTTTGAGGTTTTGTAGAAAATAATGACTAAATAAAAGGGTCCCCAAGACTAATAAAAGGGTCCCCAAATTGACTCCCACATGTACTGTGTCTCCTTAGTGTCGTAGTGGAAGACATCTTAATCCATGTTTGTAACTTTCTTCATTTTTCTATTAAAATAAAAAAAAATAGAAAATAAAAATTTTACAATGAAAATGAACAAGTGTTTAGGACAGTTTGATGTGGAAACATATTCTTAACATCTTATTCTCTTTATTCTTAATTAACTAATCTATATAGAGTTTTTACGATTAAATTGATCATTCTTTCTCTTAAATTCTTTCACTTTATAGATATATATGTGACAAAATTATAAATTAAAAAAAGTTTATACAATCTATAATAAAATTTTATTCTTATAATTGTATGCAATATATACGTGTAAATTTAAAGTTAAAGAAACAGCCAATTCGACCATAACAAAGTTTTATATGTTAGTTTTGTAGACATCAAAATTTTACGGCCAATCACAACTTGCCACGTGTCATAAATGACAAAATATAATCATTAAAATTTAAAATGACAAATAAATTAATTTGTCATGTGGGCCCTAAATGCTCATAATTTAATTAGTTATGAAATGATAATCATCTTTACTAAATAATAATTAAAGATAATTATAAATTTAATAATTATCTTTACCATATTGAGATAATTATTAAGGTAAATATTATTTTCATAAGTAGAGTTAATTACAGTTATTATCTTTATTTACTAAATAAACAAGGATAATTTTAATTCTACTTAAATATGGAGATAATGTCCAAAAGAATTATAATTATCTCTATTAAATAAATAAAATAGAGTTAATAATCAACAAGAAGTATTATCATGAAGACTCTTGAACAACTTTTCAGAGATCTTCTGAGTGTTGCAGAAATCCAAACTTAGGAGATTCAAGACCCTTGAAGAATAAGAATAAAAAAGGTTAAAACTCTCTAGAATTCCTTGGGTCAAGCCTTCAACAATTTCTGCCATCCAACGGAGTTTTGAAGCATAAGTACATCAAGTTCTTAGGAATTCCATTCAATCGACGGAGTTCTAAATCGGAATTTGGGATCAAGTTCGTGTAACTCTCAAATTCAAGTTCCGCATAGAAAAATTAATCAGAAGTTTCTAGGAACTCCATTCTATCAATGGAGTTCTAAATTGGAATTTGGATCAAGCTCGTGTAGCCCTCAAATTCAAGTTTCGCATAAGAAAATTAATCAGGGGATTATTCTTTTGTTTGTAAAAGAATTTCATAGAGAATTTGTACCTACTTTTTAAATCTAAAGATTTGACTTTCAATTTCAGTTTATTTTAAAATCAAAATTTGTTTGCACAAGTTTATTAGAAGCAAAGAGAATATATAAATAAAACAACATTAATATATGTGACAATAAAATTAAAATTAAAACTGTTCATATAATATAGAAATAGACCAACATTTTTTATTTTGAAATATATATATAATTGTGGAATAAAGGGAATATTTCATGTGCTATTACATGATTTACGGTAGGGTCGTCTCCCTCCCTTAAGATCCAACCAATAAGTAATGATATTGTAGTGATAATATTTAACATTTTAATCAAACCTTTTGCTATAATTGCAAGGTCGGCAAAAGCCATTTAAATTAATGGAAGTCGAACTGATTCTCGCAGCCATGGTATGATGTCGGTAAGTACTATGCGCTTGAGATCCATTATACCACATGTTCCTTGTCCAATTACCCTTGTTGCTATTATCAAATCATAAATTTATTATAAAAAATAATTGAGAAATTATAATAAAACAATATCAGTAGTAGTAGTACTTTGTTGAATAACAATTTATTTAGTATAAAACACATAAGTTGCTCAATTATTGAAATTTAGTTATTTAGAATTATATTTCATATACAATATTTGTGGTCATATTCAATTTTACCACTAGCACTATTTTCATACTTATAGCTTATAATTTTAATAAAAGTTATAAAACGCTAAGCTGAAGTTAACACAAACTAGAAAGAGCAACATGTAGATCAAAACTTTTGAGTTTTGATCGCAATTGTTCAAAACTTTAAAGAAAGATCAATGTTTTTATGAATATAAAAAATCAAACGAAAATATTATTCTTAATTTTTTTAATTTTATTTAATTTTGTTTAATTTGGTTCAACATTAGTCTTAAAATTTCTGCAATTAAAAATTTAACTTCTTATTGAACTCTAATCATTACCACAAATGTTTTTATAATTCAACGGTGTATTATACAAAAAGATAAATTAAGAAATAAATAAACCAAAAGATAGCCCTTTATCTCTTTACAAAAAGTAAAACAACAAAAATAAAAATATAACTTAATAAATTCTCATCTTACAACTATTATAAACTTAACAATTTTCATATAAAACTTAATATAGTAAAATGCCATTGTATAAAATGTAAGATATATTATTGTACCAATATCTATACTAATATATAAATTCAAAACAAGAGTTTCATTTAAGAGGATTTTTAATTGTATTTGTTTATACTAATTTATCTAATTATTTTTTAATCACGAACTGGACTAATTTGTTTACGTTCAAGAGAACTCTTTAATTATATTGGTTTATACTAATATATCTATTTATTTTTTAATCACGAATTGAAATGATCAAGAATAGGTCCATTTGCAGACTATCTATATTTATTTATCTATCTATCCATGATCAATATATCTATACTAATATATTAATTGACAAGAACTTCTTACGAAATGGATTGATCGAAAGAGAATAGACTAAATTACAATAAAATTAATCATACAAAACAAAAGGAATTGTTAATCAAATTTATGTGATTAAAATAATTATGATCAAATTAATGATTCAAATAATAAAATAATTTACCACAATTAATCAAGGTTAACTAAATAAATTATTATCTAAATTATTAATTAAATTAATTAACTTAAATAAAATAATTATAATTAAATCAATAATAACAAATTACTTGTATTGCACACGGATTTTAAAACAAATTATAATATACATGCATTATACTTTCTCTGTCCCAAAAAGGATGACAGAGGTACTGTAGCAACACGTAATTTTATGTAAAATTTAGTATATATTAAGTATTTTAGAAAATTTTATTTTTTCATAATATTAATATTTATCTATTATATTTTTATTTTATAATTTTTATTTAATTTATTAACACATCTAACATTTACTAAATTACATAGAAGTACATGCAAAAAGCTAACTAAGCCATTTTTTTTAGACAGCAGGAGTATATGGTTAGGGCATCTTAGTGCAATTATTCTCATGTTTGTGAATAGAGATCCCTTATCACCAAGGATAAATCTTTGTACGCTTCTCAATTCTCAATTTTACCAGAGTTATATAATTTTTCAGTCACCAATCTATAAGCATTTTATGTTTTAATCACTCAACTAAAATTTCGACATGATTCATCATTAAAATACATAAATTTTCATTTTATCACATATTACATTTATAAATCTAGAAATATTTAAAATAGTTTTTGCCACTTATTAATCCTAAATTACAATATTAACAATAAGAACATACATAGTGAAAAAGTTTGGGACATCAACCAAACAACCATGACCATCTTCAAATTCTAAAATATCTCAAAATTTATAATTGTGCTACCTAAGAACACCTCAATAAAATATTTTTTAATTCCTAAGAATAAGTTAATAAGAACGGATTAATTGAGAGTATCGTAACTATGTGACATAAAAATAATAAGATTAAACTAATATTTAATTTATACACCATAGTTTTGAAGGGGGGAAAAAGAAGAGAATGTAAGTTGGAAGAATTGCTCATTAATAAGTTAAAGTAACTTCAGAGATAATTATTTTATAAGTATTAAATTATTTTTTAAATTTTATCAGTTCTATGTCATTTAAAATATGACATGACATTCATTTTAGTTGAAAATCAAATATCATAAACGAAATTTGGGACAAAATAAAAATTTATGCAGTTCAATGATAAATTATAACAAAATTTTTAACCCAATTTTAACTAAAATGTAAAAATGACTATAGTACAGTGATCAAAAAAATATTTAACCCAATTTTATCATTCCAAAAATGTCCATAAATCGTATGATATAACTTTTTTATGTAGAACACGTTTTTTTCTTTTTATCACATTATATTATTTATAATTATTTTTAGGATAAAATTAAGAATGGGTAGAAATGCAAACATTTATTCTATTACCAATACGAAAACACCCACGAGGAATTTAACTTCTAATTGATAAAAGCATTTCAACGAAATACCTGTCAAATCTTTGTACTAAACACTAGAATGGAATAGTCTTTCTATTCCAAAATCTTTGATCAAACCAAAGACATATCAGAATCTGCTTGATCCTACTAGTATTAAAATGGAAATTAATAGTCGTATTTAAAAATCAACAAATTTAATGAGTCTAATTTTTAAACCTCCATACTTGTGATAACACGTATAATACGTTTTTTCTCCCTCATAATCAACCAATAAACATCTTGTAAGTTCAAATTAGAATTAAAAAAACACCTGTGTTTAATTTAAATTTGATTCATAATTTTGGTCAGAAGATGTGTAATCGTGTCTAGATTTACAATTACACTTACTTGTTGGACCAAAAGTCTAAAAGTGTAAAAATACTTGGAAAGACAAAATAATTGTAAAAATTACTTGAAAATAAATTCCAAAGCATTGTGTCCCCTCCGGTCTATATCTTTGTTTTGAGTTAATTTGATTGGTGATAAATCATCTTGTCAATAACAATAACAATAATTACAGTCGCAGCCTCTATAATGTTGTCTGGCTTTTGCTCTTTCTCTGAATAGATATTTTGAATATGTCAAAGCTTATTTTATACTCCATGAATCACGTGTACAATAATACTTTTGAATTTGGTCAATCTATTTAAGTGAACTTTTTAAATTTGAGTTATACAGGTGTCGTGCAAATAAATTCTGAAAAGAAATTTATAAATCAACAGTAATTTTACGTGTTGACAATTTTTTTTTCTTTAATCGATGAGAATCGCCAACTTTTTTTTATCTTTGTTTACTTTTCTGACATTCTTTTGTAAAATATTTTGGATGATATTATTTATTCATAAAATAATGTAAATAGTATAGATTTAGAAACATACTGATTTATGGTAATTATTCCTCAATAGCCTGATCCACAAGCATTTAGTTTGTCAAGATTTTATTTTTGAGTTTATTTATGCGGTGAGTATAAGCAGTTCGGAGTTATGCAGATAACTGATCTAGCTTGGACTGTCCATAGACAAACTTTATAGATAGAAATTATGTGAACAGTTAGATTACTATGTCACAGTTGTAGGCGGCATATGTATACACACATATATAGAGAGAGAAATAATTAAAAATAATATTTCACAAAAAAAAAAAACCTTGATATAATAGAAGAAAATTATATCATTAAAAAAATTGAAAACAACATTATAAATACATTGATGTAAAAAAAGAAACGTTTATTATGTTACTCAATTCCTATTAAATATAACCAAAATACTTATTATAACCTCAAACTTAGTGATTTAATTTGAAAAAGATGGGACTTTATTGTCATTTCAAGTGATTATAAGGAGGAAAAAACTTGACTGCACCGCCTAGCTCGTATACTCGCTAAATAATTCAATGTATAATTGAACGCCTAATTAAATTTTATGCGTATGGTACTGCCACCTAAGTGGCCGCCTAAACCGTATTTTAGAACACTGAGTATAAGTTCCTAAAATATAAAATTTCTGTTAGATATAAATAATGATAATGATGTTTAGAGAATAATTGTGCATATGTAAATACTTAACTTAGTCTATAAACCTTAGTATTTTTGCACAAGTTTTACATCCACTGATGGTCTAATCAATCATCAGGGGATGAACTGTTCTACACTAAGCAAGTTATCAGTGAAAACTTTCAAAGGACTTAATAGTGTAGAAGGAATGTCTGTTACTACTTAAAAGCACACGAGTATTCTGCACATCAGACATTCCAGACAAAGTAAACAAAGTATCAGTGATTAATTCAGTCATGGGAACTCGTCAGGGGAACCCATCAGAGGATGACAATGGCAAACCAACTCATCAGGGGAACCCATTAGGGGATGACAATGGCAAACCAACCCATCAGGGGAACTCGTCAGGGCATGACAGTGATAAGCTAATCCGTCAGGAAAACCTGTCAAGGGGAATGTTCAACACTGCATCAGTGGAAGCCATCAGTGGATGTTGTAAGTCTTAACGTCAGGGGATCAAGAATCACTTGGGTAACTCTACAACAAGAGATTAACTCAAGTGAAGCACGAAGCACTACTTAAGTCTTAAACAACACTAGTTATCAGAAGATCCAGAAGCAATGATCAAGTCCACATTAGGGCTTGCTGTCATGAGATAGTTATGACTGCATACACTCATCATCAGGTTTTATTCGTGAATCGTTGAACCTTGTTATAGAAGCAAGAGATATAACTGAAAAGATATTTTTTGAAGTTTAGTGGTCCAATGACAACTCTCGATCATTAAATGCTCGAAGATCAGGGAATGAAAAAGAAGCAACTAAAGTCAACAGCAGTCTGACATATCATTTCCAAAAGACATCTATGTGACATATATGTGGCTAAGTTGAAAAAACAACACGTCTAAACACGTGGGTTCAACAACTAATTTTCTAGATATACAAAAGAGTTCTCATTACACATATATAGATAGAAGAACATCTAACATGACAACTAACGAAGAGAAACACACAGACAATAGAGAGAAACTTTGTAATATATCTTGAGAGAAATATTCAAAAAAAATAAGAAACTAGTGAGTGTGAAATAGAAGCTGTAATTCATTATAGATTGTACCTGATTAATTACATTTGTGATTAAACAGATTTCCAAAAAAACATCAAGTTTTAATACAACAATTTTAACTTGAATACTTGTGTGTTCATATTAATTTTCACTATAGTTTTTCTGATCTTATACTATTTTCGGCTGTGCTTAAAATTTTTTTTTTAAAAGACTAAAAAGGTTTGAGTGTTTGTATTCAACCCCCCTTCTACAAACACTTGAACTTATTTAGTTCTAACAATTTCTTAGTCAAAATTTCTTGTGAACTTATTGAAAAATTAAAATATTACATGTAAAGATTTTTTATTGGAACTTCTAGACACTGAATAATATTTTTTTGAGGTAGGTATCATTAATTAAATTAATATCAAAAATAAATTTTAGAATTTTGAATATTTTAAAAAATGAAATATATTTGTGTTTTGATAATTGAGAAAGTATAAAGTTTTACATGAAAAATTATGAAAGCAAGACAATAATTTAACTTCGCTTCAATACATTTGGTTGTTATCATTGATCATCAACAACTTCTTAAATATAAGATAAAGAGGTTTAAATTTCGAATCTTACAAGCTAATAGATTAATTATGCAAAATCGTTAATGAGTGTATAAATATATGTTTAAATTTTTATATAGTTGCCTCATATGTAATAAAAAAATAATTCTCCTAAATAGATCTCTCCTAGTTTGACATTTCAGTTTTCATCTATTAGTACGGAGCAGTGTTGCAAAAACGAGGTAGGCGGCTGTTTAGGCGAAGTTGGTTGATATACCTTGAAAATATGGGTAAGTCGGGAAAAAAACATTGTTAGGAGCCTTGAGCATTCCTAGGCGGGTCTAGGCGAACTTAGGCACCCCTTAAGATTTTGGATTTTAAAAGTTTGAATAATGTATATACTAAGATTTTTTAAGTATAATTTAAAAGAATTGTAGTTTTATATTTTATTGAAAATTTCACTAGTTTTAGTATTTTTTTCAAAATTATAATTATTTTATATATAAGATTCATTATTTGTTTCTTGTTTAAATCTTAAAATAATATGAAAAGTTGAACTATGAAATAAAAATATAATAATAAAAATAGAATTTTTTTTATTAAAGTAATCATGTTGAACATGCCTAAATATTCACCTAAATCTCAAATAATAGTTGTAGACTCTAAAATTTAACTTAATCGTTTTATTCTGCTTACCCTTTTTTACGACATCGGTACATACTACTCTTAGTAGTTTAGTACCCATCAACAAAACATTGAGTTATGCTATGCTCCGTTTTGGGGAGCTCGAATAAGGCTCGAAAGTTAAATTTTTTTTGTTAATTTTCCAATCTTATCTTCTCTTTTACCATGAAGGCAGGGAAGGGGGATTTTATTTGTAATTTAAGTCTCTTTAGGGGACTATTCGTGCTACAGATTCGTGGCTATAGCATTTTCGCAAAACATTATTCTTTCTGTTTTATAAAAAGAGTAACATTTAGTTTTTTGACAATTATTAATTTTATATTTTTTATTGAAAATTAAATGGACAAATAATAAGTTTTTCTTATAAAATTTGTTATAAATTTTTAAGTTATGATGAGATTTATAAGTTTCTAATTGAAATTTTTTTAATTTATAATAAAATAACAAAAAAAATTCAAATATAACTCTCTTTTGTAACAATTTTTATTTTTTATTTTTCAAATATAACTTGTTTTTTAAAAACGAAATGAGTACTTGATAATACCTAGTTATCAAATTCCGTTCTAAGTTAGCTTTTATCTTTATCTTTTTTTATTTATGTTGCTAGCTTTCGTTTGAATACGACACATCGGAGAAAATTAATTATTTAATATTAGTTCAAAAAAGAATTCTCTAATAAGATCTTCCGAACAATATTTTCATCAAAGGTAGAATTCTTTGGAAAGGAAATTTGACTAAATATTTTTAAGAATAATTATAGATATAGTCGACCTTATTGAATATTGTTTATGATGCTCAAAGTGATCAGTCCAAATCATAAGAAAGTTAACTCCATAAACCAAAAAGGAAGAATAAATCTACAAGGTTTATTGATTTATGGTCACTTTCTTTGCATTTTCCTTGTGCCGGAATGTTAAAAAGAAATATTCCCTATCATCTCTCCAATGTTTCACCAAATAATAAAATACCTACAAGGTTTATTAAATGAACCTATAGCTAGTGCACTTGTTCTAATCCAGCATTTGGCACCAAATAATAAATATAGCTATCTTCGTTATCATTTCTACTTTTTGTGGTTAGTAATTATCCAATAGTATTCGATGCAGTTGGAACTCATTCGTGATTTGGAAAGAGACAAAAAGTATTCGATGGAGTTGGAACTCATTCGTGATTTGGAAAGAGAAAAAAAAATATTTAAAGCGATGTTAAATTTGTTATAAGTATTTAAGATGATCACTATTATTAATTGTAAAATATACTGTTGGGAGGATTTTTTTCTCCCTATCCCTCTTTTATCCGGATATGACTATGACAAAATACGATTAATCGAGATAACTAGAATATTAGATGAGAAAGACCAAAAAAAATAAAATATAATCACTAGTACTCCGTATGTTTTTTGTAAGTTATTTATAACTAACATCACAAGATAGTAATAATTAGTGTGTTGGATTTTAAAAGTAGTAATTACATGAATTTTAAATACATTTATTTAGTTGAAAATTCGAGTTTTACCAACTATTTTTCTTAATGGCTAATTTATAAGTACCATTATCGATTCTCTTTAATCTAA
>CM025782.1:16961970-16982366 GCA_014636745.2 Centella asiatica
AATAATAATAATAATAATAATAATAATAATAATTATTATTATTATTATTATTATTATTATTATTATTATTATTATTATTATTATTATTATTATTATTATTATTATTATTATTATTATTATTATTATTAGTATTATTAGTATTATTATTATTAGTATTATTAATAAATGAAGCTATAGCTATCCAGATTTATTGATGAATTATGTTGCTTTATATGGCGATTCCATGCAACTTAATTTTCAAAATTATCAATGGTGGTCGATGTTTCTAATTAGTTGGAGCATTTAACATTTTGAAAACATGTCATTTCAAGTGTAATCATAATTCTCACATTTTTTTCTAGAATGGAGTTTCTGAAATTTGAATGGTGAATTTTCCAACCAACAGAAATTGGAATTGTCTTTAAATCCAAATTATGAGCAACATCAATGACATAAACTCTCTAATAGGCCACCTAGGGACACGTCATACACCAAAACTAGTGATAAAAATTGGTTTGAATTTAATAGGTCGCGAAACTGATCGTAGACTTTGACTGTTGATTAAGATAATTTATTTACAATTTGATTTCTTTGTAATTTAATTATACTCACGAGTTCTATATATCTTCTCACATTAAGCAGTTAGCAGCCATGCGTTATGTTAGGTCATAATCTTTTACTATTGATGCTCACGTAACTAGTTTACTGTCTATTCTCTTCTTCCAACTTGCTATACAGATGTTATAATAAAGCATTTATGAGTTAATTGAACACCCCACCACCACCCAAAAAAAATAATAATAATAAAAATGTATGAATTAACCTTTTCGATATATAATAATTTTGTTTGGACATTATATAAGCATAAATATCTCCATATATATATATTTGTAATGTATTAGTTTTATTTTTATTTTTGAACATTTTGATGTATCCATTGTTATATTAGATCAAGACCAAAGAGTTCTTTCTTGACCTGATTATAAAATTGGAGATATATTTTAATTTATTTCTGATACGTAATTTTGATAATTTTTAGTTGTCATGATAACGTACAAAACCAAGGTTATGTAAGAAATTAAAAAATAAATAAAGATAAAAAGATAAGCTCAAATAATTATGAGGTGGAGCTTTAAAAGAATTTAAAAAGTTCTTTAAATCTTGTAACTAACAAGAGAAAATTCTTCAATCGAAGTTTGGTGAAATTTTATTATTATAGATTTGGAGTACGTTAGCCAAATTCTTATTTAGGGTTCTCATCTCTTCTATTAAAGTTTTGCTTACCTTAAAAAAATTTAAAAAAAAAATTTATTATTTTATATACCAAAATTAGAAATACGTTTAAAATTTTTGAATCAAACAACTACATAGTAAACTTCAAAACAAATGTTACCTTAGTTAATTTTAGTTAATATAATTATTATAATATTATAATTTATAACAAAATCCTCTAATTATAACATAATTTGCATTATAAACTTTCATCAATTATAATAATTTTAAAATTCAATATATTATCGTTTTATCTAAAAGTTAAAGCGTATCTTTAATGTTAGAATATAGTCGGAATCATAAATCTTCAATTTGATTATATTGCATTTATTTTATAACATTTAGAATACGGAAAGGAACAAGGAGGCCAGATTAGTGTTAGTAAAATGACTTCTTCTCGGCCGGTATTGCATGATGAAAAATATTTTCGTATAGTACAACTACTTTCCAACCCTTTCCATTAAGTTTGTGTTATCATATGCAATGTTATTATCTATTTAACAAAATTACAATGTGGATAGTAACGTAGTAACATAAATTGCATGGAAAGAATTCAAATATACTCAAAATATATAATAATGACATCGGCCGGTAATTTTCTGTTAGCAAAACCAATCCTCGTTCTTGTTCTTCATGCAACTTAAGCATCTTATCAGGCCATGTTGTATTGATTTGGGCTTCCGTTCAATACTGGGTTATGTAACTTATGTTGCCCCAATTCTGATTTATAAGGCTTTTTTTGCTCTGGTTTGTGGTTCGTATGTATTATCCCTGGTATTAATTAGTACTCCCTTTGTTTTAAAAAAAATGTTATACTTAAATTTTTAACATAATATATTGAATGTTTGAGTAAGATTACAAGTTTCATTAAAGATTTATTTAATAAAATTTGTTATAAATGTTTAATTTTGATTATATAAGAAGATTATAATGAAAAATTTAAAAAAATAAAAGAGATACATTACTCGTTTTCTTCTTAGACTGGCTTAGGTTTTCTTCTCTTTCCTAGTAAATGTATATTAGTATTTTCAATGTACTCTATAAGAATATCACTTCCTTTTATTTCTAGGGACAAATTAACAATCTAAATAGTGTTATATATCTCTTTCGCTTCTTTTTTTTTTAAATTCCGAATAGTTCATTCAATAAATTTATATTTATGCAAAGACAAAAAAATCCTCCTAATGCAAACTTAAATTTGATCTATTTAACAAACAGAGTAGTATATATAATCCAGTTAGACCCAACAAATATTTGATTTGACTTATTGTTTAAGTCAACTTTGATCACTACTACTTAGTTGTTATTTTTATGGAATCAAGTATTCAACTCCATTAGATATTTAACTTGGATAGTACTCAATCTTATACTAAAAACGGAATATAATTATAAAATAACTTAGCACTTTTGTTCATTATAATGATAAAACTATTCTTTAGTTATTGATAGTGAATGGGTGTACAATAAATACTAAAAATTCAAATATGTTTAAATATTATTGAGTGATTCACAAGTGCAAACACCTTAACAAGTAAAGGAGTCAAGTTGAATCATAAAGTTTTAATATCAATAGTATTCAACACAATTTAAACTTAATAAATATTTTCACGAGTCCATATTCGATTTACTTAATTCATTTACGACTTCTTCTAATTAATATTAATTTTACGGTAAAAATAGTTCTGTGTACACCATAAACATTAACATAAACTCTTATAACAATTATAAGATATTCATAGAAATAATTCTCTTAACTTTTATTATTTGGGTTATTTGGCGTAGAAATAATTCTACTTAAGACGAGCCAATAATAATTTTTAGCACTAGTACAAAAACTGCCTTATGCGTTGTTTTATTTGCGTCGGTTCTTTAATAGAACTGTCGCATATAGTAGCGCGGTGACATTATGGTAAATAAAACAAAAAGTATTTGTGTCGGTTCTGTTAAAAGACCGACGCAAAATCTATAAAAATAATTAAAAAATAAATTAGTTCAACATTTGCGTCGCTTAGTTTAAAAAACTGACGCAAATATTTTGGAGTATTTGCGTCGATTCTTTTAAAACACCGACGCAAAATCTGTAAAAATAATTAAAAAAATAAAATAATAACACATTTGCGTCGCTTAGTTTAAAGAACCGACGCAAATAGTTTAGAGTATTTATGTCGGTTCTTTTAAAGGACCGACGCAAAAGCCGTAAAAATAATTAAAAAATAAATAATAAAGAAATTTGCGTCGCTTTTTTTAAAGAGTCAACGCATATTCTATAATATTAGTATTAAAGTAGATAAGTTAAAACTATTGCTATGTTGGGTTTGTAAGAGAGGAGAAAGAGCTAGTTCGTCTTCGGCAGGTTGCTTGGCTGAGTTTTGCAGGTTTCTTTCTTCCGTGTCTCCGGCCCGGCAGACTACTTTGTATTGTAAGTCATTGTTAATTAAAATAATACATTTATTAGAGGCATTATTTAAAATATCAATATGAATGCTCGAACTATTCTGTGTCTGCATCTAATTTATCTATACAATCATTGTGCTTACTTAGTTATACATGGATCGTTAAACATGGATGTACAATATATTGCGTGTCGATGACGCATATGTGAGAGGGGTTAACGAGTTTATTACATGTGCGGTTGAACACCAAAAAAGCAAAAAGGAAAAGGGAAAAGAAGACATGATTGTGTGCCCGTGCCGCCTTTGTGGTAATTTAAAAAAATATTCTAGCGCGGAGACAGTGCGTGAACATTTATTTCGTCAGGGTTTTAAGAAGGGTTATAAGAAGTGGATTTGGCATGGTGAGGGAATAGACTCTGATATGACTGGTAGCTCAAGGTTGAATTATGCAACCGAGTGCGATAAATCGGTCGATAATGACGAAGATGATGTGGACATTGATAGGGTGGAAGATATGATACAAGATCTGCAAGACCATATGATACCACAACTGAATATATTTGAGAGCTTGGTCCATGATTCTAAGAAACTTTTGTATCCCGGGTGCAGCGACGAGTTGACAAGGTTGTCAACAACTTTGAAGTTGTGCAAGTTGAAAGTAAAAAATGGATGGAGTGACAAGAGTTTTACAGAATTGTTAAAACTTTTACGATAAATACTTTCGGTAAATAACGAGTTTCCCACTTCCATGTATGAGGCAAAGAAGATGTTATGTCCTATAGGTATGGAAGTGAAGAAGATACATGCATGTCCAAATGACTGTGTGTTGTTTCGAAATGAAAATGAACATTTACACACATGTCCTAAGTGTGGAGTATCTTGGTACAAGCGGGAGGGTAATGATTCTTCTAAGGATAATAGAAAAAGGACTCCTACCAAGTTGGTTTGGTATTTACCCA
The DNA here is from genome assembly GCA_014636745.2 of Centella asiatica. Lineage (NCBI taxonomy): Eukaryota > Viridiplantae > Streptophyta > Magnoliopsida > Apiales > Apiaceae > Centella > Centella asiatica. Next base: position 16,966,574 of record CM025782.1, read on the forward strand.
CAGTGCAACGATTCAAACGCCTATTTGCAAATGCAAAAGATGCAAAACATTTGAGCTGGCATGCGGAAGGGAGGAAATCAAATGGGATGCTTAGACACCCGAGTGACTCTCCACAATGGAGAACCATTGATGGAAAGTTTCCTGAATTTGGTGGAGAAGTTAGGAATTTACGACTTGGACTTTGTACGGATGGGATGAATTCTTATGGCACTCTAAGCTGTCAACATAGCACTTGGTCAGTTCTTTTGGTGATTTATAATTTTCCTCCGTGGTTGTGTATGAAGCACAAGTATATTATGTTGTCCTTGTTAATCTCAGGGCCTAAACAACCTGGGAATAACATAGATGTTTATCTTTAGTCGCTTATTGAAGATTTAAAACTTTTGTGGGATGAAGGTGTGACGGTGTTTGATGCAAATACTCAAATGGATTTCACATTACGTGCGATGTTATTTTGCACCATAAATGACTTTCCTGCTTATGGAAACTTGTCAAGGTACACTGTCAAAGGAGTTAAAGCATGTCCAATTTGTGAAGATGCTACTATTGACCACCGTCTAAATAATTGCAAGAAAAATGTGTTTATGAGTCACCGAACATTTCTTCTTTGTGATCCCCCTTATCGTAAGATGAAAAAGGCTTTTGATGGACATATCGAGACTCGAGAAGTCCGTTTGCCTTTAACTGGGAAAGAAGTTTTTGAGCGGGTTAAGGATATTGATGTTGTGTTTGGAAAGTTATATCAACCTCCTAAGAAGAAGAATCTTTGGAAGAAGATATCCATATTTTGGGATCTCCCATATTGGGAACACATACAAGTTAGACATTGTCTTGATTTTATGCATATTGAGAAAAATGTTTGTGATAGTATTGTTGGGACATTGTTGAATATACTGGGAAAGACAAAAGACGGGATCAAAGTCAGAAAAGATATAAAAGAAATGGGTAGACGACTAGAGTTAGCACCGCAAGAATCGGAGAAGCGTACATATCTACCTCTAGCTTGTTATACTTTGTGTAAAAAAGAAAAAATTAATTTTTGTAAGTGTTTGTTTGGTGTGAAGGTTCCATATGGATATTCTTCAAACATCACAAGGTTTGTGTCAATGAAGGATTTGAAACTGCTGGGTATGAAGCCACACGATTTTCATGTGTTAATGCAACAGCTATTACCAATTGCAATTCGAGGGATATTGCCGAATCACGTGAGACTTGTTGTTATGAAACTTTGTTTTTTCTTCAATGACATCTGTAGCAAGGTGATTGAACCTATCACGTTGGATAAATTACAAGCTGATATTGTTGTCACACTATGTCAGTTTGAAATGTATTTTTCACCTTCATTTTTTTACATTATGGTACATTTAGTTATTCATTTGGTTAGAGAAATTAAATTATGTGGCCCGGTATATTTGCGGTATATATATCCTTTAGAGAGATCATGGGTATCTTGAAAAGATATGTGAGGAATCGATATCGGCCAGAAGCTAGTATAGTTGAAGGATATTCAGTTGAGGAGGCTATTGAATTTTGCACAGAGTATTTAGCAAGTGTCAATCCTATTGGAATTCCCAAATCTCGTCACGAGGGAAGACTTCAAGGTGAGGGTACATTGGGATCCAAATGGATCTCTCCTGGGTGTGAACTGTGCGATAGAGCGCATCTCTTTGTCTTGCAACACATGACTGAAGTTCATCCTTACTTAGATTGTCATGTAAATTTGATTAGGAGACATAATCCTTCAAAAAGTGGCATTTGGGTCACAACTGAACATAATCGCTCATTTGTTGGATGGTTTAAAGACCGTGTAATGTGTCAATTGTCAGATACACCAAATGTCGTTTCTAATACGATAAAATGGTTAACATATGGCCCCAACACGCTTGTGAGATCTTATGAAGATTATGATGTTAATGGATATACTTTTTACACCCTGCATCAAGATAGAAAGAGCACTATGCAAAATAGTGGAGTTACCGTGGAAGTTTCATCAACAGAATTTTGTAGAGGCAAATCTTCAGGATTGAAAGATGTGAAAAAGTCATATTATGGGGTGATTGAGGATATTTGGGAGATTGAGTACAGAGATTTCAAGGTTGGTCTCTTTCGTTGTAATTGGATTGATATACGACGTGGTGTTCGAAAGGATGACTTAGAATTACTTTGATAGATTTTAGTCAGTGAGGTCACGTGGATGACCCATTTATACTCGCAACGCAAGTAAAACAAGTATTTTATATCCAAGACCCCGCCGATCCTAAGTGTTCAATTGTTGTTCAAAGCAAGAGAAATATTCTTGGTATTAATGATGTTGATGAAGACGAGTATAACCAATTTGATGAGAATCCTCCTTTTTCTATGGGTTTACCTACCCCGTATGGTGACGATGATATAGAAACAAACTACGTACGTAATGACTATGGTGAAGTGTTATGGATTGATCGTGGAAAATAAGTGACCAGTGTTTCACATATTTTGCAGGACTTGAAGCTAGGTTTGTAGCTGATTAATTGTTTGTTGAAGCAAATAATTTACAATTTTGTAAATTAAAGAAGTTGTAATTACAAATTTGCAAATAATTTAAAGAAGCAAATTATTGTAAATTTTAATTGGTTTTATTCCAATAGTTGTAGCTGATTGATTTGTGAAGTAAATTTTATATACATCAAAAGGTTGATTTTGGGAAGTAGTTCTTGGCAACAATCATACAACAAAGTGTGCATTATAATTATACAACGTAGTAGTCTATAATAAGAAAAAAAGAAAAAAAATAAATTAAATTGTGTCGGTGCTTTAAAAGATATGACGCAAAAGATGTTATTTGCGTCAGTCGAAAAAAAAGACACGACGCAAATAGTCTAATAGGAAAACAGAAAAAAAAATTAAATTAAATTGCGTCGGTGATTTTTACGTCGGTCCGACAAAGGCCGGGCGCAAATAGTCTAATAGGAAAAAAAGAAAAAAAAATTAAATAAAAATGCAAGGGTTATTTGTGTCGGTCCGAGAAAAGGCCCGACGCAAATAACCTTGCATGAAAAAAAATTTATATATATACAATTGCATTAGTGCTTTAAAAGACCTGACACAAATAGTTTAATAATTGTGTCAGAGCTTTTTGCGTCGGTCGGAGAAAAGGCCTGACGCAAATACTCTAATAGAAAAAAAAGAAAAAAAAATTTAAATAAATATGCAAGGGTTATTTGCGTCGGTCCGAGAAAAGGCCCGACGCAAATAACCCTTCCATGAAAAAAAAATTATACAATATTTGCGTCAATCCTTTAAAAGGTCCGACCCAAATAATCTATTATTTGCGTCGTTTGTTTAAAAGACCCGACTCAAAAAATTTGTATGTTTAATTACAATTATGCAACTGTCCCTACGGAAAACAAATACATAATGTGGATTATCGCCTTTTCATTTCCATTGCACGACATACTCTGAAAAAAGCTCCTGTAACTCATTTAGAAACCCTAATGTCCCGACAGATTCTTGGAAATTCTCCTGCAACTCATTATAATCCTAATCTCCCGACAGATTCATCTTTCGGAGGTACGCGTTTCTTTCGGTTTTAGTTTGCTTTACCATTTTAAGTTTCTTTGATAAATAACGTTACTTTCTATTACGTTTCTCTGTATTCGAGGTTGGGTTGTAGAAACAAACTGATGTCTTGTAATGAATGAGTTTTGATTTGGGTTTTAGCTGGTTTGTATTGTTCTAGGGGTTCAATAGAAGGTAACACAATACTAGGCACACTAGGTTCCTCAAACTTCTCCTCAGAATGTGTCTCCCACGAGAAGGATTAGGATAATACGACTCTTGTTCCTAAAAACGTTAGTATTATCAGGATATTCATATTGTTGTTTAGAAGGATTAGGATAATACCACGAGAAGGACTATTGTTATGTTCTGTTCCATATATTTATCTTTCCCTATATATCGAACACTTTATTTACAGCTTCCCATATGGTGTAGTTAAAAGAAAGAACAGAGAATCTGGAATATTAGAGGAAGAGAGAAATTTTGGGTCATTTGGTTGATTAGAAATTTTGGAATTTGTCAATCATTAGGCCTTGAAAAGTTTTGTTTTCTTTTCATTGAATCCAATTCCTTGACATCATGTTTTTCTGAAGTTCATCATTTCTTGGATGTAATTTTGAATCTGAAAGCGCAACTTTTAAATTTGTAATTTCTCTTCCCTTGAAATAAGAGTGTGCATAATTCTGTACTTCATCAAATATTCTGGTTATAACTTAAATATTTGAATATTGGTAATTCTATCAAAAAGGTTTTTGCTGCATTTTACTAGTATTTATGTATCCTTGTATATCTCTCTGCATTGGCCATGGTTTTGACATTTTCTGTTATATTTTGTAGTTTACAATTATCATGGACCAGCGCAGATCGAGTGAGAGACCTACTAAAAAAACTAGAGGTCTAATATCATGCAAAAAATTGAAAGAAAAGTGTGCAAATAAACAAATGGAGAAAGTTATTGAGTTTGATGATCAATATGGTTATCCCATTGGAAAATATGCTGCTGAATTCAAGTCGTATATAGGAGAAGTAGTTAAAGTGCAAGTAGATATTAATATTCGGAGTTGAGATCTAGTAAGTGATGGATTAAAGGATACGATATAGGAAGATATTAAGGTACGAATTGAAAAGAAGATTTAGTTGTTTTAACATATATTGTCGTTCAACTTTATATACAAGTTTCTTATATTCATTATTTTACTATTTCAGACTGAGTGGAATATAAAGGATGATGTGAGAAGAAAGGACACAATAAAATCTGTTGGAAAAATTTGGAGGAATTTCAAGTCTAGGTTAGTCTGTCGGTACTTGCGTGTAGACAAGGACCCCTGTGAGTCATATGACTTCATCAGTAAAGAGCAATGGGATAAATTCAAGAATGATCATAAAAGTGAAGAATACAAGGTATATTAGTTGTATATTATATATTGTATATTATTGGTTTTTGTGATATGATTATTTCACTGACTATAACATCATGTTTTCATTTTATAACAGAGTAAAAGTGACAAGGCAAGGGAGAACCAGAAATTTAATGAGTATCCACATTATCTTGGAAGAATTGGATATGCATCTAAAAAAGCTAAGTGGATGGTTGATGACCCTATTGATTCTTTAGCTTCTTCTGAATCCATTAATTCATCGATTATATCAAATGATCGAACTGATTGTAGTTACAATTGGATTCAGGCGAGAGTTAGGAAGAGGGATGAAGGTGATGGTTATTACTTTCCCAAAAAGGAGAATAGGGATGTGATTAAAAAAATGGTAAGAGTATTTTGTTAAAATATTTATATTTACATATATGCTTAAAAAATTAATCATTAAATTGATTTTGGTACAAGTGGAATGGAAAGAAAAAGCCTCTGAAGGTTCATGGACTCCTCATGGGCATGATGACATATTGTTGCGTGCACTTGGAAAAAAGAAGCATGACGAGCGTGTCAAAGGGGTTGGAGGAACAGTTCACCTAAGAGATGTATTTGGGACTGACAGAGGCAAGTCTCGTAGTAGCGTAATATCGATGGATGAGTTGGCTACGATTACTCAAGAAATAGAAATGAAAGTGACAAATAGAGTGAGGGAGGAGTACCAAGTACAAATGACTCAAATGAATATGAAGTACGAAGAAGAGATTGGTACATTGAATGCGAAGATTTGGGGCATTTTGAATCATATTAGCCAGATGAGTATGCCTATTTCAGCTGACTCTTTCGAGGTGAAAATGAATACTCCAACAAATGAAGTGATTCAAAGTAGCTGTCACTCGGTGGATCCTTTCTTAGAAATAAAGGTATACTTATTTTTACTCTTTTTTATGTCTTTAAATCATAAGTTATCACATAAGTGTCATATATGATCCTAATTGAATTTTTTTATATGTCATTAACATAGAAGCCGACTCCATGCCATCTATGTGTGATCCTTTCTAAGACCAGCAAAGTGATTGTGGCTAGAGGGACTGTTTTTCACTGAATTCTGCTGGTGATGTTGTTCATGGTCAACAAATGGAGTTACACAATGTGAGAGTATCCATTGATGATGTTTTTTTAGAATTTCAAGTCGCTCCCCTTCCCGTGCCTACTAATGAACATAAAAGAGTAGGTGACGCTGTTGGTAGCTTTGTTCAGTAACCTAAACAACTAGTAATGTTGGGGCAAGTAACAAATTTCAAATGAACATTATTAATTATAAATGATTGTTGTTAATTCATTTAACTGATGTAAATGTTATTGTTTAACTTTATACCTAATTAGGATTCCATCTTACTGAAGAAGGGTAAAGCGCCTCGGTCCCCCTCCCCCCCGACAAAAAAAATCAAGTTCATATCAAAGGGTCGTCTACTTTAGATCTCAAATTGAGTGAAAAATGTCAACGTTTACATAGTCTTATTATGGCGATGCCTTCCGCAGATGATTTGATTGAAGTTCTGTTGGATTATGACATTTGCCTCGATGCTCCGAGGGAAGTAAAACAATCGATTTATGACTCGAGTGATGATGTACAATAATTTTTTAGAATGGAATGGTTGAATGTAAGTGTGTTACAAATTTTCATGAGGTGAGACTATAATTTTCATACATTCGGATTTACTTTTATTTTGATACAAGTTTATTTTATAAACTTACTAACGTTTAATTTGTGTATTACATTTAAGGTACGTGAAGGAGATGTGTAAGGGATCTGATGTACATTCCTTTGGATTCATGTGTCCGAGTCAACTAGCAAATGCAATAAATGATCCAGATGGCACAACTTGATACATTACAAATATTTTGTTAGGTTGTCAGTCGAAGAAATTCATCTTAGTGTCGTACTTCGAACAGTAAGAACATAATTTAACATTGGTATTATGTAGATTCCTTTGCTAGCTTGTTCATTAATATAATTTAATATTATTATTTAATTTCTAAAAATGTAGGGAGTATTGGATGTTGCTTCTTATATCTTATGATCAAACTGTAATATATATGTTCGACTCATTGAAGAGGAAAAGGAATATGCAAATCAAGGTATTAATGACAGTGTAAGTAAATTATATATTAATTCCTAACTTATTAATATAACTTAACCGTGTAAAACTCTTTTAACATTTATTTACTTATATATACATACATATATATATATATATAGGGCCGATCCATGTCTAACGTTAGCTGTGGAGTCTTTCGTAGCTAACACATTTTTAACCGTCGATCGGATAATCCAACACTGGAGATCAAACTTTAAAAAAAAAAAAATCCCTTCCGCCAGTCTTTAGTGAGACTGACGGAAGGGAAAAAAAAATAAAATTGGCCCTTCAAAAAAAAAAAGTCTCCATATATTTACAAATGTAAATCCCACAGTCTGAACCATTATGTTATTTTGTCACTTCAACTTTCTTTCCGAGTTTTGCATCTCTTGGGGGCCAATTGGTTTTAGGGTCAGCAAATCTTAGCAAGATAGGTACAAGAGTCTTCTGCTCATTTCAAAAAAAAAAAATTAGTAAGTGACAATAACAAATTAAAACCATATGTAAATCAACATAAAATTTTTTGTACTTACCGTAACTGCAATATCCGCCTGATATCACACATCCAACTGTGCCGGAGTCATCTCAGGATGCATGGGATCAATGATTTTTATTGCCCATGCCTTAACATTGAACATCAGCAGGACAAAATGTTCGTGTATGCGGGAATGGAATGGCATGAAAATGACATCACATTCCGAAACACGTAAACCATTTTGTTCTACAAAGTGCTGTACAAAGTCAACAGCATTTGCAATATCAGTTTCGACTCTGGCATTTATCATGGTTTGACCCACGGCAATGAAGAAAGTCGGTAGATAGTAGAAATTTCTTTTTAACTTCTTTCCCGCCCGTGTTATGACGGCGTCTCTTTCTGCCAACAATTCTTGGTAGGCGTCCACAATTGTGTTGCCTAACCATGCCCCAGGAGATAATTCTGTGGCCTCATATTGATTAATATTATAACCTTTAATTTTTCGAGGCCAATACTGTGAATCATCGGCTGGTTCACCATTAAACCAGTGTCGAGTCAACCAATCCACCTTCCAAGGGTTTAACGGCTTCACCATGCCCCCTTTCACCGGAACCATCAGTAGATCGTGTCTTGACACTCTAGCCGGATTACGGAGGGGTGGTGCCTCTTGGGAGAAATGGGTTGGAGTTGCATGTTCGGCGAAAGGATTGAAATCAGTTGTGAAGGACACTGGAGGATCCGATGTAAAAGTCATGGAAGTTGGAGATTCAGAAGGATCAATGAAGGACGGAGTGTAAAGGGGTTACTCCGAATAAACCCCGAGATTGGACAATTGCATTTGTTGAAACAGGGCACTATTATCAGTTAAGAGTGCTTGATATTGTTGTTCAATCTCGGGAGGCTTATTCAGTCACTGCTGTAACATCCTCAGTGTCTGTTTTAACTACACAATAAAAAAATACAAGTATATGTTAATAGTGTTACAAAATAGATATAAAGCAATACAAGGATTATAATTAACTATATGTACCACATTTATTACATGAGGTTGATCAACAATGACACGATTACTGTATCGGATATCAGTGACATCCGATTTTGCAATTCGTTTTCGTGTCACTTTGTTGTACCACAAGTAGTACACGTCCATGTCCAATTTGTTGCGCTTGGTATTTTTAGATACCAACAAACCCACAAGATTCTCCTGGAAGTCATGCCACATCTCTATGTATGACACGCCGAATGCTTCGTAATTGGAGACTTGGAATCTATTCTCCTTCTCCGCCCGATTCAACCGTAGATGAGTGTGATCAACAGGAGGGTCAGGTATCCTTTGATAATGACACAGTTGCCTAAGGACTCTGTCTGACATTTGATACTCAATCTCGTCAAAATGTATCAGTGGGATTCGACTATTTGCGAACAGTCGTGCCATCTAAGCGTCCTCGTTATCATCATCAACCATTTGAATCGGCTTATACGGCTTCAAGATGAATTTGTCTTGCGGTTGATTTTTAAACTCAGACCGGTATGTTAGGACGTTGTGGTATGGATCTGCTCGCCTATCCTTATAGAAAGCATGCTTAGCGTATGCATATACTAACACACGCGGCAACCACAACTCAGATCCAAGACGAGGCATTGGACGTCCAATCCATAATCTGTCATATGCCCAAGTTTACACCACTGTCATGCATCCCGTTATCCTTCCAGGTAACGCAATCTTACCCTTAACTTCTCTGTAGTAGGATGCATCGTGAAGTGCTCGGTAAATGGCTGTAGGACTGCTGAACCCCGAGTGTAGTTCACTATATCTTCAATGTCTCTTATAAACATCATGTACCTAACATGAAAATTAAAACAACACGTTAACCAAATTAATATCAAATAATGACAACAAAGAATTACAATAACAAAGACAATATTTTTTTCATACCTAGCTGGGCATATGTCTTTGGTTTTAGTGGGAAACAATATAGCACCACACAACCACAGTATGCAGGCTCTTGTGTAGATAGCAATATAGTCAACCGGTGGATCCTCTGGCAGTTCACGAAAACACTCCAAAAGCCACGTCAAACGGATACCACCACCGTGCTTTGCTTCCTTGTAGAACTGGTTATAGAACCGTTCACCAAAGCAGTCTTGAAACAATATTTTTTGTTCCTTCTCGGATAAAACACCACAAGTAAGGGGTTTCCCATTAATGGGTAAACCGATTATATAGTGTGTTATTGCACCCCTACTTATATAATCATTGCTTAAAAGATTATTTATTTATTTATATAAGGAATTGATGATGTAATATAGTCATTGCTTAAGTAATGTAAAAGGACTTAGAAAAATATCTAACTTGTTAGGTGGATATAACATTTAGTTAAGCAAGGGTTTGATCACCATTGAAGACTTTGCTCATTGGTCAAGAAGGATTCTAAACACATGAAGAATTTTCTAAGTATTGTCCTACTTAGAATGAAAATAAGTAAGGACTTAAGTAAGCAAGATCCTTTACTTAATCCAAGTTGAGTTGTCAGAAAAAGCTATCTTTAGTCCTACTTAGTCACTTCTAGAAGACTTTTCTGAAAAGGCACTAGAAGACAAAATAACGGCTACCTTTTTGAACTAAGCAAGGACATCTGTAAAGGTACAAGTCACATCAAAGCCAGTACTACTCCAACGGATCTTTTTTCAAATTTCCAACGAATAGTTTTTCTGGAGTAGTATAAATAGGAGTCATAAATTTCATTTATGAGAACTGAACAACCAAAAAAAAAACTCTCTGACATTTTGGCACATTAAAGACTTCAGCAAGACATCAGAAACTTGAACAAGTGTTATCAATCTGCTCAACAAGGAGCACTCTACTTAGAGATAGCAAGCTAGATTTTCTAAATCTACTTTAAGTCTGTGTGACTAAATTGGTCTAAGTGACCTAGTGTAAATTGGACTAAGTGTCCCCTTGCTCATTGTTCTATGTGAACAAGTTTTAGTGATAGCCTTCTCAAGTAAAAGAGAAGAAGAGTGAAGTAGGCTTAGACCAAACCACTATAAAAATTCTCGTGCCTATTTCTATTCCTGCTTATCTTTCATTTTGCTTTATCTTTACTTTGCTAAAGTCTTTGCTGAATTCTTTTAGCAAAGACTTACTGTGATTGCTACTTTAGCCATTAACCTTTCTTTTTAAAAACTAAGGGGTTCTTTGCTTAACTATTCCGCTGCTAAACTTTTTCAAAACATAAGAAACTCTTTTATAAGCAAGAAGTGTTTAAATCAGTAAAGTTTTCTAAGTAAGACTTAATTTTTTGAAAAACACTATTCAACCTCTCTTCTAATATTTTTACCCTTTAGGACCTAACATATGGATGTCCTCCAATGTGATTGTCGCCTCACCGCTATTAAAATGAAATGTGTTTGTTGATGATCTCCATCTTTCCACTAATGCAGTAACGAATCATGCATCGTGTCTTGGGAATATACATCCATATGTAAATGCATGCATTCCAACTGCATTAAGTATATCCTTTTGTGCGTCACTCAACATCTAAATATCATACCTCTGATTACTCTGTTGAGCAACGTCGAGTACTCTTAATTCATTCGTGATGTATATGTGAGTAGATATATGAGTTGGTTGATCATACAACAAATTGTTATCTTTGGGACCCGGATTTAAATCATAATGGTCCATTGCAACCTAGAAAATATTGAAAAGCCTTCATCAAACACACTGGTTATATATATATATATATATATATATATATATATATATATATATACACACATACACACACACACAGACACACAGAGACTGCATACACACACACGTTGCGCGCGCGCACGCACACACACACACTGCACACACTCACACTGCACACACACACACACACACACTGCACATACACACTGCACACACACACACACACATACTGCGCACACACAAACACACACACACACACACTGCACACTGCACGTACACACACTGTACACATTCACATTGCACACACATTGCACACTGTGCACACACACACACACTGCACACACACACTACACCCACTCACACTGCACACACACACACTGCACACACGCACACTGCATACTAATCTTCACACACACACACACACTGCATACATATACACACACACATTGCGCACACACACACTACATACATACACACACACACACACACACACACTGCATACTAATCTTCACACACACACACACACACATATTTACATTGTTAATATTCAATATTCAAAAATGAATTCAATACAGTTCTAATCTATTATAAAAACTTACTTGATTTGGGGTGGAAGTTGTTTACAAGAAAGAAGAATAAATTGTTTTCAGAAGAAAGAAAGGAAGGAGCGGCGGAAGGGGAAAAAAAGAAGAATAGAGGAGAAATAACCTAGTAGGGGTGGAAGAAACAAAGAGAGAAAATAAAAAAAATTAAAAAACACCCCTTCTGCTACTAACACTGGCGGAAGGGACTTTTTTTTTAAAAAAAATATTATAATTAATAATCATAATAAATAATACTTAATACTAATCTTAATAATTAATAATCATAATAATTAATACAAAAAATCACAATATTATAATAATTTTATTATTAATAACATTTTCCAACACTAATTGTTATTATATGGTTTACTATATACTATGTCTAATTTAAGATTTAGGGTTTAGGGTTTAGGATTATAATGTATTTAACTCATATTAGATTACTAATTATCATGAAGATTGTATTATGATTATATTATAATTATGATTAACATTATATTTAACTCATCTATTATAGTATTTTTTTTTATAATCATAGTATTATAATCATTAGTGCATTATAGTAATTTATTATAATCATAATATTGTACTTAATTATTTCAAACAATAACTAATAATCATAATAATTATAGTATTTTACTATAATCATAATATTAATCATAGTGTATAATCATAGTATTATAATCATTAGTGCATTATAGTATTTTATTATAATCATAATATTGTACTTAATTACTTCAAACAATAACTAATAATCATAATAATTATAGTATTTTACTATAATCATAGTATTAATCATAGTATATAATCATAGTATTATAATCATAGTGTATTATATCCACCGATCAAATACATCAGAAAGTCATACAATTACAATTAATATAATTTAAAAGTCAAAGTCAATCACAACTCTTCTTCATCATCGTCTAAATCTAATGTGCTATGTTGGGACATTTGCGCCATTACTTTATCATGATTTCTCTTATCATGATCAGTGTATTCTTGACATATAGCACATTTTCGCAGCATTTTTGCAAATTGACTTTGTTCAATTCCACTCTTAAATCTTGTGACCTTCTTACGACCCTTAGTTTGTGACTGAAGAGGTGAAAAACACTCATCTTCTTCGTCAATACTACCACCTTCCATGTGCAGCTCCTTCAATCTCCTCCCACCTTCAACCGTGTCATTTTCTTTTAATCAATCTTGACTTACTTATCCATACTTTCTCCTTCATAGCAGTTTCAAGACCATGCATGTAAGATGATTGCTATGTCGATCCAATTGCTGCAGTTTCTTGATAAACCCTATTCAAATGATTGTAACGTATTTTACTAATATCACCGACATCAGAATTTGATTTAGCATTTACTTCATTTATGTAAACAAAATCACCATAAATTTTGTTTGCATTTCTCGTCCACCTGTCACAAATCAAATACATTGGAATCTCATTTATGCTCTTGAAGGTGGTATACCTCAAAATATGTCTGCAAATCATGTCGTTGTGCTCAAAGCGTTGACATATATGCATGTCACATTGTCGGAGTCTCCGTGTTTAACAACAACGTAATAATATCGTCAGTTTTATGGTACCTCCTCATTGAACACTGTATATCCCTTTGTACCACCGACCCCAAAATTCTGAATCTTACGACACGTTAACTTTTGACCCTCAAAGAACTCGTTCAAAAAGTCATTAAAAATATTCTTTGTATACACAAGTGTTGCATGCTTTTCCAATAAAGTTCTGTTATGCAAATTTCTTGTCTTGTACTCTGTTTCAAGATCTTTCTTTCTCTCATTCAAGTATTGTTTCTCAATGGCTATTTGTGAGTTAATCACAAAATTCTTCAAACCGGTACAATTATTTACGTATTGATCAAAAAAACTGTTCATGGATTCACTTCTCCCAGTTGTAGTCATCCCTACAGCAAAATATGACTTTGAGTATGCTCCAATCCACTTCTCCTTTATATTATACATAGATTGAAGCCACTCGTGATGTTGTAAATCATATTATTCCACTAATTTTGCCCACATTTCCTTGAATTCGGCAGTTGTCACTGAATACAAACACCTACAATAACAACGTATTATAAATGACAACAAAAAAATATTGACAATTTAACATCGACTATTTATAAAAATAGATACGTACCTGTAGAAGTCTTCCTTAAACGTTTTGTAACTATTGTATAAATGATGAAGTTTCTCCAAGAATTTGTTACTGATATGACACGTACATATCAAATGATTGGTGAAAGGCAATACAGTAGCAATGGCATTATTCATAGCTCTATCCTGATCAGTTATGATCGTCAACGGAATTTTATTCTCAACCGCTTCTAGCCAATTTTCTAACACCCAAACAAATGTAGCTTCCATTTCATCTTTGATAAGGGCAAACCCAAACAAAATAGACTGATAATGATGATTAACTCCCGTAATTGGAACAAATGGCATCCCATATTTATTTGTTCTATAAGTGGTGTCAAAGGTCACTATGTCTCCAAAATTTCTATAACAAATAATTGATCGAGAATCCACCCACATGATACATGCAATGCAATTCTCTTCGTCAACTTTAATATTATAAAAGAAATTTCCAACACTTTCTGACTTGAGTCTCTTTAAAACCGTCAAAGCTTCTTGTGCATCATTTGCATCAAATGCGTCATGTCGCAAGTTGCGTATAACATTTTGAATATCTTCGACGGTGAATTTAACATGTGTCCTTCCACCACTCATTGTACTCAACACATTCATGATTAAACTCGGTTTGATTTTTGATCGGTGGAGTAAATTGATTAATTCTCTATCAGCAACAGTTATATTTTATTGTGTTGCCATGAAATCTATTTTACTGGGCGGTACTATTGAATGATTGTGATTTAATTCCACTTTTGTTACACGCCAACTATTATTTTGCACGTTATGAACAACAAACATTCTGGCTTTGCACATTGTGCGTTCAATAGTATCTCTCTTCCTCCAAATTATGCTTTCATCATCATTTTCATTTTCAAACAAATTTTTTTTCTAAATAGGTCTACCTGCTTTTCTACATGCATATAGTCTATGAGCTAATTGATTTGACCCCGAATATTTTCTGCTGGTTAAAATTTTGACTTCAAATCCACTATTATGAGCATATGCATTATAGTATTTTTCAGCTTCAAATATACTTGTAAATATTTGACCCACATATGGAGGATAAACACCATCACTGTCTAAATTTATTTTTTCTTTGTCATTCAAATTATTTTGTTGTTCGATATTATTTTCTTCATCAATATGATGTTCTTCGTTCTCAACATTCATACTTATATCAGAATCCGAATCATCAAAAAATGTATCAACATCATATATTCTATCGTTATCACTCATTTTAAAATTAAAAAGGTAAAGAGCTAAAAACCTGATGAAAATATCAACTTGAGATATGCTTATCTGATCTGTAATAAAGAAATTTTTTTTAACAAATGAGTTAGATTCAAAAAAAATTTGTTCATAAAACTAGAGAATGAAGAAGGAAACTAAAACGAGAGAACGAAGAAGGAAACTTACATGCAGCGGAATAAGATAGTTTTTTGACCTAGGTCTTTCTTATCATAATATATAGCATATCACGAAGGAAGGAAAAAATATTGTACTTGTTACTTTTAAGCACAAGACTGGCGGAAGGCAGACGAAGGGGAAAAAGGAAAAAAATTGGCCCTTTCCGCCAATGAGAGTGGCAGAAAAGGCCAATTTTATTTTTTTTTGCCTTCCTTCGTGATATGCTACTCTCACTGGCAGAAAGGGCCAATTTTTATTTTTTTTTCCCTTCCGCCAGTCTCACTAGAGACTGGTGGAAGGGATTTTTTTTTTTTAAAGTTTGATCTCCAATGTTGGATTATCCGATTGAAGGTTAAAAATGTGTTAGCTACAAAAAGACTCCACAGCTAACGTTAGATATGGATCGGCCCTCATATATATATATATATATA
>CM025782.1:16994415-17035548 GCA_014636745.2 Centella asiatica
CCCCCCCCCCCCCCCCCCCCCCCTTCAGCAGATAGAGTCAATTTTCTGGACAACAGATTAGGGGATACTCCATTAAGGGATCATTCATCAGGACATGCACCATCAGGGGATATCTTGAACATTGAATTATCCACTAATTCAGGGGGAGAGTTTTCAGAAGCTGGGAGCACAGGCTTAAGGGGAGGAGATGATAGTCAAGCAAGCTCATCAAGACACATCTCTAATCCTAAATGGGCCAGAAGTCACACAACAAATCTAATTATTGGTGACCCAAGCAAAAGAGTGCAGACCAGGAAAGCAACATCTAATGAATGCCTATATGCTTGTTTTCTTTCTCAAATTGAACCAAAGAAGTTTGAAGAAGTTGTTCAAGATGCAGACTAGATCTTGGCTATGCAAGAAGAGCTAAATCAATTTGAAAGAAATCAAGTATGGAAGCTTGTACTTAAACCCAAGGAAAGAATCATAATAGGTACTAAGTGGGTATTCAGAAATAAGATGGATGAAGCTGGAATTGTTGTAAGAAACAAAGCAAGACTGGTTGCAAAAGGATATCTTCAAGAAGAAGGGATTGACTTTGATGAGACCTTTCCACCAGTAGCCAGACTTGAGGCTATAAGAATTTTCTTAGCCTATGCAGCACATTCAAAGTTTAAAGTATATCAAATGGATGTGAAAAGTGCTTTTCTAAATGGGAAATTGGAACAGGAGGTGTATGTCCAACAACCTCCAGGATTTGAATGCTCAAAATTTCCAAATCATGTCTACAAACTGGAAAAGGCACTTTATGGACTGAAGCAAGCACCTAGAGCTTGGTATGATACACTGTCAAAGTTTCTAGTGGAAAACAAATTTTCAAGAGGTATCATTGACAAAACATTGTTCTTCAGACAACACCAAGGTCATCTAATTTTGGTTCAAATTTATGTTGATGATATTATTTTTGGATCCACTGACACAAGACTGTGCGAAAAGTTCTCCAAACTCATGCAAAGCAAATATGAAATGAGCTTGATGGGTGAGTTATCTTACTTCTTGGGATTGCAAGTTAAACAAGTCTCTGATGGAATCTACATTCATCAGACAAAATATGCCAAAGAACTTCTCAAGAAATTTGATATGGAGGACTCAAAAGTAGCAAAGACACCTATGGCCACTCCAACCAAGATCGACCCTGATAAGAATAGAAAGGAAGTTGATTTGAAGACTTACAGGGGAATGATTGGATCATTGCTATATCTGACAGCAAGCAGGCCAGACATAATGTTTGCAACATGTCTTTGTGCAAGATATCAAGCTGACCCAAAGGAATCTCATCTCATTGCAGTGAAAAGGATCTTGAGATATATCAAGGGCACTACAGAGTTGGGACTTTGGTATCCAAAGGAGTCTGGATTTGAATTACTAGGATATTCTGATGCTAACTTTGGAGGATGCAGGATTGACAAAAAAGAGTACAACGGGAAGCTGTCAATTTCTAGGAAGAAGGCTTGTATCTTGGTTCAGCAAAAAGCAGCACTCAATCTCTACATCTACTGCTGAAGCTGAATATATTGTAGCTGGAAGTTGTTGTGCACAAATTTTATGGATGAAAAATCAGCTAATGAATTATGGTCTGAACTATTCCAAGATTCCAATAAGGTGTGATAACACTAGTGCCATTGCCATTGCTGAAAATCCAGTGCAACATTCCAGAACTAAGCATATAGAAATCAGATATCATTTTATCAGGGAACATGTTATGAATGAGAATATTGAACTACAGTTTGTACCTTCAAATCAGCAGCTGGCAGACATATTCACCAAAGCTCTTGATGAAGCCACATTTTCAAATCTTGTGGGAGAGCTGGGAATGGTGAATTATGCGTCAGGGTCAGAGTCAAACTCCTAAGATTTGGTATTTCTAACTCGTTTCATAAGTTCTTGATAAAATCAATTGATATATGGTTATATATGTTCAAATTGTAAATATGTATATACTTGTATATTCTGCATTTTGTTGTTTTGTTTTTGTTTTGTCTGATGCATCAGGGTCAGGGCTTCCTTAAGGATGCATCAGGGTCAGGGTGTCCGGCTCACTCGTCAGGGTCAGGGTGTTCGACTCGTTCGTCAGGATCAGGGTATCCGACCTGTGCGTTAGATTCAGGGTGTCCATCTTGTGCATCAGGGTCAGGGTATGTACATACAGTAAATCATCGGGATAAGTTTAAATTTTTTTTACTGCGTCGGGATTCAGGGTCAGTTAAGTGATGACAACTCATCATTAAGTTCTTCTCTCACTGATGACGTGTCATCAGTGAAACTGAACTGACTCCCTAATGGCGTGTTTTCAGGAGAAGTTTTCAAACGTCAATAGGCGAGTATTAATACTCTATCTCTCCTACTTTTTAAAACTCCTCAAATCTTTTAATCTTTTTCTGATATTTGCTTGAAGTTTTCTTCTTCTTCTCTCTCGTTTTTACAGAAACCTAAGAACTTCAAATCTTCAAAGCATCTATGGCATGTCAACAGATTCTTAGGAACTTGACAGTCCCACCCACGACCTATGTGGGTTTCTCTGACATTGATGATGTATGTGAATGCTTTAAACCAATAATGAACTATCTACTCAACTCAGAGTATAGAAGAGTCATCTTTACCAATGAAGAAATGTCGGGGGAAGCACTATCTCAACTTTGGACGAGTGCCAAGTTCATGTACTCCACCACTAGGCCTGATGCGGTCAAGGGAATCTCATTCAAAGTTTCCTCTGAGAAAGGGAAAATAACCCCTTCCAGACTTAACTCTGCTTTGGGGCTACCTACTCAAGATCTGGTGGATGCACCTAGTGATGCTGACCTACTGGATTTCTTGAGGGAATTGGGCTATAATGCTGCTCCCAACGCAGTGTTAAAGTTCAAAAACCTCAAGAGGGTGAATGTTAAACGGGAGATCTCTTACCTGTTTGATACAATCACCAAGGCATTCTCAAGTAAGTGTTCTAACTTTGAGGTTATTACCTCTTTAACTTTAAAAATAACATACGCAATAATTAAAAATGTAAGTATAAATATAGGTAAAATAATTTTTGATGATCTTGTAAATAAATTAGGTAATCTTAATAATAGGAAAACTGAAATATATTATGCAAGATTTTTGTTTATGATTATTAAAGACCAAATTACTAATTTTTCTTTTGAGAGTGATATACCTATACAGACATACAAGCAAACAAAGAAACTGTTTGCAGAAATAATAAAGAAATCATATACAGCTGAATCATTTGCTCTTCCATCGCATATGGTACAGGTAGTAAATTCTACACCTTTTACTTCTCAAACTATACATTCTTCACCTTCATCTACTATGGCAGAGAAAACAACCACCTCTCTGCCTACCCAAGTAGAACAACCAATTACCACTCAACCACTCTCAAAAGCCCAACCCACAGTCTCTCAAAAGACTATTGGGATTAAAAGAAAATCCAGTGAAGTTACCACATCAACTGAGGGGGAGCAAGGAGAGAGAGTGATTGGCTACAGACGTAAGAAAAAGAAAGGAGCCACGAGTGTTACCCAATAGCCTGACCAGGTAGTATCCTCTCAAAAGGATGCTACTTTTGATAAGGAATTAAACATATTTCTAACTAGTTCCTCTCAAAAGGAATTAGTTATTGAAAATAGTCCCCAACCAAGGACACAATTGAGTTAGGCACATACACTGACCATAGACACTGATGAACCTATCATCAGGGTCTCTGAGAGCCACTTGCAGATATCTAACACAGTGAGTGCACACACCACTCAAGTTGTTGTAGCTTAGAAACTTCTCAATAAGATCAACATGAGTCATAAGCATTCTTCTACAGCATTTTTTGATGAATCACCTCTCGTTCAGTGATTCAGCCAACACTCTCATCTACACCACTTACTTCTTTCTCTGTTCATCAAATTTCTTCAGATATAATGACACAAACATTAAGTGTCATACAATTAGATTCTCCACATTCTCAATTCGTGGAGGAGCCAACATTCTTTGACACAGTGTTTAGTAGTTAACACTCTCAAATGATTGACTCATTTTTACTTGATACAAACACTAATGATCAAATAGGGGACATAGACACCACTGTACATACTATAGTAATAACTCTTTATGTACCCCCAATTGTATATACTTCCTCTATAGAAACATACACTTCTCCAATTATACATACTCACTTTACTTCTTCTCCTTCTCCTATCACAATTGTCGAACCATAATCTGTACATACATCACTTGAACTGGTCACAGTTAATGATTTCCAAGCCCATAGGAGCCCCTTTAGGACAATTTTGAGTGAGACTGAGAAAATACTTAGTGCAGAGAGGCAAAGTCAAACCTTTGAGAGGACTTTGGCAAAAGGAGGCAAGAGAGTATTGCCTTAGTAGGCAAAGAAAAAGGAGAGAATACGAGTGATGCCTTAGACGACAAAGAAAAAGGAGATGATGAGAGAGATAAGGATGAGATCCTTGTAAATAAAAAACAGAGAGAAAACGCTGTTACTATATATACTACTTCTACCTCTAAAAGTGATGAAGATGATGCTCCCCAAGATGAATCTTCTCAGTTCATCGGAGTTGATTTGTACTTTCAGCATAATCAAATGTCGAACACTGTACAGTTATTAAAGCAAGAGTTAGCTAGAACTACTGATCCAATCTTGATCAAAGTGTTAAAGTCACAGATCATGATTGGTCAGTCAATAGATATAGAAAATCAAAAATTGTATACACATTTTACTTCAAAGATACAAAATGTACAGCAAGTTGTCGACTCCCTAGTCACCAGCCAGACTCTCCTCAGAATGAAGAAACAAGCTGACACTGTAGACAAGAAGCTAGCTGATCTCACTTCCCAACTAACCAACATGGAAACTCTGCAACATTCCATGGCTGGCACTTTGCAACAAGTTCTTCAAGTCACATCCCGACTCTCAACTCCCACTGATGATGCTGTCAAAAAATGGGAGAAATTAACCAAGCAATTGTCGTCAGGGATGTTGCTAAGAATTCAAGTCAACCATCAGGGGATGTGACTTCTTCTGTTCCTGTTCCAAAATCCAAGGATAAAGGCACGGGTATCCTGATTGAGAAACCAAAGAAGAAATCCAACACTCAATCAGGGCCTAAACTACTTGGAGATGCCATGAAGACAGCCCACTTTCCAACACCCGTTGAAGTTGTAATTGATGGGAAAGTGGAGCTGGTCTACCCTCAAGATAAAAAGCTAGTGGAAGCTGATGCACTATTTGCACAACAACTTCAAACAGATGAAGAGAGGGAAATGGCAAAGGAACAGGAGGAAGCAAAGAAGAAGAAAAGTGTCAGGCCCAGGACTTCCAGGAATCCTCAGCAAAGAAGATCTCAGAATCCTAAAGGTGCATCAGGGGATAAAAATCAAGACAAATCTAAAGACCCTGATGCCACCAAAACCAAGCATCTGAAGCCAAGGTTCAAGCACCTTCTCCTATTACCACATCATTTGGTCCACCCACTCTAGCTGAATCCCTCAGAGAAGAAAGGCGCAAAAACCTGCCATTTATGTTCTCCATAAAAAGCATAGATGTCAGGCTCAACAATAGAAGGGATCAGTTGATAACAGTGCAACTTAAAAGTGGGTCGCAATTCAATGTCACAATTGACTGGTTTAGGAGAATAGATGTTGAACAGCTGTGATTAGTTCTGAATTTAATTTCAAAATCGTCAGTGGCTAACAGAGACTTGAGGGGACTGATTGATAAGCTGAGGAGAGCCATCAACGATGATAGGAGTTTGCCCACAGCCTTGGAAAGACCTTTGAAGCTGTTTTACAAATCCACTGATGGGCAGGAGAAAAATATTAAAATCAAAGACGTTGATGGTCTCGACCTGGAGAAAGCGATGCATGTTCTAAGCCAAATAGCTTATCACAAAAATGAACATGTCATCCAGTTCAGATTCCTGCTGACTCAGAAAGTGTTGAAGGAGATTGAAGAAACCAAAGCTGATGATGGGAACACTACAGTAAGGAATGTGCCACCAGTGAAGGGATTCAAGGAATATCCAAAAATGATCACTAGCCCCATGGGTGTTCAATTCAAAAATAAAAAGGGGGAGATCAGTACCTTCTACTGGTCACAACTTGCTGCAGCCAATGTTCAAGAAATAAAATTTGTCCTTGAAGCTTTGGAATCCAGCAGCAATGTCAACATAGTCAACTTCAGAAAACTTCTTCAAAAGGAGGTAGAACAACTAGAAGCGGGTGGAGAAGACAACAGACTAAGGATTCCTGATCAAAACCCAGATCAAAGAAGACAAGGCGTTGGAAGTGTCTCTCAACCGATTGAATCAAGTCATCCATTGCCCTTTGTCTCAGCAAAAAGGAAAAGGGATCCTGATGTCTAATACAACATTCTTTTTGTAATAGTTATAGGAAAATACTTGTACAGAAATTCTTTTATTAATTTATTCAAAATTCTTTCATGTATTTAGTATTAGTTTTGACATCATCATCAGTGCATCTAGGGATTTATGGTTATCAAATTGATAAACATAAATAGGGGGAGATTGTTAGAGATAAATGATTATGATGATGATTATGTAATAAATTGTGCAACTGTAAATACTTGAGATATTTTATAAACCTTAAGATCAGCACAAGTTTTGCATCCACTGATAATAATCTTATTAATCAGTGGATGGTCAATCTTTTCATAAGACAAGTCAGAAAACAGAAACATTCAAAGGACTTGACAAAGTGAAGAAGAATGTCTACTGCTACTTGTAAACAGTCAAAATATTCCGCACATCAGAAATTCTAAACAAAGTTACGTTGATTAAGTTCCATCAGGGGGAACGCATCAGGGGGAACTCATCAGGGAAACCCATCAGGGGGAACTCATCAGGGAAACCTGTCAGGGTATGACGAAGGCAGACCAACCCATCAGGCTAACCCGTTAGAGGGAATGACCAACATGGCATCAATGGAAGCCATCAGTGTATACCACAGTCATAACCATCAGGATCAAGAAGCACTGAGTGAAACTCAAGTGAAGGTTGAAGCCCTGATCCAGTCAATAAGCATCAGGGGATCCAGAAGTACTGATCAAAGTCCATCAGGGCTGGCAGTCAGTGGAACATTATGACAGCATGCACCCGTCATCAGTACTTACACAAAAATCAACGTAACGTGTTACAGAAGCAAGAAATATCAACTGGAAAGATATTTCTTGAAGTTTGTTCTTGATCCAATAAGAACTCTCAAGCATTAAATACACACAAATCAGGGGAAGAAAAAGTAGCAACAAAGCATGCAACAGTCTGACACATAGGGCTACGATGTGACATACTTGCGGCTAAGTTGAGAAAATCAGCACGTCTCAAGCACGTGATTTCATCAACTGATCAACATATAAGCAACGGAGTTCTCATTACAAAAATACACAGAAATTGAATCTTTCCAACAGATCAAACAAATATCGAAGCACACAAACATTAGAGAGAAGATTTGTAATAGATCTTGCAAGAAATATTTCAAAGAAAGTTAGAAGCTAGTGAGTGTGAGAACCTGTGTATTTAAACACAGAATTTGTAGCTATAAATCACATTTGTGATTATACAGATTTCCAGAAAAACCCCAAGTTTTAATATAACTATTTTAACTTGAATCTGTGTGTTCATTTCTTATAGTTTTTTTGTTTGTTACTGTTAGGTTTTAGAACATTTGATGATGATTATCTTTAGATTACTTAGAGTACAAATGTATAGAAAGTGTTACTTAGTAACACTAAAGTTTTGTAGCCAGTAGTTATCTCTTTATTTGTAATTCGTTTATTATTTGTAAAGAGATACAATTATTCTTTATTTGTAAGTAACTGCTGAAATGAAGTATCAAACTTTCAGCAAGTCAAAGTGTGTATTTGGTCCATTAGAGTTTACAAAAAGGCTTGTCGGAGATTAGGAAAACTTGTCAGAGACTAAGGATTTTATCTATCAGAGACTAGTTTTGCCTATCGGAGACTAAGCTGACGTCATCGGAGACTAAGCCTTAAAGTATCGGAGACTACATAATTTGACGTCATCAGGGACTAAACAATCAGAGGCTAATTGATGACGTTACCAGAGACTAAAGATGAAGTATCAGGGACTAAACGTTATTTATTTCCTGAGAGATACAGAGTTCGAATTGAATAAGGATTGTCTTCCACGTAAAGCAAGATATTATTGAAGACGTAGCTGGTAAGGAAACTAACCAGAAATCTATTCCTATAAAAAAGGAAAGATTGTATTTGATTCGAATAAGGAAGTTGAATTTTATTCAGAATAGAAACTGAGTTAATAGTAATTCAGTTGTTAGAGAAGCTGTAATTAGGTTTTACAGAGAATTGTAATTTTGAAGTTGTATAGATTTTTCATAGTTTTGTATCTTTTTCTATACAGAATAGAAAAGAAGTTGATGATCATATTTATTATGATTGTTAGAATTTGTAATCAGTTGTGAAATCAATATAGCAATTGTTTATAAATTGATTTGAGTTTTGTTCTTTATATTCCGCAAGAAAGTTTAATTTCTTAAAGAATAAGAAATTTGAAAAGTATTCAAAGAACTTGTATTCAACCCCCCCTTCTACAAGTTCTCGGCATCTCACTGGGAAAACAGTTACAACTGTTTTCTAATAAGCACTTTTAAGTTTAAAAGAGCGAAAATTTTCAGGTGTTTGTATTCATCCCCCCCTTCTACAAACACTTGTGCTTATATTGCACTAACATAAGGCCTGTTTGATTTTTTATTCGTTTTCGTTTTTTCGTTTTCATTTAAAACGAAAACGAATAAGCATTTTCATTTTCACTTAAAATAAAAATAGAAATGCGTTTGGATGATCTTTTTCGTTTTAAAACAAATTTGGTATTAAATAAAATAATTATTAAATTTAAAATTATATGTAAATGTACATTATTTTAATATATTATAATTATGTAATACAAAATATATTACATTATTATTAATTATTTTACGTAAAATAAGTTATTGTAATACAAATAATATATTAAATGATATTTTATACTCTATATAATATTATTTATACATATATTGTTTAAATTATAGTTCAATATTAACACAAAATATTAATATTATAGTATAAATAATAATATAAAATATTGTATTAATATCTAATATATTATATATAAGTTGTTGTATATTTATTGTAATATTGTAAATATATTTTAATTATTTAATTATTTATTAAAATATATTTTAATAATATAATAATTTTATTTGATTATTTTAATATAATTTTTTTTAAATAACTATAAATTTTTATTTACTTATAATTTTAATACAATATTACATATACTATAATCTTTAAGTATATATATTTTAATTTATATGTATGAGTTATATTATACGGAGTAGATTATATATTTTATATGCTTTTTATATTCTAACCGATAAACAATTCCATATTATTGCAATATATATGTATATATGTATATATGTATATATGTGTGTGTGTGTGTGTGTGTGTGTGTGTATATTTACACACACACATAAATAAAGTAGTATATTGTAATTTTATCATTCTAAAATTGTTGTGAAAAATGAAAATGAAAAAAGTGAAAACACATTTTCTGTGTTTTCGAAAATGAGTGTCAAAACAAAAATGTGTTCATTTTTTTTTTTGAAAACGAAAATATTACCAAACAATACAAAATAATGTGTTCGTTTTCAAAAATCAAAACAAAAACGAAAAAAACGAAAACAAATAAGAAATCAAACAGGCCCATAGTATTACCATTTTGACAAATTTTCACTGTTTTTTTTATCAGTATGCAAACAAATTAATTCAATAATTCACCAAACTGTAAGCAAAATAAATAATTTTACTGTTTCTTTAAAAAAATTAAGAGAGAAATAATAAAATTGTTGTCGATTTCTAATTAATTTGTGAATTAATTTATATGTACAAATTAGTTCCTTTATTAAGCAAATAAATTGGGCCAGTGTCATTCTCTATTTAACTTCATTCCTGTCAATCAGCCCAAACATCGACCCAATGTGAAATGAGTGGATCCAAGTAATCACTCGAAAAGCGATGAGTTTATGTTTGTCAAAATTCAAACCAATTGAGAATTCGCAAAATAGCAAATGATAAATCGATAAGAAAAGGGGGGCAATTTTCGGCAAGCATATGTTGAAAAAATTATTTTGGTACAGTTTTTTACATATTATAATTCTTTTCATTAAGTTTAAATTTTTATACTTTTTAATGTTATTATATAAAATATTACTGTATGTGCAAAAAATTTACACTGTACAAGTAACATAATGCATCAGATGATAAAATTTACATGATAACATTATCTCATATAGTAACATTAACTGCATAGGAATAATAAAATCATAGGAAAATTGGAGGATAATTATTTTATGTTTACTGTATAGGCTAAGAATTTTTCGTAGAAAAAATAGTAAAAATAAGATGATTACTTAAATAATAATAAAAATATTATTATTTATTTATTAAATGGTCATGTAAGATAAACACATGAAATAATATACTATAGACGAAACAAACAATTTTGATTATCATATTATTAAAATTTATTTTTTATATTTTTCAAACATCCATACCATATATAAAATCCAAGTGAGATCTTATCCAAAAATTAGTTAAAATCATATTTTTCAGTTTTTTTTCTTAAGAGAAATCTTATCTATAATTGATTAGTAACTTATTTTTTTGAACCTTTTTAGATGAAAAAAGAGAGATAAAAGTCGGGTGTACTATATTAATAGAGTTTTACAAATAGATATATGCACTATGTTCTAGGAATTCAACTAAAAACACGTTTTTGTAAACTCTACTACATTAACACAAATCAATAAAAAACAACAACATATTTCAAAAGCAATAATAAAATTATTACAATAAAAATATGATCAACAATAATAAATTTATAGACTTACAAGTTATATTTAATTATTGTAATCTTATATTATTGTTACTCAACACGAACAATAAAAATAATAAAAATGTTATATAAAATCTTAATTAAACATATAACTTTAATATTCACAAAGAAAAAAATAAATGTAACTTAGAAAAAACAAAGATAATATCAATAATGGTATTTAAACAATATAATAAATTAAATTTTAAAAAGAAAAAAATACGCATCTATATTGTGCACGAGTCACATTGCTAGTAACTATATATCGTTGATATCAATATATTTCATCGGTTAAAAAGATAGAGTAATATTTGATAATAAAATTTGTTAAAAAAAGTAATATTTAAATAATTTTTTTATTATAATTTTATATTTTTCAAATTTTATTATTAAAATTTTTTGTATAATTTTTAATTAAATATTTATAATAAATTTAATAAAAAATTTATTATTTAAAAATATAATTTTTAATAAAACATACAAAATTAATAATCATTAAAAAATTTAAATGTTACGCTAAAACTAAAATTAACTAGTCCGAATAAATGACATGGTCACCGTCCACAACACCAATAAGTCCATACGCCGTTTACTCCACTGCAACTCCATTAAACTCTCAAGTCCACTCTTTTCCTTCTCTCTTCGTTATAAACATCACATACATACGTATGCGTTTCTACCGTACTTCCCCTTGAACATTATCCGGCGCCGGCCAAATGCATTCCTTTGTCTCCCAACCGCCGTCTTCCTCCGCCGAGCCCCTCGACCAAATCACCCACCTCCTCTCTCTCCTCCTTCCTGCTTCTCTCTCCATCAAATCCTTCACCGGCCGCTGGCAAATTCTCCGATCCAAGCTCGCCGTCCTCAAGTCCTCCGTCGCCGAAATCTCTGATTCCCCTCACTGGTCCGAAAATCCACTCCTCCAAACCCTTCTCCCTAATCTCCTCTCCACTCTCCGCCGCATCCAAACTCTCTCCGACCAATGCTCCGACCCTAACTTCCCCGCCGGCAAACTCCTCATGCAGAGCGACCTCGATATGGCCACCGGATGGCTCTGTAAACAGATCCAAGACATCGATTTGCTGCTCAGATCCGGCGTCCTCCGTCAATCAACCGCCATTGTTCTGTCCCAACCCGCACCCGGATCCGACAAAGACGACTTAGGGTTCTTCATTCGCGACCTCTTCACCAGATTACAAATCGGAGGGATCGAGTTCAAGAAAAAAGCCATGGATTCCCTACTCCAACTCCTCGAAAATGATGAGAAATCCCCAAATTTAGTCGCCAAAGAAGGAAACATCGCCTATTTGATTCACCTCCTCGATTTCAACGCTCATCCTTGTGTTCGCGAACAGGCGGTTTCTGCGGTGGCTCTCCTCGCTTCCGCTAGTGATCAATCGAGAAAATGTATGTTCGAAGAAGGAGCATTAGGCCCTTTACTGCGAATCATCGAATCGAGTTCACGGACTATGAAGGAAAAAGCACTGATGGCAATCGAATCAATTACAGCTGATCCTGACAACGCTTGGGCAATCTCAGCATACGGCGGCGTTTCTGTACTGATCGAAGTCTGTAAATCCGGATCCCTCACCGCAAAATCACACGCGGTCGGTGCAATCACAAATGTGGCGTCCATTGAAGAGATAAGAATCTCTTTGGGCGAAGAAGTAGCTGTACCTGTTATAGTTCAATTACTGAGTTCAGTACCAGCAAAATCAGCAAATTGCATATCGATTTTAGCATCATCCAGCGATTATTTTCGAGAATTGATACTGCAAGAGAAGGGTTTGCAGAGGCTTTTACATTTACTCCATGAATCGTCCTGTTCGGAGACGATTGAGCACGTTTTGCGTGCGATTTATTCGCTTTCGGCTTCTGATTCCACCTGTAAATTATTATCATCATCAACTAGCTTTATAGTCCAGTTATCAGAATTGATTAAGCATGGCAGTGTAGTGTTACAGCACCTTTCTGTTTCTTTGTTGGCTAATTTATCCGCAATGAGTGATGGGAATAAGAGAACTATTGCTGGATGTATGGGGACTTTGGTAAAATTAATGGAGACGGTGAAGCCAGTGGGAATGCAGGAGACGGCGACACAATCACTGGTTTTGCTGTTGACGTTGAAGTCGAATCGGAAGGATTTTGTGAGGGATGAAAAGATTATTAGTAGGCTGGTTCAGATGTTGGATCCCAAGAATGAAATTGTTTCGAAGAAGTTTCCGGTGGCGTTGGTATCGGCGATTATGGCCGGAGGGAGTCAGGGTTGTCGGAAGAGATTGGTGGCTGCCGGAGCTTATACCCATTTGCAGAAGATGTCCGAAACGGAGGTGGCGGGAGCCAAAAAGGTGTTGCAGAGATTTTCCGGCAACCGGCTCAAGAGAATATTTAGCAGGACATGGAGGGACTAAACAGTAAAGTTACTAACCCCCGCCAAAAAAAAGGTACGGAGAAATATTTTTTCAGATAATAGAAATATATTATTAATAATTTAATATATGTCAGAGGATATCCTACGTGTGGGCTTGTGGGGTCTATGTAGGATGTGACAAATCGGATAAAGCCATATGTACAGTTTTAGTCTGTATGTACTAAAGAAATCCAGCTTGCTGTCGAGTGAGTCAACCTTTATTACTGAATAGCCCCATTTTGTGTGTGGAAAAGACAATATTGCCCTTATGCCATTGCAAGTCACTTTACTGTCTCACTAAAGCTGAGAAAGTATTGGGAAGAACTACAACTTTATTGCAAAATTTTAATTTGAGTGTTTTCTTCTAGGGATGTGTTGGTACTTGGTAGTTAATAGAGAATAGTAGTAAGTTTCTTTAGCTGATCATTTTCTTGCCATAGTAATTGTTTTTCCCTATTTTGTACCAGATCAGTACTGTTCTACCATACTATTTATTATTAAAATAGTCAGCTTTTGTAACTATAAAATAAAATTAGTACAGTTTCCTAACACTAAAATCCATCGTCTTGAGAAATGAGTTAAAGTATGTGGTCCTTGATTCTTTATCTGAAGTTAACGAGTAAAGAGTATGCAATATGCAGCAAGTACATTTTTGTCAAATTATTTTTGGGTACTGTATAGTGCTATGTGTTTCTTGGTAGCACCATTACATTGAGTAACACCTTACTAAAATTTAATGAACACAATTGATGAGATTATTATATTTCATAAGCTATTGTTGTACTTGTCATTGTGTCATTAACATACTTCGTAATTTATAACTCTACAATATTCTCAACAGTAAGGCATTGGATAGATATTGGATGCCATCTGTTTCAGAAATATTTCATACACTGGATAGAGAAATGGAGTAGTGATAACATGATAATACTAAATCTATATATGCAATTCAATTTCATTCTGTTTTCTAGGCTAATATTGTAAAATGCATTTCTAAAAATAGTTTTGGAAATACGGTACTTAAAAAAGAAAAAAAAATGTATATAGCTCTATGGTATATGTGATCAAAATAATGCTAACTTGGTGGTTGGTATAAATGTAGTGAATGGTAGTTTGTTTAACTTATTTAATAATTGCTCATGGGCGCATATAATTGTGGCCATGGAAACTCGTGATTTTTAAAGATTTGCCAACTTTTTTCAGCTCCGTTTGTCCTAATATTGTTGTCATTCTCTTTCTTTTCTTGCAGGAGTTCGATTGGACCTTTCTAACTGTCAATTTCCATCCCAAGCAGCAAACAAACACACATGGTATACCCCATATTCTACCTTTATACTAATATATATATCTTCATCGAAAAAGAAAAAAAAATTATTTAATTATTCTAAAAATTTATGACAACAGCATGGATGCGGTTTTTAGGGAGTATCCTTGTTTTCTTTATTCTCTTTTGTTGACCATAAACTGGTTGACTTTGTGAAGCTGTAAGGGTATCTGAAGTTTGCTGTGCCCTCCTTATTTTATTATTTTATTTTTTCTTTAAAAATTTTGTTTGATGATGTATATCTAAGGGCTGCGTGTTATTATTGTAATGACCAAGCTGTATGTTGGAAAGGCTACCAACTGCTTTAGGCGTGTGCTTGTATAATTTCATCTTATCGTCTTATGGTGGTGAAATTATGCACAAATGTTTATTAATATAATTTTTAGTCATAATTTCTAATTTCCAGCATTTGCTTGGTGCTCTATACTGTTCTGAAATTTATCGCGGAGTTTGACTAGTTCCAGTTTAAACGTCGTGTTCTATTTACCGCCTACATACACTTAACGTCGCTATTGCGCAATCTGAATATCGGGATCTTCGGCTGGTGATGGTGAATTGATGATGATGTAATTAGATCACCTGAAAAAAATTAGAAGCAATCGCATCCACGGGATGCATGTGATATTGTAAACTAGGACTTCATCTTTAACTTTACTCTCTGTTTTTCTTTCCCTAGGGCTAGTGCTTGGAGGCGGTAGGTGAGAAAATTGATACCAATGAATAAAAATGAGTCTTGGAATAATGAATATAAATGGCCCTTTTGAAGGATTTAGGAGACGGTGGGTGGGTCCTTCACTCTCCTTCTCCTTGGTGCTGGTAATAATAATTCAATTGGAAATCTTGCACAGAATCTGGTCCGTGAGCTCACAGGACCTCCTTGTGAGCTCACTCCATAAAATCTTATTATCTTCTGCTTGTAGTTCCTCGCTTAGAAAGCAAGAGATACATTCTCAAATCAAGACCTTAATAGATAATTTATTAATTTATATGTAACAGTGGAAATGTTTGATAGAAATGAAAAGGCGGTAATATACTGTTAGGCTATTTACTTGGGATAAATAAAATTAAAGTAATTGCATACTAGTACTTGTCATTTGTTGGGAAGTTGAGTACTTGGTAAGTATCATACTCCGGTATAATATTCCATCCGCTTCAAAATAACGGTTATTTTAATTTTTTTATATATAAATTTATGTGATGTCTTTTATATATTAAATATTTTAGTTTAGTGAATTTTTTTATTTATATTAATTCTTACATCAAATATTTTTTATTATTAATTTTTTAAAAATTAAATAAAATATTTAACATATAAAAGATATTAGTTAAATTTACGTGTAAAAAGGTAAAAATCTTGAACAGGAGTATAATTTGTTTTTTCTTAATTGGCCAAGAAAAAGTGAACAATTTTTTTAGGGAAAAAACCAAGAATTAGCTGTCAAGTATTAGTAGTGTGATATATATCTTGAGCGATGAATCCGAGTATAGGGAAAGTAAAGATGGGGCCCCTTGGTGATGGCCACAAGACAATGCTTAAAAAGCGATATGTGATAGGGGAGAATTGGGAGGGAGCATCGGCGCAGATGTAGGGAAGAAAGGGGACTATACAATATATTAGTACTCTCGCTCTCCGTTTATATTTACACGATTTTATAGAATAAATTTTGTATTCATAATTAAAGGTTATTTTATATTTTTAATTTACTTATTTTAATATTATTCCTAAAATAATTCTATTTAATTATTTAGTTGAAACTATTCTTAAATCAATACAATTTTCAAGAAAAGTTATATTAGACAATTACTATACTCTCGCCTACTTATAAATAATTATCTTAATTATAGTGCAAATTTCTAAAACGTCATATCATTATCAATATCGAGTTCGTAAAAGTTATAGTGAATTTTTGGCACACTTTTTTTTATTAAAAATAATTGCACCCTCTTCACTATGACAATAAAATTATAATAGAAATAAAATTTCACACGTTTACCCATTAGACTAGTAATAAAGAAGTGGGGAATGGATTTAGGTCCCAATTTTATGAACAAGTTTTTCAGCGAACAGCCCAACATCACTTGAGTAGATCTTTGGGTCTGTGGTATAACATAATAATTAATGAGATGGGTACCAGTAAATTGGAAACCTGAGGGGTGCGGAGGATGATTTATGTACGGGTTAACTCTGCACTTCTTACCCCCAAAGCAAATATATAGTTGTACTTTAGCCCCCAACATATAAAATTTTACAAAACCCACTCTCAAGTACAAATTAGTAAGCAAAACAAAACCTTGTCGACATTTCTCTAGAAAGCCACCGGAGAGAAAAAAAAATTCCGGCCAAGTGAGATTTCTATATGTTTGAAACTACTATTTAGACATGTTGACTGTATATTAAAATAAAAAAAATCTAAAATTATATAATTTCTTTCATTTTCCCTCCAAAACGTCTACATTTCCATCCCTTTTCATTTTTCCTCTAAAGTTACATATATATACACTAACAGTACATATATATACATACACATACATATAACTTCATATATGGTCCTGCCCAAAAGCAGCAATTCAAGGAGAAGAAGTAATATAACCCTCATATGACAAGCTTTTTGATAATTTTAGCCCGAAAATTGGCATAGGGTCCATCGTACTAACTAATATATATTTTGGGAGTCGATATGCAGATTTTTATCATTGGGGGCGGAATTGTAACGCGGGGGAAACTTTGGGGCTTAAAAGTGCAGTTAACTCTTTATGTACTGTACAAGCTAGTGTTGGGTGGAGTTAATTTCATGTAGTGTGGTCCATTTCTTATTCATAAATGAATATGCCTGGTCTGCTTCTCTATTGCTTTTGCTTCTTCTGAAATACACTATAATGCTAATATTACTTTGAAAAATGCAATCTGATAATGCTGCTAAAGAAAGGAAATGCTCTGTCTTTTTCTGCCAATTTTGCATTTTTGCTGGGGTGATATGATATCCCTCCCTTCCCCCTTGTAAAGCAAATAAGCAACTGCACATACAAGCTGTAAAGCTTCAAACGCCACCACCCCCAACCCCCCAACCCCCCACGTCACTTTTGTAATCCTTCATTCCTTCAAACTTCATGGTTACAATTTCAACTGTTACTCCATTACTTTACGCATCATCTTTTGCCCCAGGCTCAGCAACTGTTTTGCGGAAGTGATAAATTGAATAATTATAGGTGAACTGTTGGGGAATCAATATAAAGTAGTGCCTTTTACTTGGAATGGGAAGATTTTATTTGCTAGCATATATACTTCCAAGTATAAAACTAACATTGTAATTAAGATTAAAAGGGACATTCTTTCTTGAGAATCATTTTCGTAGTGACATTTATTGTCAATTTTCATGAGTAGGTAACACCCCTGCCCCTCCCCAAAAAAAAAAAAAAAAAAAAAACTTTTTTTTAATTGTATCAAATTGAGAGAATGAAAAGAGAGTAGTTAATTTCAAGATATGATGGACTATATGGCAACTCGGGGGGTGGGTTGGGGGGGATGTGGCGGAGGGAGGGAGCCAGGGAGGAATGTGTTTACCCTCGAAAGAATTTAAAAGGGAAGAGAAGTCTCCTTTCTTTTTGAATTTAAACTCGCGTCACTTGCTCATTTTTATTGTTTCCTTGAGGTATAATTAGATACATCAGAAAATATTTGTTATGTAAATATAAAATATAGAGAAAAACTTCTCATGAAATAAAAAGGAACTGAGAAAGGTAAGATTTAATGAAAACAATAAAATTAATTTAATATAAGAAAGATGGACAGTTTGGAGAAAAAATATTTTCTTAATTAATAGTTGTGTATTATCGCATTAGGACAACATAAAACCATAAAACCTAGCTTGAGATATAACCAAACCACTCCTTAGTTAACTAACACGAAAATATGATTAATTTGTTATCTTTCAAACTACTCCACTAAAATAGATGATAAATTTATCACATTTCGGAAACCTTAACTGAATCATACGCTTGTTAGAATTCCAATAGGTCTTGAGCAATTAAGCAATGTGACATCAACATTGCATTTTCAGCACATGAACTTTGTATCTCATCACGTGTACTATGTATGTATGTATGTATGTTGCTTCCCTTGAACTAAAAGGATGTAACAACTCCTCTCGATCATTGAAATCATGATAGGCCGTTAATGAGGATGATGATAATGCCTTGACGTGTGAAAACAAACTGGGCATACTCACACAAGTGAGCATTATCAAACATTATTATTATATCCTAATTAAGTTTAGAAGATGATAAGTGAAGTTATAACTAATGTGCTAAAAGTTTTAACCTAATTCGATTAGTTTCTTGTTTAAGGATTTTTTACCGTCTAGAGTTTAAGTCTACCCAATTTTCGCCTAACTAACTCTAAGTCACTAACTACTTTCGTCTTCTTTTTCCTGTTAATATTATTTTAAACGCTAAACATTTTACATACCGCTTACATCCGTTTATGTAAAAGAAGTTGAAATGCCTATCGCCTCTTTATTTCAGATTCTTGTTCAACGTTACTAATTCATTGTTCCATTATTAGATTAATTATGAGAGTAGTAGTTCAATGCTACGAAAGTACGAAGATCATTAATTTTTTGGATCATTTTTAGGTGTAAGAAATTGATGTTTTGAGTGTTAAATGTGCCATGTCTAATGTCTATTGTCTAGCGCCAGTAGTATTTGTACCGAAAATAGCAACAGCTTTTGCGACGGTCTTCATGATTATATCATTGATAATTAATCCAATTCGCAGTTCACTAAACTTATACGATGAAAGTGCTATATGGCGTTGAACATGATTATCATCATTAAAACAGCTTATAGATAAGATGCATGTTTGTATGTATATATGTATGTATGTGTATGTGTATGTGTGGCTTCACCTCTCTCCGTTATTCTTTTTCACAAATTTCTCTCAATTTTTAAATAGATTTTTTTTTACTTAATTTCACTCAATGTATAGTTGCTGCAGATGAAATTTAATTTATACTCCCAGTGTTGAGAAGTAATTCTCACAATTTAATTTTATTTGGTCAAGTTGACCATATTCAATTGTCATAATTTGACAATTATTGCAAGAAATTATATTGAATATACAATAAATATCAACTTTTATAATTTCTAAATATAAATATATTTTTCAAATTATAAATTTTAAAATTAATTCAAAGTTAAATTACTACAAGTAAATTTGGAACAGAATAGTATAGACTATATTACGTAGTTATGCATAAATGATAAATATATATATATACACATACATACATATATATATATATATATATATATATATTAATTAATTAATTAATTATGAGATGGATATGATAAGTCACATTGAGAAGTTTAATTAGGACCCCACTTAAGACAATTTCACATGCATCGCCTTGTCGTATTTATCAATTGGTTAATCCATTATATGAAGTGTAGTTAAAACAAAACCATCCCAAGCCTCATGTGAGGTCGGCATTAATATCATGTAGTAAAATCAAATTTCTAAATTAGGGGACTTTTTGGACACGAAAATAAAGTGGTAGCTTTTGGGGAAAGGGTATTCTCATTTTAATTGTCCACAAGACTTTCATCTACTTTATCATTTATGTGTATTACTTTCAAGATGCCTTTCTCAAATAGAGGGAAATTAGTCAAGAAGAAACCCAGAAGCTAGCTGCAATTCAACAATCAACTTTAGGGCTTTTCAGTCCCCAGAATTCGTTTTCACAATCAAGTAGTCAACCCATCTGCATTGTTTGGAAGCAAGGGAATTGATTCTTTCAATTTTTTTATTTTTTTTTTTATATTTTTGTATGAGTTCCACTTTTATACTATATTGGATATACAAGAGGTTTGTACATAAAATCTAAGGTCACATGTGGAAATAATTATATATATATGTACATAAAAATCTAAGGTCACATGCGAAAATAATTATATATATGTGTGTGTATGTGTGTGTGAGAAAGAGAGAGAGATAAGTAGTTTATACGGTACATAAAATATAAGGTCATTTGTGAAAATAATATACGGAGTATGTATTTGAAAGGAGTGATATTAGTTACACTCGTATATATGTAAATAGGTAATATCAATGATGTGGTATTACCGTTATCTTCAAGTTTAAGACTTGTGAGAGAGAAATTGTGCAAATAGTTGAGCACCTTTCGATACAAGTGATGTTTTATCCTCTGCTATAAATTTAAAAAGTGACAAGTGGACTTTCATTATTTGATGCATGGGCTAAAGGAAAGAAATCTTTTTACACTACAATTTTTTGTATTTTGTATTGGGTGATATAGTATTAAATGTTACATACTAACTGTAACCCCAAAAAAAATAAAGTTACATACTAACTCACCCCTTCGTTATCGGGAGTTTTGAGTTTTGACACAATTACTAGAAGGCTAAGTGTTTGGATGATATCCCTGTTTATAAGGTTCTCTTTGTAAGAAACAAACTTAAAATTAGAATTGATAAAGTTCTTTATGAGTTTCTTTTTTTTCTTTTGACATTTTTTACCAAAAAAAAAAAGAGCGAGTTTTATCCTCCAACAAAAGTGTGTTTTACAACACTTATAATTGTAGGAGTATATCGTCGAAAACCATTAAATGAAATTAAATCCGCAACCTAATAAAAGATCGAGTAAAAATTTATGCAAAATGTATGATGTTAGGATGTTGTTACGAAGGATGAACATTATAAAAGTTGATATATTAATACAAAGTTATGATCAATTCATCATACCCAAAAATGTAAATAAATTTATACAGAGAAATTGGAAAATTTGACACAGTGAATTTCATATATGATTGTAGGTAAAATAAGCCTTTTGATTAGCAGAAAATCGCTATAAATGTTAACTGAACATAAACTAAAACAAGAAAGAAAAGATTGTACATGAAAATCTATGATCCACTGATACACTATGCTATGTAATATGTTTTCCTATGATTTTATTTTGTTGCTGCAACCATAACTGTTGCTCTTGCAACAAGTTGTGTTGATTAGTTGAACCATTTAACATTTGTTCACTGGTCAATGCTGCAAAAGGGTCATTCTCATTTTGCAGTACATTATTTGGATTCTCAACAGAAAATGTTGGAGTTGCTTGAAATGTAGGCGCCGCTGAAAACATGTTAGTGGTAGAAAAATCCGCCTCAAAACCACCTGCACTAGTACTTTCTTCAGCTGGTATAATAGATAATTCATCTACTTCTTGCAAAAATGGATTGTAATGTTGTGGTGATGATAATGTTTGTTGATCGTACAAACTGTCTAATGAAGACGCTTGAATCAAAGGATTGTAATGTTGTGGTGATGATGATGTTTGTTGATCATACAAATTGTTCAATGAAGAGGACTGAGTTAGCGTTTGTTGCGTTGGTTGGGCTGTAGACTCTGCTAGTACAAGTTCCCAACCCTCTCGGGAGCTTTTCTCCTGATCTTTTTGCTCTTGCTGGGGAAAGGTGTTTGATAAATTAGTCTCTGATGGTTGTTGTATGGTAGTTGTTGGTTGATTGTATAAATCTTCTAGGGAAAAGCCTATATCTGGTTTATGCTGCATTGGTTGTGTTGCGACGTCTGCTATCACAAGCTCCAAACCCTCCCTTGAACTTGTTTCCTGATCTTTTTGCTTTTGTTCTTGTTCTGAAAAAGCATTGAAGGTGTTTGTTACATTAGGCTCTGGTTGAGTTGATGGTGCTTGTATTGCTTCTGCAAGCACAAGCTCCCAACTTGTCGCTGAATTTAACTGCGTTTGTTGTTGTTGCTGCTGCTGATCTTGTTTTTGTTTTTGTTCTTCTTCTGTTTGACGTCCTTGTTCAGGCCAATCATCCAAAGATAGAAGATCAGCTATTGAATTTGTCACTGGTAATGAATGAGTTGAGCCTGCATCACTCGTTCTAAACGTCTCATCTTTTTGAGAATTTTTCTCGAATTGATCTGTGTATGCCTCCAAGTCTATGGAAATTCCCTGTTGGCTTGTCCCATTTTCTGTAGCACTTATGAGATCCTCTAATGATGTACATTGGGAACTGAAATCAGAAACTCCTTGAGAATATTTGGACGTTGAATATGAGAATTCGGATAGTCCTCCATAGCTTTCATGTCGCGCTGACTGTGAGCCTGCTGGTGGTGCAGGGAGGGCCAGCCGTTGTGGAGATTTTGAAACAGATGGAAAAGAAGATTGATCTTTTAAAAACTCTTGCAATGTTTCAACTAACTCGTCAGATATTGTTTGTCTACTAGGATATTCAGATGTTCTGCCAACACCAACACTCTTACAAAAAGAATAGAATTCAGCGAGTTCCTCGTATTGTTTTTTGGCTTTAACACAAATTTGGAATGCACTAACACAAGAATTGTATTGCAAGTGAAAGAAACCATCAAGAAGATGTGTAAGTCCATCTGAAATGTCACTGTAAAGATCAAAACTCTCCTGCACAATCGCGTAAAGAGATATTTGCACCAACCTGTTGGCTTGAGCTGCACCAGTTGGTCGTGTGGCGATTGCTCTGTCAAGCAACCGCTGCCAAAATGGAATCCTGTCGAGCAGCATTACAGGTTTCATGTCACGAATCGCCTCAATATTCCTCCTGCTTCGACCATGTCCTCTTTCCTTGTCCTTGTTAGTATACCTCCTTTGAAGCTTCCCCGTGAGAAAACAATCCAAACGTTCATCAAGATATAGAGCAAATGAGCGTACATACGCGGTGTAGTCCCACGGGCTTGAATTTGAGTCGTCGCGAAAGCTGTTCAGGTTGAGGATTTTGGCACCTCGTTTCATTGCATGAAGCACTTCTCTAGGAAAATATGGATCACCATCTTGAAATAGTCTAAGAACAAGCATTAGACATTTTATTGCCACGATCCAGTTACGCGTTCGCCCTATTCGCTTACCAATGGCTTTAGCACATGCTGCTGCGTAGCCTTTGTTGGAGGAGACGAGTTGGAGGATTTCGTGTACATAACGTTCATCAATGGGGACCTTTTCATGGCTGGTGGCTTTGAGGACTGCAACATCTATGTTTGAAGAATTGTTGCTTGCAACTTTTGCAAGACTAATGCTGGTTTGATCCTTTACTGCTCCAATTGCCTGTTTAAGCTT
Organism: Centella asiatica; assembly: GCA_014636745.2. Lineage (NCBI taxonomy): Eukaryota > Viridiplantae > Streptophyta > Magnoliopsida > Apiales > Apiaceae > Centella > Centella asiatica. The sequence continues at coordinate 17,018,223 of CM025782.1, forward strand.
GCTTGGCATTGTAGTTTTGCTACTTTTTTTTTTGTTCAAGGGAGGCTTAAGGATTTTATTTTTCACATATTTTCAAAGATTTCTATTTTGTTCCTAAAAAATATAGGTTACGACCGTTAAAGAGAATGTGGGATAGCAAGAAACTATTTAATTTTAAAAATTTTGCACCATATGGGGGTGTTAACAAATTCTTGAAAGATTGATTGTTAGCCACAATAAGGGGAATTGGGAAGAGAGGAGAAGAGAAAGAGACTGATTGTGGGCAAAGATGTTTCTTGGGGAGAGAATGAGTTTGGGGGGTTTCTCCTTAAGTTTCTCATGTCCTCATAAGGTAACAAAAACTAGCAAACCTTTTTGACCTAGTCCATGAATATTGAGATGATTTATAAAATCAAATAAAAACAAAATATTTGAAACAAAAGAGATAATAAACTTTCCATTAGAAGTGCTTGGAAAACTATGTTTGCGTTTGGATTGGAGGAACAAAATGAGATAGAGAACAAATTTGATTCGAGAGTAATTTTATACGTAACTTCATTCCAAGAGTAAAAAGGGGAATGACTTTTTTTTCTTTTTTTTCATTGTGATTTTCCCTCTTGTTCATCTTCATCTATCATTCCACTAAATTCTCTCTAATTTTTAATTTAATATCCCTTTCATTTTATTAACTCAATTCAAACACACCCTTAATAATTAAACTTTGTAATTTTCTGCACTAATAGTTTATTTTAGGAGAAATTAAGATATTCAACATGTTTGGTATTAAACTAATAACAAATTGGGACATATAAACCTAAAAAGAGAAAACTGAGAAGGGAATTATTTAATTCAATCAAAGTTCTTTTCGTTTCTTCTCAAAAATGTTGATAAGTGTTATTTTTATATATATTTTATACCCTCTGATTATTAATATTTTGGCAATATTTTTATGGGTTAAACACACTTTTTGTCTAATTATTGTAGGTTTTATGAGTTATGCTCATATAAAGGAAAAGACGGAGAAAAATCATTATTTTCGGATATAAAAGACCAAATTCGCTAGATTTGGACAGACTTCAGTATTTTGCCCATAACTTTCTCTCTAGAGTTCCGTTTATTGCGGTTAAATAGGCGTCGGAAAACTTGAATGAAGAGCTACAACTTTTATTCTGACACCAAGCTACGATTCAGCCATTTAGTATGCTAAAAATTGGACGACAAAACTACCCCTGAAATATGAAGTATTGAAACATGTAATTGTCAAGTATAAGTTATTGGGTATGGCCCATGTGTTGCACCAGTTAAGGAATTGCAAGCCCAGCTAATACTAAAAACACCAAAGCAGCCCACTTGTTTCTTGGGTGGAGAGGCGAGACCTAGAGGGAAAAGGAGACTGCAGCGATTAAAAGAAAAAAAGGGACTGAAACGAAGAAAAGAAGAAGAGACGCAGCTAGACCTAGAGAAGAAACGTACAGCAGCCACGAGATAGTGAGAGAGCAGTCCACGGGGGGTCTTGGGTGAGAGGCTGCTAGAGTAAGAGAAGGGCTGCAGTGAGGCAGCCACGGCAGAGAGAGAGAAGCAGAAACGCAACAAGAGACGCAGCAAGAGACGCAGCAAGAAAGGGCTGCAGATTCTCATCTAATTTGGTTTTTCTGTTCCAATCTCTTGCTATTAATCTTTAAGTTGTTATTCTTATTTAGATGATGATTTTCAGATTATATACAATTGATTTTGCGTTTGTTTTCAATATCATGTGCGGCTAATTTCTCTATTTCTAGGACAAAGATGTAGTCTTTTGATTTTATTTCAATGGAGTAGTTAAATTAAATGGGTTGAATTTATTTAGTTACAATTTGATAATCTTGTTATTATTCTTGTAATTATTATGGCCAAATAGTTACAAATCCAAGGTATTGAATGATGGAACGACAGTTGAAGTTCAATATTAGTTCGTAGGATTATTAAACTTCTTGTAGTATAATTTTAGAGATAGTTATACACTTGACGTGGTTTCAAGCAATTGCGAATTTCACTGTTTTTAATGAGTTTATATCCACTATTGTGATCACGAAAGTAGACATAACGTTTTTATAGGCATGCGTAGTTTACCTCGACAGAGGAAATTATATAAATTTGGAAATTTGACCATTGTAATCAATAAATCCTTAACCCTGAAATTAATTTATTTTTATTGGAGCAAGTCAACTGACAAAGTTCTAGTCTTAGAACCTTTACCCATATATTTTCTTGCTATAAATCTCTCGTGTTTACCCAGTTTTAATAATAAATTTTGTTACATTAAAACAACCATTTTTAGATTGTCTAGATAATAATAGGAATTTCTTAATTTGGTACTTGACTACCCTTCTTCGTGGGAACGATACCTTACTCGTTTTGACCTATAGTACTTGACCCGTACACTTGCGGTAGGTTTCTGACTGACCAAATGCCCATCTTCTTTTTTTTTTTCTTGAGGAACTGAAAAATGCTTCTTCTTTTTCTTCTTCTCTTTTTTTTTTCTTTTTTTGTTTTTGTTTGGCTGAGGAACTACTTTTATGGCTTTAGTTATTATGTTAGGTGTGTTTTTGTTCCCCCAAAAAAAAAAATGTTACGGATGTGGCATAGGAGTCTCCATTCGGATTAATTTGGAATTGTTGTTTAATTTCACAAAAAGAGAACAAAAATTAGTTTGAATAAAGAACGTAGACATTTCAGTATTTCGCTAATTGAGGGATAGAATCATTTACCTTCCATTTTCAAAGGAGAGATATTTTCACTTCACCCTAAAATAAATATTTTAAAATATCAACAATTGTTGGTTCAGTTAATTAAAATTCAATAAACGATCACATTAAATTGAACGTTTGGATATTATCAGTCGTCCTTGTTAATAAATAATCTATGTGATTATAATTGTAAGCTCTCAAAAAAAAAAAAGATCTTATATGCCATGATCTGGATTAGGGAAGCTTACCCCGACCTAAATTTTATGTAACAAAAACAATTAAATTAGTTTTTACAATTTTGAACTATAGAAAATGAGTTTAATTTGTAGTAAACATTTTTTATACGGTTATACTCAATTCCTCATCTATATATATTTGTCAAATAGTAAAAATTTAATCTAAACTCACCAATTTTAATTTCAAAAGTTAAGTTACGACATTTATTATCGAATAAATGAAATAAGAATTTGCTGACAATTTCATAACATCCTTAGTATTTGTAGAAACAGAGTATTACAGTGTCGCCATCTTCATTCATCACACCTTAAATAATGATTTTAAATATTAGATTATTAATTTTAAAAGTTATTGTGCTTTTCTTTTTCAAAATTTTTTTATCTAAGGTATTGACTACTACGCATTGAAACCTAGACATCCATAAAAACCAAAAACAATGTCAATTTGTGTGAACCTTATTTGAAGTACGAATGAAGAGATGAGATGAGTTGCTCCTCTGTTTAAAAAAAAAAAATTATTTAAGAATAAATTTTATTTTTTTTAAAAAAGTAATATATCCGTAATTTTTCGTTATGATATATTTTCAAATTTTTATCATTACATTCTTCTTATCTTTAATTTAATATTCATAACAAATTTCATTAAAAAAATTATTATTTGTACACGTAAATCTCAATCAAACGTACAAAATTAATATTTGTTTAAAGTGTAAATGTATTGTGAAAAGAATGAAGTATAATAATACAATTTGAGGCAAAAATATAAAATTAAATTTATTAATAATTATCAACATTCATATATTATATAATACGATTTGAGCGGGTGTTACATAGTATATGACAGTTGAAGATATTTATCATTTATGTATCCGCAATTTAATATAGATGGATTTGTAATGTAACCTTCCACATCGAAAAGTATATGAGTTAGTAAATATATTTATGAGTTTTAATATTAGTATTAAGTGACATCTATATTTCTAGCCTTTGGAGGGTGTTAAACTGTTTATGATGGGTCTAGATGATCTAATAGACTGATAAATGTGTCTCTTGTGCTAATGTTTTTTTCATGCAATTTGAAAGTGGAAATAGACAAGATGACATATTAAATATCAATAGTCAAAAATAAAGATATATTACTAATTTTAGAATAGAAAAAATATATATGCAGAGGAAGTGCAATGTAGACTGCATATCCACTATAAACAATTTTGGGCTCATTTATAAAAATTTCACATGGATAGAATCTAAAACTTACATAAATATAAACAATTTTTTTTGTAATAAATATAAATATTCATATAACTATTTAAATACTTATGTTCAACATAAAATTTAAATTTGTTATTAAGTATAAATGATCAAAAAGTTTATAATAAAATATATATTTTAAATAAGTTATATAAAATGACACAAATGTAATCGACAACTAAATTAATGTAACATCGATCGGCAAATGCCTTCCAACAAGACCGGCTGTTTTTCCAAATAGCCCTGTTTATAATCTTCACTCAAACTATTTTTCTCGGCCATTAAAATGGGGACACACTTACAATTCCTGGGCTTTTGATGGGAAACTTCTTCTCACATCCCTAAACTATATCAATTTTGTATATTTGGTATTTAAATTTTTTTCACAATTTTTTTGATATACAAATTTTTTAAAATATACACGATTAGAAAATTTTATTAATCACTCGTTAAATCTAATAAAAAATACATTAATGCTAATCACACATAATTTTCAAAGAAAGAAATAGTTGATTTACGTCATATGTAAAAAAAAATTTCGACCGTTCTCAAGTTATATCAATTTTGTAAATTTAGTCAGGAACATTCAAAGATAATTTCTCAATAAAATAAAGACTAAAAATTAAATGTATAACTAATATTAGTGTATTTTCTGTCAGATTTAATAAAATATTGACAAAATTTACTGATTGTGCAAGTTTTAAAAAATGTGTGCACCAAACAAGTTACGAAAAAAATTTGAGAATCAAATATACAAAATTAATATAATTTTGGGACCGTCGAAAAAGTTTTCTGTGCTTTAATTGAAGGGCATTTATTGGCTGGTATTTGTGGCCCAAAACGATTACCGTCCAGTGGCCTTAAATTTCTATGTGCAATGTTCATATTAAAATTATTACTAGCGTTATTACCCGTAAAAATAAGGACACTTTTTTATGTCATTTTATATAATTTAATTATAATATGTATTATATTTATGAACTTTTTGATCATTTAGATATAATAACAAAATTAAAATTAATGTTGAATATAAATACTTGATTAATAAATAATTATACGAATATTTATATTGATTAAAAAAATTTGTTCAAGTTTATGTAGATTTTGCGTCTATCCCTATAAATTTTAGTTAGTAACTTTTGTACCTATTTGATAATCATGTGTTTGCTGTTGAGTTTTTACTTTTTGGTTTTGAATTTTGATAATATTATATTTTTGTTCATATTTTAATTGCGTATTTATGATCTATTTTTTTTCGTTATGTAAATAATGTGTATATGTGATTTTTTAAAATTATGTATTGGTTATACAATTGTGTAGATTTCTATTTGTTAATTATTTTTTCTTTATAATAGTTGGTACACTGTTTGAGGATTTTTATTATATGTTGTTCCAAATATTTAAACTGATGATATCTCTATTTAATTACCTTGGACTTGTTCTCAAAATTCGGTGTACAAAAACTACTCGCATAACTCGAGTTAAAAAAATATAAGGAAAATTTTTTTGTGTCATTAAAAATTGAACAAAAATAATAACTAAATTAATCGAGTCATACTAACTCGACTAAATAACTCAAAATTAGATTGCCCTTTGAGATTTTATATATAGGTATATATTTTCAAAGTTAAAATTTTTATTTGTAATTTTATGTACCAAAAATATTCAAAAAATAATTTATGACAAATATAAAACAATCATAATCACATATAACTATTGTTAACATAGATAATAACATTGATTTTGATATTAATTAAGTATATATTTGGTATTTTTTTTATAGATAGTAACTTTAATTTTATAATTAATAACTTTAGATATACTAATTTTAATTTTGTAGATAGTAATTTTACACTGTACAGTGCACAAATAAGTATAGAAATCTCAGTGCACTATATAACAAATATTACCGTTAAAAAAAATGAAGATCAATAAATTTTTGGATACTGAATAATTGATGTTAAACGAATTAAACTTTACAAAACGAAATGTTAAATGGATTGATGTAAAAATGAAAAACGTATACGGTTAAAGGTAACGGTGAGATTGATTTTCATATGCAAATTGACATAATTTATTTTGAAACTTTTTAAATTAACCAACCATTTTTTTAGTTAGTTGCCTGAAATTAGTTGATCATTGACAATATCCGTTATAAGAATTACAGGTGAGTGTTTTCCACCGGGCGTAACTGCCAGGGTAGAAGAGAGATCATGTTAAAGCCGGGCGATGTCACCGAACATACAATCAGGTTGTTTGTTCGGTTAACGACCGTTTTGTGATGTTTTCACCTGATTTGTATTGCATTAAATATAATTTAAAAATTCTTAAAAAATCACTTATAATTTTAAAAAATTAGCATATTAACACTTAAAATTTTAGGACTGCAGGTGGTAATCCACTGAAATTTTAGAATTACAAGTGACTATTTGAGAGTTTTCAAACCACGGATGATGCAATGTAAAATAGGTCAAACCACAAGTGACACAATAAATTTTACTTAAAATTACATAGAAAAAATATCAAAATTCATATATATTTTTTCATACTCTATAAATTAATTGACACTCATATTGATATACTTTCTCACACATTCCATAAGTCTCTTCTCCCACCATATATATGCATTTTGCTAATATATTAATAATGAGAATTTCACTTTATTTATATTATTTATAATGATTAAGATTATCATTATTATTTTAATATAATTTAATAATTTTTAAAGAAAAATTAATTCATAATGCAAAAATTAGTTTTTAATTTTTTTTTACTTAATGTAATCAATATATTGATCAAAATATAATAAATGCCTTTTATATGAATATTAATGAGATTTATAGATAGTTGAAATTGAGTTGATGGAAAGAGCAAAATTGATGTGAGAGTTGTAAATGTTTATGAATATGAAAGAATAATTTAATTTGGTTGTGAATGAATAATTTATTTTAATAGTGGATTGGTTGTTCTGAGTTGAAAGTAAAAGAAGAAACTAATATGGTCCCCATGAACATTTGTACCCTATCATGGATGCAGATGTGATTCTCTAAAAGTTTCACAGATTAAGCGATTAATAAAGGAAAACTCTATGTCTACTGAACTTTATATTTTTTATTTTAAAAGTTAATGTGCAATTCATGTATTGACCATTTGAAAATTTGAAATTTAATTTTTGCGAGAGCCAAAAATCGAAAACAATAAAAAAATGAACATGTACAATACAATTTTACTTTAGATTAATATGATTAAAGTACATTATGCACACCTAACATAGCTCATTGATCAATCATATAAAAGCACCTGAAAATACATTACATCCGTATTACTATCAACACTCTCGTCCCATAAAATTTTATCTCCTACGTAAAGATCTAGCAGAAATTCACCACCTCTAAATTTATGCAGTGCAGAGATATTCTCTTCGCCGACTTACAACTTAAAAAATTGTCATATATGAATGTATGTGATAAAAGATAAATGAGTTATAACTCATTTATATTTTGTAATATTTCGATCTCTCAAATATTTGAAAAAAAATTAAACTTTATAGCACAATGTCTGAATTTACTAAATTTTAACAAATTCAGTTATATTATGTTTTATAATCACGTAAAAATTAATATATTTTAGTCATTAAAAATGTAATATTTTGATATTGATATGTATATGTATTGTGTGTATGGAGTTGATCCATAGCAAGAATTGGATTTAAAAAAAACTTTATTAACGTCAATTTTAATCGTGCATGACAAAAAAAAAAGATAGTGAGATATATGTTGGTCATTTTCATGTATGTTATAAATTGTGACGAACATAAATTCTAATTTTTTTATATTCATCATAACTTGTGGTGAACGTGAAAAAAATTGATGCATTTTCTTCATTATCGTAATATCTCCTTCATCGATGTTGCAGACTATTAAAATTTCAATTCGGTATATCTTTTTTTATAAATTATGGTAGACAAAAAATACAAGTTCAGAATTTTTTTCATTTTTTTTTTCATCTCATGGTTTTAAATAGTTACGGCAATGTTTACGGCGAAAAATGCAAGTTCAATGATATTCATGGAGATGTTCATTTAGTGATGTTAAATGGACGAATGATATAATCAAATACGTTATTACATTAATAAATAAAGACAATATGATTAAGAGTTTAAATATAATGTTAGTGATGTTAAATGGACGAATGATATAATCAAATACATTATTACATTAATAAATAAAGACAATATGATTAAGAGTTTAAATATAATGTTAGTGGTAATGAAGGAAACAACACGATGATGAATATTCTTTGTATGATCAAAATTTTTAATTTTATATGTCTGCAACAAATTGTGGTAGATACAAAAAAAAAATTGGAATGTTCGTGGTGGACTTAAAAAATTGAGATTTTTGTCTTCATAATTTATAGCAAACGAGAATCAAAATAAAATTTACGTCCTCCATAAATTATGGCAGATGCTCCGATCCTTGATATTTGAGATGATAGAGATTGAATTTGATAAAATAGTTCTTTTTTTCAATGCTAGCTATGAACTAGCTATATATTTAAACAAAAAATAAAAATAATTGAGCTATAACTCATTTTTATAATCTTAACGATTAGCGCTATGTTATGATTTTCAATATTTATGAGAAAAATATAACTGCACTGATTGAAAAAGAATGTCAAAACAACACAACATGTAAATATTTTCAAAATGATTTACATAATTTTTATTATCATTTTCAAATCGATATATTTGAACCTTAAAAATATACAAAACTTAGATGACTATAAAAACATGTTACATCATACCACAAAATGATAAAGAATATTTACCTATTCCTCTATTTTTTTTATATTCTTTCAATTTGTACCATCGAATAGTTTAAATATATTGTGAATTAGATACAATAAAATCAACGAGTATGATATATAACTCAATTTCACTAATCTCATAATGTGTGTAAGTATGTATGTACATATATATATATATGTACATATATATATATATATATATATATATATATATATATATATATGGAAAAAAGAAATAATCTATTAATGATACCAACTCGTTTAATGATTTGGTCTCTAAAATATTTGAAAAAATAAATTTAAAAGTACATATCGAAAGAGTATGCAAAAACAATACAAGTGAGGTTTTTAATTTTTTTTCAAACTTATTTACATAGCTTTTATATTCACGTGAAAATTAATATGTATTAGCCCTTAAAAATGTAAATTTTTATATCATCACAAAAATCTTGTTACACACCGCAAAAGGATAATTTTTTTTATGTACCTCTCTATTTTTTTACACTATTTCAATACATAAAATTTTAAATAAATTATAATTTAATAAATTAAATATAAAAAAATAAACTATAGTTGAATTTCATTATTCAATTCCCTCCACATATCCAATCCACCCTATTTGTAGTAAATTATTACGGGTTTGACCGCTCGTCATTACCTATTTTCCTGAATTTTTTCTTAATGCACCTAATAATGTTTAATAAAATTTATTTTACATAATTTTAACTGCATTAATGAATTGAACAAAAAAAAAATGTGAATTTACCAATCTTCATACAATTTTATAATATAAAATACATTGATTTTAATTATTAAAATTTAATAATGTTTATATTTTAAAATTATATATTTTATATTGTTTAATTTTATAAAATTTGATACATTCTCGTATTTTTACGTGCTTTATCTATCGATATCCGTCCACAAGAGTGAGATGAGTAGGTCCCCGTAAGTTTCGAGAACGCAAAGAACAGGACAACCATCTCACAGCAGGAAGCATGTGAATATATGTGATACCCGTACAAGTGATGGATAAATGTGGGAAACATAGAGAATCTCTCTCTCCTGCAGCACTACAATGTTCATGCATCATAATGAATTCGTCATATACGGTACATAAGATTCGACTCCACTCGATGCTTTAAATTTTGTTCCGTTAACTAAATTTATTTCAAATATAATTTTCTTAAAAAGTTCAAGTGAAATGGATTTAATTATAATATTCAGTTAGGTTTGGTCCACTTAAATAAGTTAATTTCAAATTTAACTTTTTATTTGTTAAATAAAATCTGTTCAACTTATTTTAAATTAATTAACAAACAAATTCAAATATGTTCGTCATGATAATAACACAACATTAGTAACATGTCAGGCTTGAGTTGTTAAGACGAAATGTAATGAATTACAAAAACTATTTTGCCTCTCCTCTGTTTATCACATGACTAGTTCAAATACCTAGTACGTAATAGTAATATCATGTATTGTGTTGTATTTGTAACTAGTCTTTCTCATTTCCAGCAAACACCGAAACAACTTGATGAAATACTCTATGAGCCTTAGTTTGAAAATTATCTACCAATCGGTTCCTATTTAGACCAATTAAAAAAAATATCATATTAAAGTCGTACAATTAAAACCTCGATATAATTTGTCAACTCATCCGTGAACGCGATGCAAATAAATTTTTCAAAAAGCCAAGTCATATCGTTTCGACATTTTTATTTGAGAAAACTTCAAATACTTTTATTTTACTTATCCTTTTTTATCATTGATAAAAAAAAAAATCTAAACTCGTTATATATTTCAAAGCTATAAGCTCCCATGTACAAGTATCATTACAAAATAGACTCGCTGGCCTTCTCTATCTTGAGCGCTTAATCAGGCTCAGGTCCCTCTTTGTAACCAAAAGACGAGGACTTTTTCCATTTAAGTTCATTAAAGTGAGTGTTTTCCTAACAACAGTACGTACAACCTCCCATCGTAACTTTACTCAAATAAATACTTTTTCTGTCTCTATATACATTATATATCTCAAATAAATAAGTTGTTTTGTACACTTATTAACTTTCCTCAAATAGATGATTGATATAGGAATCAAATGAATGAATAAAAGAGAAAAGAAATAGAGATATAATAATAGAAGTGTGAAAAAAATTTAAAGAGTACAAAACAAAAATATAATGTAATCTGTTTAAGATTTATATAAAAGGTTGTGACAACACAAATTATATATTAGCATGTTTATAATGTTAATTTAGCAGTGTAGTACAATTAAAATTAGTGCTACCGCAGTGAGTGCAGTTGAATGCATGTGTATGGCACAAGGGTGTCCCTTCTTTTTTCAGTCTCTAAGAGCATTGTCGTTTTGGACACACCAAATTCTTCCAAAAAAGAGTTGCGTCAAATTTATATATATATATATGTAGCATGCCTGTAAATTTATATGTATACTTGTAAATGAGGAATGTCATTTGATTCCCATGGAAAGAGATGGCCAACTATATTGAATAAATTGGTTGTTATACTTGATATTCTTCACAATCTGTTGTTTGAAATCAATCACCTAGATAAATACACTTCAATTTGATAATAATACATTTACAAAACAATAGTCGCATTAAAACACACAATTATAAAATAACAAAAATTGCATTCACCGAAAAATCTCTATGTAGTATTGTAGTTCTAACTTCTTTCTACTAATTAAAATTAATTAATAAACTTGAGATCAAGCCAAATAAATCAACGAACATAACATGTGAGATTATTGTTATTATAGGAATGATGGATCCAACTGCTGCTGTAGTTTGGACTACATTGTTAAAATTTAGAAGACAAAATATGAATTTCTCAAACAACTCGAATAAAATGAGCGTTAAAAAAAAAAGAACAAGGAAACAAATATAAACATTTGCTTAGAAATAATAACGAAAAGTAACAAATACTACTAATATATAACATAATAACACTAATAATTACTGCATAAGTTCTTGATTCAATTAAATTTATACACAACCAACTAATCCAAAATCAATTAACTAATTCATCTAATAACCCCCAACTACTACTTATTAAACAAATGGACCCCAAAAATTTGACAACCAAAATATGAAAACTACTAAACCTCTACTATCAAGACATCATTCCATTTTCTTCCCTCCAACCCGTGTAGTGTACTCGTACTAGTATCCGGTGGGGAATTCACATTTCCCATACTCTGCAAAACAAAACAAAACAAAATCAAAATTTAATTTTTTTCAGTATCTCATGGAATATAAATTATAATTGATGATAATCCGCAATGATAATCATAAGAACAAGTAGGTGCTAATAACCAGCCTATTTCATTATTGTTTATCAATTCAAACTAAAGGTTTCTACTGGTTTTTATATAACTTGTGTTGTGTTGTAGTCGAGATCTTGTTTCCTTTTCAGCTATGGACTGAATTGAGATGAGAATTTCTTTTTATAATGAGCAATGAAATTGCACCTAAAAGTTATTAGCAATTATACTCTGTTCACAATAATTGTGGATTTGATAATGTAATATACACACACCCACAATTGACTAATACTATGCGCATCACATGGTGTCCCTCTTCTGACTTGGGAAGGTGCACAAACTTCGGGGACCATTGTCTATTTACTGGTCTCTAAACTAAACTCTCATTGGATTCCAGCGTATTCTAGTATTTTCCAATGCTAAATGGCTAAAAGTACGCTACTAGAATCGTAGGAGTTGAAAAGAACAGTACTAAATCTAAAGTCGACTGACTATTCACACTGCCTTAAGCATGCTTCCCTTTTAGAAAATCAAGAAAAAAAACAAACATTAAAACAACAGCACAACTTAATTAGTATCATGTGAAAGGGAGAGAAAATACTCTACGTACTAGGTGGCTGCGTGACCACAACACCGGCTCCCCCAAAGTAACACGTGCCACCCGCTCGTCCCTTCTTCTGGTAGTAACTATTGAAAGCGTACGATGCGTGGGCCTCTAGTGTGTTGGGATCGAAACACGTGGAACCCGGCTGGATCGGATGGCAGTCGGCTCCTCCTTCCCCGCATGCGTAATCTAGACCCAGCTGCAGCCTTTCTTTCCCTACTTCCGCATTTGCAACACACCAACTCTGCCCGCTCACACTCACTGACACGTTCCCGAGTACCGGCGTCGACACCCTCTCGCCGCCGGTCGGCGGCGACTGTGACGGTTTCTCTTGGTTATTTTTCACACCTTCGATTGTCAAAGGAATTTCATAAACCTTTTTCTCGTTGGGGTAAAAAAGACCATAATTTCTCTCCGATGTGGGCCCAGACTTCTTGTTCTCATTGAAGAGAGCGAAGAGATAAACGGTCAGATCTGCTTTAGGCTTGAGTGGGGTACCACCACCTGTTAATACTCGCCGGACAAGGTTACCGTTGTACGCCGCGGCATTCTCGATACTTGCGCCTATCTCGTTCTCGTCCCCCTTCGAAGGCCAACCTGTTTCCGTCACGACCATGCTGATGTCATCGTATTTTAAAGCCGACATTGCCGCGAAAACGGCGTCGAGTTGTGCGTCGAAGAGGTTGAAGTAATGGAGACCATTGCCGGCATCGACTACGCCGGGGTTCTGCCGGAAAAGAGCATAGTCCAGCGAAATGACGTCGGAGTTGGACTCGTATGCAAAATATGGGTAGGCATTGACCATGAGGGGCGACCCGGTTTGACGGAGGAACTCGAGCATGGGTCGGATCACGAGTTCAATCAAGTCGGGTCGGAAGGATCCGGCAGAAGAAGGATATGAGTTTTGGAGAGCGGAAAGGGCTAACGGGGATGATACTTTAATAGCTTTATCGAGTTTGTATTTAACAAGAGCTTGTTGAATATTTTTCATGGCGGGTAGGAGGAATTTAGAGGTGTTCTTGGGATCAACAAAGACTTCATTGCCGACGGCGATGGACTCGATCTGGGTCGATGGGTAATAAGCGGCGACGTTTTGCCGGACCCAGGAGTAGGCAAATGAGAGGCGTTTGGCGGCAGAGAGGAGAAGTTCGTTGGGGAGGTCGACGGTGACTTTGATGCCGGTGCCGGATAAGGATCTGAGAACGGCGGAATCGGTGTCATAGACTTTGACACGTAGTATGCCTTGGGATTTGAGAAGCTGAGCCACATTGGAAGCAGCAGGTAGATCGTCTGCTATTCTTCCATAATTAACACCCACAGAACCTCCATCTGAAAAATAAAACAAACAAAATGAAGTTAAACAAATATTAGATGTACCCATAAAATAAAATGAAGCCATTTTCAAATGAATATTTACCTGAGAGTGAGAAAAGGGAAAAGAATAGGAGGATGAGATAAATGGGGAGCTTAAAGTAGCAGTCCATGCTCTCTATCTGGGGAGAGAGCAGAGCACAGAGATGAATAAGAGAGGAGGAAGAAGTGGGGTGTTTGTGTTTTATTGGGAGTAGCGAGGTGGGGGGCTGGGCGATGGGTGAGGGTTTTATGGTTGTGGTAAGTGGGACCTACAAAACAGGTGAAGAATTTGGGATGCGGGAGGGAACAGGAGTCATGGATGAGGAGGTATATACAATTTTGATTCAACTGCATTTCTCCATGGGACCCACTAGTTTAGGGTCCCGTTAAATACGACCGTTTCTATAATCCCCACTGAAAACAGGAGTATACAATATTTATCGCTTTTTTTTTTTTCTTTTTTTCATATCTGCTTTTGATACATAGATGAGTTGGTCCCCCTGTAGAGTTGTAGAGAGGTCACATCTTCTCCATCTAATACGGACTACTACATTTTTAATAGGTATCTTGCGAACTGTAATGCCTCGACTAAAAATGGTAGTCCGTCCGTCCGTCCGTCCGTCCGTCCGCCCCAAGGAAAAATAACATTTTAATTTTTAATTTTATATATTTTATTAAAAATTATTCATAAAAATAATAATTTTTTATTAAATATATTATAAATTTTTGATTAAAAATTATACAAAAAAATTATAATGACATATTTTAAAAAAATATAATATTATAGTGAAAAAAATTATATAAACGTTATTTTTTTTTTAAACAAATATTATTCTCTTTTTTGTCACAAAGTACATCTTTTTCCCTGACTACTGGTTTGATCTTCGGTGCCTCAATCCATGAAAATCAAGTCCAGTCTATTCGATTCCTTCCGATCAACACCACCACCGACCGTCGATTAAAATCAGACCAGGTCAAGATCATTTTACATTTTTTATGAGTTGCTTTTAATTTTAGACCGTAAAAGTTTCGAATGAATTTCACTTTTGCACCCAGGAGTTTGGTGCAAATTTCTATTTCAATTATAAACTTTAAAATATTTACATGTGATACATATAATTTCATTGTAAGTTTCTAATAATATCCTACCTAATATCAATACATTAAAATATAATGATTCAATAACCTGTTCAAATTGTTACTGGTAAAAATAAGAATAAAAATGAGAAACAAAAAGATTTTATATTTATGTTTTCTTACATTCTATTATTTCTATATACTTTTTTGTTTCCTCTTTTTTTTTTTCATTCTCATTTTACGGGTTTGAATGGTCTTACCTTTTTAAGTCATCTTAAACCACTCAAAGGACAAAACAAATATAAAGCAAACTAAGAAAAAAGAAAATGATATTAAAGTTATTTAAATAAAAATATTTTTATCCTAATGATATTATTTTCAAATAATACTATCAAAGTATTATTTAAATTTCATCGTTAGTAATTTTGATAGGCTTTTTTAGTAATTTTAGCATACTCGTTATCAGCATCAAAAAATATTACTAAATAATATTTTAATGTTACTTATTGATCTATTGATATTATTAAGTGACTCATCAATATTACTAAATATTAATTTGTACTACGATGAAACTTTTTAAATAATGCATTTTTAATATCGTAAGTCGATGTGTTTGACATTGATATTATAATTTAACTTACTTGTCATTTTTCTAATAAAAAATAACAATTAAAAAGACGAAATTTGATGGGGTCAACTCAATTGTTAAAATTCAAATATTTTTTGTGTACAAGTAATGACTTTAAGAGAAACTGTAGGGTTAATAGCATGACTGAAGTTCAATAAAAACCTCATTTTTTCAAGTCAAAACTTCCTAAGCAAAAAAAGAGTGTAAACAAAAACAAGCGGAGAGAATAGAATGTAAGAAAAAAAACATAGATGTAAATTTTATTTTTATCGGTAACCGTTTAAACGAGTTATTGAATCATCACGTTTTAACGCATTGAAATTAAATAGGATACTATTAGAAACTTATGATAAAACTACATCTATCACATGAAAATATTTTAAAATTCATGATGGATATAAAAATTTTGCACTAAACTTCAAGTGCAAAGTGAAATTTATTCAAAAATTTCTACTTGAGACAGCAAATGTGTTTCAGGCGTATTCAAGTTTCACACCTTTCCACTGGAGCTATGAAACGAAGATAATGTATCTACTCTATTACGGAGTACTACAAGCTTGGGAACAAATTATTTTAAGTCTGCTTATAAGTAATATTATAAGTTTAAACTAAATTATTTTTAAAATTAATTAATAAGTAAAAGTGATTATTGTCGATTTATCTTATAAGTTGGTCAAATCAATTAAAATTCAACTAAAATTCAACCTACAAATAAGTTGAAAATGAAGAAGCAATATTTATTATTTTTTACATATAATGTGACTAATAAGTAGTAGTATAAGTCATTGTCATTTGCCAAACGCCTAATTTTTAAAAATAGTTATAAGTTGGTCAAAATAGTTAAAATTCAACCACCACCCTACCCCAATAATTTGAAGCAACAAATTGTTGCTTATTATATTATCTTTTTTTAACTTATATGTAACTAATACGTATGTAGTATGGTCATTGTCATTGGCCAAACACGTAATTTTTAAAAATAGTTAATAAGTGGATTTGGCCTCCTAATAAATTGTTCTCAAATTGGAGGAAGAAACCAATACGTGGACATATAAGTTTTTCATCTCCTTTTCCGAATGCAAATGCAGCCTTATGTCAAATACAGAGTTATGTGTACTTAGATGAAAATATAGTTTGAATACACACACAAACACAAACATTTCGCCAAGTAAATACAATTTGTGCGTACCATTTGGTCAACAGAAACTTAACACCGCGCAGCTTGAATTTCTTTTAAATGCAAGGCATCTGCCACCTCCTAGCTATCTACTAATAAAAAACTTTAAATCATCTAAAGAAAAGTCAAATGTATTTTAATGAACAAAATTCAATCATATATATATATATATATATATATATATATATATATATATATATATA
>CM025782.1:17035558-17064564 GCA_014636745.2 Centella asiatica
ATATATATATATATATATATATATATATATATATATATATATATATAAATGAGTGGTCTAACACACCCAATAATATTCATTAGATGACGACTGTTTGAATTTAAAATCGCCTTTTCTGAATTTTGTCGCATTTTTATAAAGAAGCCAGGTTTTTAAAAAAAATAAGTAATGAAATTAAACAAGTGTTTTCGAATAAAATAAATAATGGACAAAATCTCATTATTCTTTCTTTCTTTTTCAAAAAAACCCAGCGATGCGATCATTGTGGTATGTTTGGATTTGCCTTCATAATCAAAATTATTTTCTCTAACTAGCGAATTATAAATTATATTAGTAACCATATGTTTTGATTTGTTATTGTTTGAATATTTAGTACAAATTGTAAACCTTCGATAAGAGCTTTAACATTAATAAACAAAAAACGTATAGATAGGGGTTTGATTTCTCTATGCCTTATCATGTATATTAATAAATTTTATTTATTGAAAAATTAAAAATAGATACTTATCAACATTTTAATAATAAGTTGTCTTATGTGTAATTTTAAAAGTTAAGAATAGAAAGAGTGAGTCTGTGATATTTTCATAAAAAAGTTTCTGACCAAGATAGAGCCCTATATAAAATACCAATTTCTTTTGTCAAAATATTCTTTTAATTTGTATTCAAAAGTGAGAAAGAAGGCGTTAGTATAATATAACGGGCAACGGTCATGTGTGTGAGTTAAGAGAAGCGGATGGGGGAAAGGAAGGGCGGTGGATCGGAGAAAGAAGAAAGCCCCGTGGAGGAAATGGATGAGGAGGAGGAGAAGAAAGTTGGAGATGAGGGATTTTACGCTTGCTACTTGCTCACTTCCCTTAGCCCCAGACACAAGGGCCATACTTACATCGGGTTCGTTTCTCTGCTCTCAATCCGTTTTCAATTAATATTCTACTTTTCCTCTTTTGCTCCCATCAATTTTTTTTTGTACTCTGGTTTATAGACGACGTAGCTACGGCTGCGTTGCGGTTGGATTGATAGAATGAGATTAGAGAGAGAGGGAACGAATTTGATCCGAGCCTTTGGATCGAGGGAATGAAATACCATGATGAACGAATTTGATCGGATAGTAATTGTTAAAGTAGATCACATATGATAATCCAATCGAGAGATGGCGGTGGAATGAACTATTTGAGTTTCGCCTGATTTCCCCCCTTAGTCATTGTGGGAATGCAACTCTCTTCAAGTAATTAGTCTTCGCTTGCATTTGCCAAGAGTTTTGGTATATATATGTTGTTTAACAGAGTCCTTGCACTTTGTTAAATTCGTCATTAAGGTGTTCATATCAGCTTTTTTTGCATTTCTTTTATGCCTGGTATATTATCATGAATTACGTTCAATACCTGGTGTTCATGAGTTACGTTCTGCTAAAATCCTCAAACAATAGTGATATCTGAGCAAGTATGCATATGGCTTCCAAATTACACACAATTAAATTTGTTTTATCAAACATTGGAACTATCAAGATTCTCAGGATAAATAAATAAATTGAAATAGAATTGAGACGAGACGAGATAATTATACTACTAATAATTGACTAAAGAATTATACTAAAGAATAAAGTGCCAAGCCCAACTATTGTGAGAGAGGTTATGCCTAGGCCAAATTTAGAAGGCAAGTTTAGCACAGTCACGCAGATGGCTTTAACAGTCTTTTGACATGATAGCAACTGATAGGTTTCATAAGAGGAGCAATTCCAGATTAATTTTAATCTTGGCAAATTGACTTGACTTTACCCAGCTCCTCAAGATGTTGTCAAAGTAGCACATGTTATATATTAGCATAATTTTGATGCATTATTCTCTTTCTTGGTCCCAACTTTTTTAGATTCACAGTTAATCCAAAGCGCCGAATCAAGCAACATAATGGTGAATTGAGACAAGGTGCTTGGAGAACAAAGAGTAAACGCCCTTGGGAAATGGCATTATGCATATATGGCTTCCCTACAAATGTAGCCGCTCTTCAGGTACCTAAGATCTCTTTTAAATGGTTTAATTGCAAGGAGAGTCCCGACTCCTTGACCACATGTTGATGTCCGAGTGATGTGTTAAAATTAAAATTTTCTGTAGGGAAATTAGTGATGATCCGTTGAAAATTGTTGTGCTTCCGACCCTTAAACCTTAAAGTTGATCATGCGAGAACTGTCATTTGTCCGCAGTATCTAGTCCAATGTCCTTGAGAAATACTCCCTCTGTTCCAAAATATTCCAAAATTAGAGATATATTTCTAAAATGACGGTGTTTAAAGACAATTTTTATGTTTCAAATATATCCTTATTATCTTGTTATTTAGAATCTTCATTTAGTACAAATTATATATGCATACTTACATATTGCAACCACATTTTCTAATATGGGTTGTGTAGCAGTAACAATAAAATTGTACAATGTTTTGGAAGTGGATGAAAGGGGAACATCAGCAAAAGAAAGAAATATATGAGGAGTAAAAATTGAGTACAAGTTTTCATAGTTTTTGTGATGTATAGCATAGTTCTTTTAATCATAAACTGAGCTTGATTTCGGGAGTTATAATTTTGCTACCTTTAGCTCCCATTAGTTCTGAAGGAATATCATACAACTTTGGTTCCACTGTATTAGAATTGAATTGCTAGGCTGTGGTAAAAAGATTAGATATGTCAAATTCACTTCAGCCAGTTTTCTTTAAAGTGATATTCAAGTAAATTATGTTAACCTTTCAACTATTCAACTTAAACATGCAGTTTGAGTGGGCCTGGCAGCATCCAATAGAATCACTGGCTGTTAGAAAGGAAGCTGTTGCGTTCAAATCTCTTTCTGGTATAGCTAATAAAATCAAACTGGCATATACAATGCTTGCACTTCCAGCATGGCGGAGGTATACCTTTTTCTCTAGATAGATATGCTTTATTTGGATTTTTTTTCGTGTCGACTACATTTTGTGCTTTAGTTGCTTATTGTTGTCGTCCATCCTTTCAGCTTGAATCTCACAGTGAATTTCTTTTCGACAAACTACAAAAAACGCTCTGCTGGTTGTCCAAGTTTGCCGGTGCACATGAGGGTCCAGGTTGGTTCAATGGATGAGCTTCCATGTTATACAGGATATGATCAGGATGCATATCCAGATGATGAGTGTGACATTGAGAAATCTGATGGAATAGAGGGGGAAACGGTCTGCAATAACCTAGCAGAGCATGGAAACAGAGACCATGTGAAAGCTTGTGGAGACTATGGAGAAGTTATGGCAATATTTAATAATGAAACAGTTCATAATTCTGCCGACTGTATAAATATAGAAACCACTCCTGAGTTGAGACGGAGTGTAAAGTTTTGGAGCAGCGACGTTGCTGATGAAGAGCAACCTTTAGTCATGAAGAGTCCTACCATCCCCTGCGACGTAGAAGTCATAGATTTGTTTACCCCCTCTCCCAGCTGCAGAATTACTTTGCAGAAAAAGAGAAGACGAATGGATTGTTCTGAGATTATCGACTTAACCAAGTCTCCTGTTTTTTAGCTCTAGTATTTTTGATATGAACCTAATACTAAATGCTAGCAGTATGTACATTGTACTGTTCTGGGATGTTGGTTTGATACTGTCCTGAAATAATGATTTGCCAAAAGCCTAATTTTAATTTTAATTGTTTTGTTTTTGTTTTTTGGTACTATCTATTCCTTTTTCCCTTTCCTAAAAGAGAACGTGTAAGCACCACGGTCATCTCTCATCACTCCGTCCATCTTTTCTTCTTCATCCGCCTCCACTTCCCTTGTCATCCCATCTATCTCCACTCCTCCAACCATTTCCATTCCCTCGCCCGCCTACTGTCACAGCGGCTTCCTTTTGCTACATTTGATTTGCTGGTTACCTTCAAATACATCCTTTTTTTTTTTTTTTGTTATTACATAGAAAGTTACTGTCAAAAATTAAGATAAAAGGTACTTAAAGTAAACTTAAATTGTATTTTAGAGAATTAGGGTAAAAGGTAGTTAAGGTAAATTTAAATTGTATGAATGAATGTACACGTATAATGACACGTGAGTCAATTATATATGATGAGAGTCTTAAATATGACATTTTCCTTCTTTCTTAGATTACGATTACAAGGACTCCATTTTTAGATTATAACTACAAGGACTCCATTTTGACATGAATAAGAATTCTAACATATCAATATGATAGTTAGTAGTTATTAAGAAAATTAATCATGATGTGAATAAAGATTTTAACATATCAACGTAACAGTTAGTAGTTGTTAATGAAACTACTATATCTGAACAATACTATAGTTGAGCTTATAATTACTAGGGTAATTATAGATGACTTAACCCAAATTGCCCCCCATTCCTTCGGTCCATTTGGTAAAAACCGTATAAAGTAGTAATAACAAATAATAAGCTTGACCCATAAGATTAATAAACAAGTTAATATGTCATTCCGGACCTAACAAATGCTACCAAACCATGAAATCAAGCTCATTGGAGACATAACCGCGGACTTAGAATTAAGCCCGCTCAAAAAGTAATTCCAAGGGCCCGTATAAGATGAAGGGTCGAGAGAGGTTTTCAGAGAGCCACTCAAAAACTTGATTTGCTGGTTACCTTCAAATTAATAAAAGGCAACCTTCATGCTGAATAAAATTTAGTTAAACTGATGAGTAAAATGCCTAAATATCTTTTACCTTAGAAAATCAAAGATTATAACAAATTAAATGTGCATGTAACGACGATAGTAAAGATATATATATATATATATATATATATATATATATATATATATATATATTAAAAATTCTCTAATTTAATTTAATTTAATTCAATTCAATTCAACATCAGTTATCCTTTTTTTCAGTTACAATTTTATTTGCAACCAACTATAATACTTAAGTAATAAAACTAATTCATCTAAAGTCATAAACTTTTTGTTGTAACTAAATTTAAAAAATATTGACTAAGAAAATATATGTAAAAAGAACTCATAAAATACATATTAAAATAACACAATTCATTTTCTGTTGCAGTATTATGGTTTAGTCGTTATACTTTCCTCATTTTATAAATACAATATTTTGTTTTCTAAACTAAATGGAATATAGAAAAAATATGACTACAACTCAATAAGAAAATTATTATGACTTTTAAAATTATAATATAATTATCATTGAGAATAATTTTGTAAGATAGTATAGAACTCAAATTATAGTAATAATTATTATTATATATCCAATCAAAATCATAAAGAATTTTTGAATTTCGCCGATCGCTTTTAAAAAAAAAATCAATTTCCATATTATTAGTCTAACTTTAACAAAATTTCAATAAATAATTTATTATTCATTTCTTTATTTTATTGTGTTGGAATATTTTATTGAATTTCAATAAATTCAATTTCTTTTTTTCTTTCCATAATCAATTTGATCATATTTGGTTACATATATATTTATAAAAAAAATAATTTAAGTCAAAAATTAATTAACATGACTAGAAAAAATTAATAAGTGCTAGTTAAATAGAAACGGATAAAATATTAAATTTTTATAATTTTTTTAGTCAACTAAATATAAAATGAACATACCTTTTTAATAAGTATATTTTTCTCCAAAAAAAAAAAATCTAAAATGAACTGAGGGAGTAGATTATGATCAGTTATGGATATTGTATGTAGTCAAAGATTTGCTAAAGTTATAAGGTCAAAAAACATAATTAAAGATGTGGATAATAAGCAATTTAAGAGGAAAATTATCACCAACCCAAACAACAAAAAGAGAAAAGTAAAGTAGGGAAGAGGAAGAGAAGAAGACAAAAGAGCAAGGCGGTCGAAAGTCGCGTGGTTTCGAAGCTACTCTTTCTCTTTCCAGTATAAATAAATAACCTCCCCAATTCGAAAACCCCCAAAATCAAAAGCCCTCACTCTCTTTCTTCCCTCGTATACAACACAATCTGAGAAGAGAAGGAGATGAGCCAACAACAGCCACAGCAACAAGCTGGAGGTGAAGAAGATAAGAAGCCTAGCGGGGATCACATCAATCTCAAGGTCAAGGGCCAGGTATGCTCTCTCATCTTCATCTTCTTCTATTTTAACCCTCTTTTTCTCATTTTGTAACTCAAAAATGAGTGAATGCGTTGTTGCTGTTGGTGTTATTGAATTATGTGAAATGGTAGAGATTTTGAGTAGTTAATTTGGGGTTTGTGAATGAAGGATGGGAACGAAGTATTCTTCAGGATCAAAAGAAGTACCCAATTGAAGAAGCTGATGAATGCCTACTGCGATCGTCAGTCCGTTGAGATCAACTCCATCGCCTTCTTATTCGATGGCCGTCGTCTCCGCGCAGAGCAGACTCCTGATGAGGTACCCATACTACCCTTCGTTAATGCTTTTATATTTCCCTCTCATTCAAAATTCTTTTTAAGCCTTTCAATATACAGAAAATAAATAAATAATTAATTAGATAAATAATTTTTTTTTTTTTAGAATTTCGGAGTAACGGAAATTTTGTTCTGTAAATATTTATGTAAGGTATTACCTCCATCCTCAAAAGCGAGGGTGGATTAAGGACACCAAAAAAGATCCTCAAAAACATGTTTATGATATACAATTTCGGTTAAAAAGTTGAGTACATCCTTAATTTATATTTTCTCTCTTCTATTTTAGCGGGAGGAACGCATATTCTCTTTAATTCTAAATTATACCCGCAAAAGTTATACCATGTATGAAGCATGAAAAGAATGGTAAATGTATTATTTCTCCACCCTTTGGGAGGGCGTATTACTTAAAAATTCAAAAGGTTACTCTTATTTTTCTGTAAATGAATATTTTTCTATTTTGGTCGAGCATTACAGTTGGAAATGGAGGATGGAGACGAAATTGACGCAATGTTGCACCAGACCGGGGGATCTACAGGCGGTGGTGGTGTTTAGACTATAGTTTCTGCTGTGTTAACTACTATTCAGTTTGAGTTTGGTTTTTCTATTATGTGTTCAACGTATGAGTGGTGTAAAAAGTGAGAACTGGCCTTTTGGCTGTATGTATGAAAGATTCAACTATCCAACATGTCAAGACTACGATATTTAATGGATGGAAATCTCACTTCTTTTGTGTTGTATCTACTCCATGTTTTATTTTGTACAATAGAACAATATCAACTTTATTTCTTTGTTGAGCTTTTCTAAGTCTTGTGACGTTGTCCAAGTCTGATTCATTTGATATGTATAGGCATTTGTAATGTTTTACCAAAAAACATTTTTGTGAGTAACTATGGAAGTATGGTTATGTGCATTATCCAAATCAAGAAGTGTTCTCTTGTACACAGAAAATTTACGGAATTTGCAGCTTTACATGGTTGTGATCTACATAACACGAGGCTCATCGAAAGAACTTGTGAATTGAAGTTGAAAATAAAAAGAGAAAAAAACAATGAAAAATAAAAGAACGGATACTATTGATTTGTAACTCAAGTTGGTTGAACTACACTTCTAAAACGCTAATACTGCTCTGGATCAGCTGAATACTTTCATTACCGATGTTATCTTTGCTTCTGGTGCTTCATTTGATGTGGGCTTTCTACCCTTCCTTCTTGACTACAATAGAACAAAGTTACTCAGACAACATTAGTATTATTACACAGTGAAAAAGCATAAAAAAAAAAAAAAAAAAAAGAAAAAGAAAACATTAGTATTATTACTCCCACAAGTGACGCCTGATTAGGCTCGCAAATGGGGAGTAAACTTCGGTTATTGCAAGAAGACACGCAGTACGGTGGGGTTTTTTTATCGCGTTATTTCAAATTTCATTTCTATGCTCTTCCTTTGGATATTCCTATTTCTCGGACTAATATTGAAACTACATTCGCAAATTAAACAAAAGAGAACCATCCATACTAACATATTTATTCAAGAGTCGTTCACTAACTAGCTAGGGTGATCGAGAGTGACTCAGTGAGTCCTTTTATAGATTAAATATTACAATCGATATTAATTCACTTGAGCCGTTCATGAACTAGGCCGACTGACAGTGAACCCCATTCATAGACTAAATTGCATTTGAATTAATTATACTGAAAATAATTGTTGGTCAAATTATTATCAAATCAATAATCACAAATAATAATGTGATTTACCATAACTTATCAATACAACTAAATCAAAATTATAATATCAATTATTGATTAAATTAATCTATTCTAGCTAAAGTAACTAGACTAATTAGTGATTATAAAATTACCCGTGCACAACACAGATTTCAAAGTTGGTATGTATTAGTATTCTACAAAAGTGTTGATGTGAATTTAACATAATAAGCAAAGAGATCGACATGTGAAATATTATGTTAGAACAATTTGTTTTAGCGTTTCCAGATGCTGTGGAACAATCAGCAATAACATGTTCTTCGTAAACTACACCAAGAAGCAAAAGAATACATTCTTCATTCTTTCCTAGTTTCCTGCCACTCAAAACTGATGTCCATCTTAAAGGGCGATTATAAACCATAAGAAGCTCCAGTTATAATCAGGGAATTGGTAAACACTATTTAGCATCTGAAACCGCATACTGTTATCAGGCATTATAAGTTTGGAGTAAGAAGCTCTAATCATAATCAGGGAACAAGTCCATCTCAGGGGTCATTACAATCAGGGAATAACTGAACTCTCATGGTATTCATGTTTTAAATCCAGAGTGAGAAATGGTGGACAATAAATAAAGACCGGAGATTACAGATAATGTTTTAAGATGGGCAATCCTGCACCATTAATAGAAAATTATACCAAAACAAGATCAACTTTTCATTGCAGATAGACTTGAGCAATTGACCATTACCAGAAATGCAGATCATGGACAAAGTATAAAACAAGTATATTGTGCAAGTAGTGCTAACCATTACCAATTAGTTATATTAAAAGAAACATTACAACTCACAGATTTCGAGTTTCAGATAGCTGTCTTCTTTGAGTAGAGTCAGATGGTTGTAATATGTGCGTGCGATGAGAGAGTCTTCGAAAGAAGTCAATGACATGATTATAAATGCTGCAAGGGAAAGAAATTATAACCGAATCATCAGCTGAAGCACATTGTTGGAGAAAAACTAATTGAATGAATAAATATGTTTAGGTATGTACAACTACTTGCATTTATTGACCAAACAATTAAGAAAGAAATGAGAAGTTACACACCCATATTGAAGCCATCACCTATGGGAAATAGGTAAGGAAATGCTCTTTGATAGTTGTTCCCTAACAATTTACTCAAGCTCCTAAGAGCTAGCAGAATACCCATCACTCGTATAGCTAAGGGTGTGTGCACCACTGGACCACTGTTACTTTTGGAATTCAGAATAAATTAAACCAAAGACAAATAACCATTACATCAAAAGTGTCTGGTAATTCCAGTGCCATATGAGATCTGTGTACGGGAAAAGGATGGCAGTAGTATCATACAGACACACAGATACAGCAATCCTTAGTACAGAAAACACCGGACAGTGTACTGTAGCATGTTCTAACGGGGTGGATATTCAGAACATTTTACGGCTTCCAGCAAGACTACAGAGTCTCTTAATGGCAGTGATATTGCAATTATGTTATTTCAAAGGCTATACTACACTACAATCTACACATCTTTCAACTTTTCCTGTTTACTATTGTTTCTATTGCTTCTTGTTTCTCTTTGTCCAGCTTAGCATTTTGTATGCCATTCTTGCAAGGAACATAGATCGTCATAAAAACCTGTCCTTGGAGTATCCGTACTTAAAAAATCGATAAATTAATACAATTAGCTCTTTTATAGTTATTCTGGTTAATCAAATTCCATGTTAACCTTCACATATAAAATAAAAACACACACACACACACACACACGGAAGTGATCCTTGAATAGCCAGTCATTTCTCACCGTCCATAGGAAGATTGAGCTAACCACAAATAAAGCCATACATTAAGCATCTGCAGAAAATTGTACTGAAGGATTCCGTATACAGAAAAAGAAGCGAGCAGATAAAAATTAACTTTTTGCCCCACAAATAAATTGTTGGAAGTCTACCACTACACGACATTTTGTTGCAAAAGGAACATAGCACACATGAAACAATGTTTTTGTTACCAATGGGAGCAAATATGTAATAATTATGCTAGTACTTTGCAGAGCTTTGGATCGTAAAAGATAGTAATAGACGGCTCGAATAAATGGTCTTCTTCCACGGATTGCAGGACCATAAAACTGGGGTTTAGAGCTTGGAATTTCAGTCAATCTATAGAGAAGCTAACTCTCTCTTACAGCTGATTCCACTTGAAAATTATGTCAAGTTAATGATCAAAGGTTTTTAATTTGGTTTCTCCAGTAACACAA
Source organism: Centella asiatica (assembly GCA_014636745.2). NCBI lineage: Eukaryota > Viridiplantae > Streptophyta > Magnoliopsida > Apiales > Apiaceae > Centella > Centella asiatica. The sequence goes on from CM025782.1 coordinate 17,045,902, forward strand.
TACTAAACACTGTTTTAACAGATGCAATATTAATGTCCGCACCAATTCATTGACTGACAGCCCATTTGGCTTCTTTACCCAGTTATCATGGATTGTTAAGATTTGACCCAGTATTTCTTTGTAATAACTTTTGAACCAGAAACTGAAATAAGAGAAATAGGTCTTCTAACTCTTTTCTGGACTCGTAAAATTGAGTGAAGACGACGTTAATCTCCAGCTTTTCCTTTCCAGAGAAGTGACTGAGTTTATTAAAGCATCGACCACTAGATATCTTAATCAATAATCATAGCCTTACTGTAAATCACCGCCCCTTCCATCACCCCTTAAGTTCCTAACCATGATACCAATTGCATATGCAATATAAAGTCGTGAGCAGAGTGACTAAAACAGTTCAACTAAATTACTTAGGGGCCCTTTGGTAAATATAATGTTTGCAACAAATTGTTCCATTGTCCACAACATTTTCTTGTGTGAGAGGAACCCTTTTCTCCAGGCTGTTTGATTTTCTTATGTAAGAGGAGGTGGACTTGACAACATAGAACTACCACACCCTGTGCTCTATGGATCATTCCACAACCACAAACCACCAATTCTGCAAGTATTTTCCATGCAGGGAAATTACACGATGACCCTTTCTGTCAATCCCTAAAGAAGGATGCATCTTAGGATCAAATCCTTGTTCGATTTTATCCAACGTGTCACACCAAGGAAGGTGTGGCAAGATCAATCAGCTAGAACAGAGAACTAGAGAGGTTCTAGAGTGAGAGACAGAATCTAGGGAGAGAGAGAAAATAGACTGAGAACTAGAGAGAGAAATATTTTAGAGGGAAAATCTTCTCTTTCATTCAACATGTTCTGAAAACAAAACATACATCATATATTTATAGGCATTCTTATCCTACACCCAACACTCCTAACATACACCCCTTTTAACTAACTATAACAACACAGACAGCTCACATGGCCTAACTAACTGGACCATATATTATTTCCTGACACAACGCATATCATCCGGAATCCCCGTTTTTGTATCTGCAGAAATGATATTAATACAAATATGGATATATGTATATCCATATCCGTATTCTACCATTTACAACCATAAACATGAATTTTAATTCGGAGTATAATTGATTGGGGAACATTTCTTTTATATTTATTAACTTGCACTGCGAAGAAAAACAACTATTTGGTAGTGCCAGTATGTAGCCATGAAACAAATGTAAAATTCAGATACTACCTTAGCCGGTGACGGTTGCAAGCTGTGAAGAATGCAACGAAACCATTCAAAATGCTCCGAATAGCACGAAAAACCTGAAAGGTGAAAAGGAGATGAGCACAGAACCAATTTGTTAGAACCTTGCTAGATATTAAAAGAAGGTAAAAAACTTCACAACCTGAGAGAAAAGGTCCTTCCACAAAGTTCGCCACAAGGAAACCTCTGAGCTCACTGTAGCATCAGCAGCCGAAGCAAACTGGAAGATGCCACTCACAAATAGGCACATATCTCCAATCAAATCATATGCATTACTAAATATGAATGCCAGGAGATTACAAATCCCAAAGAAAAGGCGACATGGGGCATATAACATTTCCCAGAGGATCCAGAATATAGGATATAAAATGGATGTTGCTGCAGTGCAGAAGAATTATTGAAAAGGAGGAAATAAATCAGTAATAATTAAATAAAACTAAATATAATCTACAACTACTGCAGAGTGCAGATGAAAATGAAAACAAGTATATTAACCTACCAATATTCCATGCAACTGACAGGATAAACCACAAAGGCGACAATAAAGTCTCAACAAGGGTGTCCACTAGGCTGAAAGAAGACTCTAGCACAATCCAAATAAGTGTGCCGAATCTCCCTGTTATCTGTATTAATATTTCCCAAAAAGGAAGGAATAGCTGCCAAAAGACCATAAGAGGTCCTGCTACTGGTTGTGTGAGAACACGAAGGAATGATCTGATAGTTCGTGTAGTCATCAAGAACCACTCAATAGCCTTCTGAGAGTTTTGTAGAAATAACATTGTACCTAAATACTTGATCCTTGAAACCATCTCCCATGTGTCTATCCAATCTAAGAGAGGCCCACAAAAATGATACGCCGTTGCCTTCAGAACAGGGACATTTTTATATAAATCATAAAATCCAATGAGTACAGTGACAATGGAAATAAGCACGTATAAAGCTCTCACTAAGGGGCACATCCATGGACGATATAAATGGCAAAACACCGGGTATGACTGAAGAAAGATGACCCAAGATGGAAGCCCAGACTCTAGTAAGGTAAGTAATCGCAAATCAGATGTAATTATTTCCTTTAATTCAAAAGGGAGGTCACGGTCATCAAAACGAAATAGAATTAAAACATCCCTGTATTCGGTAGCTTCTAGTGCTTCTTCACAATCACTTGTGCAAGGGCTCTGGGGATGTATTGGTGAGTCAGAATTCTCACTGTCTGTATCTTCTGAGTGTATATCAACCTCAAATCTAGAGCCAGTAGAGCTTGTGAGCTTTCTTCTCTTGTAGGGCCCATCCTCAGGAGGTGGCGTGTGTGGTGGGAAACCTTTTACATTCTGAATTACTGGGTATACACTGAACCTACTAGTGGGAGAGCATGGTGACTCATATCCGGAAGGTGTCTTGTTAGTAAAGTTATCTTCATCAAAATCTACATTTGTAGTTTCCGGGAAAAATTCCTGAGCATCGTGGAAGATATCTCCTGTAAGAGTTGCGAGAGTAACAGTAAACTACATAATACTCTTCTCATGTGAATATTTAAAATGAAATCCACTGTTGGTGAGATAACACAATAATATAAAATGACATATTTTTCAATATATAGATCCAATCATATGCTGATATGCATAACTAAATGATAACGCTATGAATGAGGTTTGCCTCCTCCACTCAACACTTAACCTTCCCACCACCAATAAACTCCATATGGCCTGGCATACATATGGCAGGTGGAGTCACTTATAAGGCATATTGAGTAGATGGCTCTTCCAAGGGGCATTATTCCTACCAAGAAGGTTATTAATACTTTATTCAAGTGTTCAATGCCAACAGATACTAACGAATGAAAGTATAATGGCCTATAAGTGGAGAGGAGCAAGGCAACAATACCAATTATTGTCGAGGCTTAAGCTCTAAGGCATGAAACAATATTTTAGCAGTATTTGCATATTAAAAATATAGAAAGTAAACACTAAAAGAAACTATATCAGATGTGAAAAAGCATGGGCTAAAAGCATATGGTGGATAGAGACCAACTAAATATGGCAATCGAAAATATAATGCTTCTCAACTAATAAGTTTCCTGCAAGTGCAAGCCTCAGATGCTAAGACAGAACTACTAGATTCATGCACAGAAAGTGTATGTGTTTGTGTTTGTGTTTGTGTTTGTGTGCACAGAAAGTGTATGTGTTTGTGTTTGTGTGCACAGAAAGTGTGTTGCTTAAAAATTACTCATGTTCTCATAAATAAGACACTTCAGTCAAAACATCCAATGTCTATTTATGAGGCCACAAGCTCACTACACTTCTGTGTCCAAAAATCATTTGAGATTCTTACTCATTATCAATCAGACAGAAAATGCAAGCAAGTACCTATTGCAGACTCGAGATGCTCCTTCAAGCAAACCCTCTCAGTTAGAGATCCCGGAAACCATGAAGGTATGCCTTTAGCAGCTTGCACTATACTATCAAATTCCCATCTTCTCATGAATTTAGCTTCAATAGCAAGAGATGTATCGGTCTGCAAGTGGCATAGAAAATTAGAAATAATTGAATCACAAATAGTACATGAAAGAACAAAAAAGTGAAGTACCGATAGGATACTCACCTGAAGTTCATTTAAGTAGTTGATACCACGAACATCAGACCATGCAACTTCAAAGACAATAAAACCATACAAGGTCCTATGCAACTTGCTGTTTGAAATCAAGGAAGTCCTCAGTTTTTTCACAGGTAACAAGGCTCTCTTCCTAGATAATGATGCGGCGTCAATCACTGAGAACCATCTTCTAAACTTTCTGGATTTACTTTTATTTAGTTTGGAAGTGGCGTTAACCTCAAAAAACTGTTCAATATCCTTCTTCTCCTTCTGCTTCCTAGTGTTTGCAAAGGGGGATAACCTGGACTGGTAGTATCCATATGAAATATTAAATTTATGTATTCATGTTGACAACTAAAAATACATGTCAAGTGTAATTCCAAATGTTCTTAACAACCTTAGTGACCATCAATTGCCACAAGTGCGCAGGTCGTGAGACGAGGTCTTTCAACCATGGGCGATTGTCCACCAATATATAGATTTTTTTACTGTCAGGAGCCAGGAAAAGGTTAAGATGTGAAAGATAAGACTGCAAGTCCCTGCAAAACATTGTAACTTAGTTTTAGTACAAAAGCAAAGAGCATAACTATAAATGAACTTCTTCTAAAAAATTTTTGTCCTCAGCAATGACCAAAACACTACACTACACTTTCAAATTGAATATGAATGACGTCTTCTAGTCATGACTTCTTTTGAGTTTTAACTCAATCAGCATAATTCCTAGCTCAAGATGGTGGTCTATCCAGAGTCACATCTATAAAAGTCTAATCGTGTTGTCTGTTTCACCTTCAGCAAGACAATACAAAGTTCCCTACCGCATGACATCCAGCCTGCAATTTGTGCGATATACATTTACTTGTGGCAATAGCACCCAATGTCTCGCGTTATAACCAAATATCCAAATCTAAAATAACTTCCTACATCTTTCAACGAAACTTGCAACCATAAGCTATATAACATCTGTTAACTGGGGGTGGATTGGTCATGTAGGCATTTAACTTGGGTTTAAAAGATGGGTTAAATGAACCAAGCAAATCGAATAAGACCACCATCAGATAATTACATGGCAATGTACAGACCGATTAGCTCAATAAGTTTATACTTAAAATCATTCTCTTAATGAAGCCTACGATGAGGAAACTGCAGGAAACACCAGTAATCCACTTAGCACTAAAAAACAAAGAATTCTTTCAAGGACAAAAAACAATCAACAGAGTAAAGTTCAGCAAGATTCCAACTTCATGTGCAAATATTATTGTGGTGGTACGAGACAAATAAATACGCAAGTTGATGTACATCTCCAGGGTGTACCACGGTCTTCCACTATGGACTAATGAGTTATTTAACCTATCCAAAATGAGCAAATGATTTTACGCAGAGTCATATGAACCATATGTTAATCCTCCATTTAACAATAAAACACAAATTTGACCAATTATGCCCCACCAGCAAAAGAAGGAAAAAAGATTCCCTCAAATTTCTAATAGCTTTGACGGGATAAAATTGAGTCGAACAACATGATAGCTTCTTCTAACTAATTTAAAAAATGTGAGACAAAATGAAAGTCATGATTTGATTTTAACTAAAACTTTTCTAAAATATCAAACTGAAGTAAAGAAGAACACAATTACCCAATTTGGAGACTTGTTAGGGGGAAAACGCAGCGGCCATTGCAGCCTTTCCCCATGAACACAGCGCTCTAAGGCCTGCTTAAAGCTCGAATTTACACCACTCGACACTGCAATATTATCGGAATACATATTATTTCCAAAGACGGTAATTAACCAATTTACATGAATGAAACAGAACTAAACCTGGAATTGAGAAATAATGATCAGAGAAATGCCATGAGATGAAGAAGAAGCAATCACCGTCGAACTTCATAACAAAAGAAGGCTCCCCAAGAGACACGTTGACGGCGTAGATGCGAGCACAGAAAAATCAACGGACAAGGACAACAGCAGCGGACACGCACATCGATACAAACTCAATTAAGCCATAGATATATAGAGCTATACATACAGGTCAGTTTTAAAGGCTAACCATAACTACGCTGTCTCTCTCTCTCTCTCTCTCTATATATATATATATGTGTGTTTCTCTCTCGAGATGGAATATTGGAGTGGAATTGCTTGAGGCTGAAGGGAAGACGAGGTGATGTGATGGACACCGAAATGAAATCAAATCGGAGGGGAGGACTGAGAGACGACGTCGTTATGAATGGATTAGGGAAGTTTTGGGGTGGGTGAGGAAGGGTATTATGGTAAATATGGACCTCGGGATCTGTGAGTTTCCGTCAGCATCATCGTTGTCATTGCAGAGAAAAATAGCGGAAATCAGAAATTTAGGGAAGACACAACAGAGGTCTGATTTTATAAGTTTACGGAAATTTTGAATCTGATGAATTTATTGTAACTAACTTATTTATTTATTTTTCATTATATTTTATTGCGTAAATAATGTGTATGTACGGGTATATTCCCTTGTGATCCGTATAAATATGCTGTCCTTGATCATTTTTACGACAGGAAAGATTTTTGGGATGAAGAAAAGCTTAAATAAGAGCTGTTTACTTTTTAAGAGGGTCGAGGGTATTAATGTTGCTAATGTTGAAAAAAGTCTATCAATTAATTACTCGACAGTTTAATGGAGAGAAGTAAAAAAGAAACGAAAGAAATTTTTACGCTTTGCTTCTAAATTTTGAATGGAAAATAAAATAATAGAAAAGAATGAAAATTTAAATAAGTTTTCATTTGAGTTGTTTGTTTTGTTAAGGCATGTTTTTGGAGTTTATTTATAAGGAGAAAAGAAAAGAAAATGAGTGAAAAATATTTTTTTCAATTGTCGTCAAGTTTTTTTTAGAGAAGAAGGAAAGGAAAATGAGAAGAAAAAGTGTAGATTTTTCTCTCAAATTTTTTTTTTCAAAACTGGAAAAATTTGAAGAGTAAATGTTTTTAAACTTCCACAAATTTTTCTTAATACTAATTTTGTCATTGGTCTTTTTAATGAAACATAACATGTCTTATTAATAAAGGGTACAAATTTAAAATTGATACTTTTCTTTTACTTTCTTATGAATTCTCACAAATGAGGATGAAATTTTTTTGAACTAGTTTATTTTATTTTCTCTACGTAAACTCCCAGACAAAAAGAGAAGAAAATATTTCTCTTTTTTTCTTATTTTTTCTTCTCATTAAAATCTCTCTGACAAGGTGTACGAGAAAAGAAAATAAAAGTTAAGTTTGAAAGTGTTTTACTATTTTATTTATTATATTTGTGATTAGGGACACATCAAGTATTTCAAAAAGATATGCCTTATTTAAATTAGTTTTTCATCCAAATCATACTATTTTTAGACAAAAAAATTTGGAAGAAAAAGTGTCAAAATTTTCTTATCAAAACTTTTCTTTATTTTTTTTTTACTAAAAAAGCACAAACATGAAATTTTGATAGAAAATATAAGTTTTCATTCAAATTCTTTTCTTTTCTCAATAAATTAAAACCCACAAGCAATGTGTTAAGGTTCGAAAGTTTACGGAGAAAAAGAGAAATTATTATCTTCTGTTCACATATTAATCGCCTTAGAAATTTGTTAATCGACACTTTATAATAATTTCGGCAAATGAATAATTTTTTTAATTAATTATATTATCCTTATTTATTACTAAAAAGTATATGAGAGGACATGCAAAGTAATTGGAAAAAAGACAATTTAACTAATCATTACAAAGGTAATTTTGTAATTTTAAATTATAGATAAAAATCGATTTTACTTATTAATGTATTCTTTAATATCTATAATTTTTTCTAAAACGATTAACATTGTACTATAAGTGAATTGATGTTAGATTTAAGAACGAAATTCATATTATAAACTAATCATACATGATCCTATTGTTTTCTCTCTTATTTTAATGTTGAGTGAGAAAATTTGGAGATAAAAGTTGTACTTTTTTTCTCAATTGTTTCTTATTTTTTCTCTTTAAAATTTTTTTTAACATAAACACCAATTCTTCTCCTTCTTTAGTTCTTTTGTTTTCTCTTATCAGTCAAAACTCCCAAAACCATTACAAATGTGCATCATAACTTAACAATGTTAAGAATGCTAAGTAATTAATAATTATGGATCATATATTTTATTCATAAAGTAATGAATATGTGTATCTGAATTGAGAGAAACCATTGATATTGACGTTCATACAAACTTTTGAGGAAAAAGTCTTCTATTACATCTCTCAATAATTAAGATGGAATAATATTTTGGTGTAAAAATATGAGACGGCAACTGAGATCAAAACCTATCTCTATATATTTATTATAGAATTTACGGTTACAATTGTCTATCAAAATATATAACACTAAGGTTCATTATGAGATATAATAATTGGGTATTAATTATTAACTTATGAGCCTAATATTATCAACCCATAAATTATTTATAAATTAATGCTATAAGTAAATTGTAGGGTTTCAACAGATAAAATGCAACAAAAAAAATGATTTAAAACAAAAACGAAACCCTAACCCGAGGATCCATGCGAAACAATTTAATACAGATGGTTTAAGATTTCACCGATTAAACCTACAAAATCCGAAATTTTGATGAGGGTGTTGAACGTCTATGAATCTTTAATGAAATCCAACTAGACGACGCTTCTACGGTATCCACACGAACACCCCACGAATCGTTTCACCATCCGAAACAAGGAGAATTGCAGTACTAGCTGCTGGATCTGCTTCTCTCTTTCTCTCTCTCTTATGAGCGGCTAGGGTTTTTTCAGAAAACGTATATTAGAGAGTACAAATGATATATCCTATAAATAGTTGTGTATAGAGTAATTCCAAACCCTAATCTGATTAGGAGAATAAAATCTGAATTTTATATTTATTATATATTTTAATCAAGTCTCACTTAATTAATATATATGCCAAATAAATAAATAAAAATATAAAAATATATATATATATATATATATATATATATATATATATATATTCGTATTTTCTTCTAAAGGACTCTAATATATATACAGATTATATACATATAATTTAAAGTCATGATTTAAATAAAATCAATCTTATTGATATATTAAAATCACTGACATTTACATAATATCTCCTTAATGAATGTTCTTAGTGTGCGACCCTGTAGGTTATTATTACGTTGACAATAATTTTAAATCATATTATAAAATTATAAATAGTGAGTGACATCTAGTAATACATCATTGTTACCCAAGTAATAATAAAGTTGTTGATTCGACACAACTTTTTCGTGACCAATGTTTCAATCTAATTTAATCCTTTTAACTTTATGTAGAAATGTCATGACTTCAGGTCGAAGGACCATTACATCATTGTCACTATGAGAATTACTTATGACACATAACATAATGCTCCATGTAGAATTCTCATGCTGGGTCTGTCCAGTACACTATTCTCTAACATGATACCTATGCATCAACTTAATATATCTCGTATATATTTATAACCAATGAGATGTGGTCATCAGTCAATCCACATACTAGTCTTAATGTATTATTGTTGTCTCACTAACAATAATACTCGACTATGGACATTTACAAATAATGATATATATAACATACTTATATGATCTCATATTCAAGTCACATACTTATTATGTTAACATTTATATAACACAACATAAAACATAATAAAAGAAATTATCATTTACAGAACATAAATATAGTGTCACAATCATTACATAATTGGCCGCTAAGGCATACACTCCAACATAAACAACCCCATAAATAGTATAGGCCACGTAATTTAGATTATATAAAATAATTTAACAGTCTCCCACTTGACCATAATGTTATTTACGTTTAAACATAATGTTTACATCTTAGTTTGGCCAAGCATTAATTTTTTATCCACATCTTATTCAAATAAAAATACTAAGGCAAACCAATATAATCATTTGTGTCATTATTAACACAAGACCCCTATTGATTATACGATCAACACTTTCAAAAAACAAAGATTAACATTAGTCATAATGGTATAAATAGAATTCTCTTAATGGTAATCTATTAAAATTCATTCATATGGTCCACACAAAAATGTTTGCTCAAAAATTCTCAAGGCGCGTAATGACGAGAATAATAAACCATAATCATAATGTGAAGTTCAAAATTAATAATAAAAGAGCTCAATCTAATATTGTCTTACATAAAAATAAAGTACTAATCAAGCCTATTTACTAAACCCATGCTAGTAACATGCTCAACAAAACTTTTGGGTAGTAAGCCTTTAGTACATGGATTCGCTAACATATCATGTGTACTGATATACTCAACGACAATACTTTGATCTTTAACCTTCTCTCTAACAAATAAGTACTTAGTGTTGAGATAAAATCTAGTACCGGTGTAACTAGTATTGTTAGAAAAAATAACAGCTGAATTGTTGTCACAATAAAGTTTCAGTGGCTTCAAAATAGAATTCACAACTTTAAGTCCAGAAATAAGATTTCTCAATAATATGGCATGACAAGTAGCGTGATAGCAAGCCACATACTCAAACATCATAGTGGAAGTAGTCGTTAACTTCAACTTGTGCCTCCTCCAAGAAATAACACCTCCTGAAAGCATAAATATGTACCCTGATGTAGATTTCTTGTTGTCTTTACACTTACCAAAATCAGAATCAAAATAACCAACAATTTCAAGGTTATCTGTTTTTCTATATGTGAGCATAAAATCCTTAGTGCCTTACAAGTAGCGTAAAACTTTCTTAGCTGCTTTCCAGTGATCCATGCCTAGATTAGACTGATAACGTCCAAGCATTCTAGTTATATACGTTATATCTGGGCGTGTGCATACTTGAGCATACATAAGGCTCCCAACTATTGATGCATATGGAATAAGATTCATTCCATCACATTCCAATTAATTTTTGGGGCATTGATATAAACCAAAATTATCACCCTTAACAACATGGGCAACATTAGGAGAACAATTTTGCATCTTGTATTTAGTAAAAATTTTATCAATATAAACTCTTTGGGATAATCCTAATATCCCACGAGACCCATCTTGATGAATTTCAATGACTAAAACATAAGAGGCATCACCAAGATCCTTCATATCGAAATTTGCCGATAGAAAACGTTTTGTCTCATATAACATATTAATGTTATTACTTGCTAATATGATATCATCAACGTACAAAACAAGTATAACAAATTTGTTCCCACTGATCTTTAAGTATACACATTGATCTATAACATTTTTCTGAAAATCAAATTTACCCATCACTTCATGAAACTTAAGGTACCATTGTCGAGAAGCATGTTTTAACCCATATATGAATTTTTTTAACTTACATACCATGTGTTCCTTGCTTTTAACCATAAACCCTTCTGGTTGTGTCATATAGACATTTTCATGCAAGTTACTATTAGAGATAAATAATGATGATGATGTTTAGAGAATAAATTGTGCGTATGTAAATACTTAAGGTATTTTATAAACCTTAATATATTTGCACAAGTTTTGCATCCAATAATGATCAATTTAAGTCATCAGGGGATAAACTTCACTTCATTAAGCAAGTCATCAGTTGGAACTTCTAAAGGACTTAGTAGTGAAAATGAATGTTTGTTTTTACTCAAAAACACTTAAGTATTCCGCACATCAGACATTCCAAATGAAATCAACAAAGCTTCAGTGATTAAAACCATCAGGGGAATCCTTCAGGGGATGACGTAGGCAGGACAATCCGTCAAGGGGAGCGCGTTAGGGTATGGCAGTGACAAACCAAACTCATTAGGGAGAACGCGTCAGGGAATGACAGTGACATGCTAACCTATCAAGGGAAATCATCAGGGTATGACAGTGTCAAGCTAACTCGTTAGGGGGAATGCTTAGCACTGCATTAGTGGAAGTCATCAGAGTATGCCTTAAGTCTTAACATCAGGGGATCAAGAAGCACTTGGATAAATCAAATGAAGTTTGAAGCATTGATCTAATTCTTAGACAGGACTTGTCATCAGGGGATCCAAAAGCACTGATCAAGTTCACATCAGGGCTTGTCATCAGTGGATAGTTATAACTACATACACTTGTCATCAGGTCTTACATTCAAATCGATGAAGCTTGTTATAGAAGCAAGAGATATAATCTGGAAATATATCTCTTAAAGTTTGGTGGTCCAATGACAACTCTCGATCATTAAATGCACGCAGATCAGGGGAAGAAAAAGAAACAACAAAAGCAACAGCAGTTTGACACATCATTCCAAAAGGACGTCGATGTGACATATATGCGACTAGGTTAAAAAGAGAAACACGTCCAAGCACGTGGGTTTTACTACTGATCTTCTATATATGCGAAAGAGTTCTCATTACACAAAGTATCAATCCAACGGATCAACCAACAATTGAAGCACACAAAACACTAGAGAAGCTTTGTAATATATCTTGAGAGAAATATTTCAAAGAAAGTGAGAAGCTAGAGAGTGTGATTATTTATAGAAATTGTAGCTGATTAATCACATTTGTGATTAACCAGATTTCTTAGAAAAACCCCAAGTTTTAATATAACTATTTTAACTTGAATGTGCGTGTACTTATCTTTATTTCTTTAAGTTTTTGTGCGAAAAGATTTAGAAAGAACGAAAAGTTTGTATCCATTCCCCCCCCCCCCCCCCCCCCTTCTACAAACACTTAAGCCCATTTTGTTCTAACAATTGGTATCAGAGATCACTAACAGATTACACTTGCTAAACGATCATTGGAGATGGCCAACAAAGCTGGAAATAGCAAAGTCCCCGTGTTGGAAAGGGGAAAATACTTCTTCTGGAAACAAAGAATGATAGTTCATCTAAGAGCAATTGATGATGAATACTTGCAAATTCTGGAGGAAAACCCTCATAATCCAAAGAGGCTCATTCCTAAAGAGGTTGTTAATGGAGTCAATGTCCCAGAAAAATTAATTCCCAAGACCACTGATGAGATGACACTAGAGGAAAGAGAGAAATTAAAAAAGGATCTAAAAGTCACAGGCATCCTATATAATGGTTTAGACGATGATATGCTGAACAGTATTATGAATCTTACAACGTTTAAATCTATATGGGATACCATCTAGATTCTATGTGATGGAACTGAGGAAGTGAGGGAGAATAAACTACAACTGTTATCACAACAGTATGAGTGGTTCACAATAAAAAATGGTGAAACACTCACTGAAATGTTTGACAGATTCAACAGGTTAATAAATGACCTGAGATTATATGGGAAGACTTATGCTAATAAAGATGTGAACAGAAAGTTCATGAGAGCACTTCCCATATCATGAGATCCTAAAACGACAGCCATCAGGGAATCCAAGGATATGATTCTTCTAGACTTGGATAAGCTTTATGGTACCCTGAAAACATATGAACTGGAGGTTCAACAAAGATCTGAAATGTCAGGGGATGTCAGAAAGCTTAAATCTGTAGCCCTGATGGTTGCCAAGAAGGATAAAGAAAAAGCAAGACCAAGTGTCTTGATGAAGCAGCAGTCAGGGGATGCTGAAAAGGAAGGGGACAATGAAGCTGACTCAAAGAAGAATGAGTACACTCCTGAAGAGTTAGAAGAGCTAGATGACACCATGACTTTTCTTGCAAAGAGGTTTTCCAAGCTGAAATTTCAAAAACCTTCTGGATCCAAAAGATTTTCAGCAAAGAAACCTAGTAGCACTAAAAACTTAAATGACAAATCAAGAATAAAGTGCTGCAAATGCAATGAGTTGGGCCATTTTGCAAATGAGTGCCACAAGGCCACAAAGGAAGGTGAATCTAGGGGTAAGGAAGCTGAAGTGGATTACAAGAAGAAATACTTTGACCTTATAAATGCCACCAAGAAGGGAAAAGCTTACATTGCAGAGGGAAATGACTGGGCTGACTCAGATGAAGAAGATAATGAAGAATATGTCAACCTAACCCTGATGGCCTCATCCACTGACAGTAGCAGCTCACAAGTAAGTCTTGAAATTTCCTCTAACATGTCTAAAAATGATTGTGTTAAAACTCTTAAGAAAATGGCTTGTGAGATAAAGGATCTTTATGACATCCTGAGGAGTGCAGTAACTGAGACTGAGATAGTGTAGAAAATAAATGAACATTTGACTGCAAGAAACACTCTTTTAGAATCAGAACTCTCTAGACTTGAGAGTCTTGAAAAGGAACTTTCAAGGACTATAAATCTCCTTGACTGTGCTGTTAAAAGAGAGGAATGGACCTCCAATCTTCTAAGTCAAGAAAGGAAAGTCATAAAGAAATGGAGTGAGTCTAGTAAAAAACTGGATGATCAATTAAACTATCAGAAATCTGATCCCAAGTTTGGTTTAGGTTATGCAGAGAATCTTGTGAAGCAACCTCCTATTGAGGTTGAAAATGCAGCTAGCTTTGGAAAAAGGCCAATACAACCTATCAAATTTGTAAAGGCTGTAACAAAGTTAGAAAAAGAGAATGTTTTCCCAATGAGTGAAGTTTCCACAAGTGGTGGGAGAGGCAAGAAACCCGTTCTTACCAATACACTCAAACCCCAAGTCAAGAAAGAACTAGACTGTGCATTAGTGGATACATAGTCATCAGAGGATAAGAGTGCATCAGGTCATCGTAGTCCATCAAGGGATAAAAGTCTGTCAAGGAAAAATAAAAAGAATATGAATGGTAAGTTAGGTGTAAACAAGGCTAGTAATTACACCTCTATTCATGAAACCCCTAAAAAAGTGTGCTGGAATTGTGGTAGCAATAATCATTTATCCTTTCAGTGTAAAGAAAAACCACAAATTCTTACTGGCACAATATTATATGCTGATGATTTACCAACTACTCATACATGCACTCCTAAGGGTAAAAATAAGAAAATTATTGTTAAATCAGAAGTGTATAATGTAGCTCCTAAAAATGAGAAAGTTTGTAATTTGCCAAAATCAAAAGTCACTCATAATGAAAAAGATGGTTTATCATTAATTGTGACTAAACCTAGAAGACCCAAAGCCACTTGGGTACCAAAAACAAATTAAATATTTTTTGTGTGTAGGGAAAAGTCAAAAGCCGTCAAATCTGGTTTATAGACAGTGGTTGCTCAAGACACATGACAGGAAACAAAGCCCTGCTCACAGAATTTCAAGAAAAGGTTGGTCTAGTGATTTCTTTTGGTGATAATAGCAAAGGACTGACTCTTGGTTATGGCAAAGCAACAAATGGGGATGTCTCATTTGAAAATGTAGCACTAATTGATGGGCTTAAGCACAACTTATTAAGCATAAGTCAACTATGTGACAAGGAACACATCATTTCTTTTAAAGGGGATCAGCGTTTGATCTCAAATGAAGATGATGGGAAGCTGGTCTTATTAGGGATAAGGAAAGGATATCTTTATATTGCTGATTTCAATTCAGTAAGTGGAGAATCATGTTTTTACAGCAAGGCAACCTCTGATGAGAGTAGACTGTGGCACAAGAAGCTCTCTCACTTGAATTACAAAGCTATCAATAATTTGGTGAAGAGAGAGTTGGTAACTGGACTACCTCAAATGGAATTTATTCAAGAAGGATTATGTTCAGCTTGTCAACAAGGGAAACAAAGGAAATCATCCTTTGTCAGCAAGGAAGACACAATGATCAAGGATCCAATTCAATTGCTTCATATGGATCTCTTTGGCCCTGTCAACATAATGTCAGTGTCAAAGAAAAGATTTGCAATGGTTATTGTGGATGACTACACCAGATACACTTGTGTTAAGTTTTAAAATTCTAAAATAGAAGTACCTCAACAAATCATTGACCATATAAAGAAAGTGGAAACTGAGTCAGGGTCAGTGGTTAGAATGTTGAGGACAGATAATGGAACTGAATTCAAGAATGCAGCTTGTTAGGTCCCAAAGGGTAAAAATACTTGGGGGGGGGGGGGGGGGTGAATAGTGTTTTTCAAAAATTAAGTCTTGCTTAGAAAATTTCACTGATTTAAAACACTTGTTGCTTATAAAAGAGATTCTTATGTTTTCAAAAAGTTTAGCAGCGGAATTTATTTAAGCAAAGTACCCCTTAGTTTTTGTAGCAAGAGTTAATGGATAGAAGTAGTAAAGATAGTAAGTCTTTGCTGAAAGAGTTCAACAGAACTTAAGCAAAGCACAAAGCAAAACAGGAAAGCAATATAAAAGATAAGCAGGAAAAGATATGAGAATTTTTATAGTGGTTCGGAATAATCCTATTCCACTCTTCTTCTCTTTTAGTTGAGAAGGCTATCACTAAAACTTGTTCACACAGAACAATCAGCAGGAGGACACTTAGTCCAATTTACAATAGGTCACTTAGACCAACTTAGTCATACAGACTCTAAGCAGAATTGAGAAAATCATGCTTGCTATCTTCAAGTAGATTGCTCCTTAGTTGAGCAGATTGATAACACTTGTTCAAACTTTATGATGTCTTGCTGAAGTCTTTAATGTGTCAGAGAGGTTGTTCAGACTTTGCTCAGTTAGTTAGAGGTTAGTCATAAATGAGATTTATGACTCCTATTTATACTTCTCCAAAAAATCTATTCGTTGGGAATTTGAAATAGATCCTTTGGAGTGTATTGTCCTTGATGTGACTTGTACCTTTACAGCAGTCCTTGCTTAGTTCAAAAAGTTAGCCGTTATTCTCTCTTCTAGTGTCTTTCAGAAGAGTTTCCTAGAAGTTATCTAAGCAGGGGTAAAGATAACTTTTCTGACAATCTTGACTTTGATAAGCAAAGGATCTTGCTTACTTAAGTCCTTGCTTATTTCCATTCTGAGTAGGACTATACTTAGAAAATTCTTCATGTCTTCAGAATCCTTCATAGCATGCTTATCAAATCAGCAGACTTCAATGGTGATCAAAACTCCCTGCTTAACTATAAATTATATCCACCTAACAAATTGGATATCTTTCTAAGTCCTTTTACAATACTTAAGCAATGACTATATTACATCATCAATTCTTATATATTGAACAATAAATAAAAGTTTAAGCAAGGATAATTATAAGCAGGGGTGCAACAACACAGCTGTTGATGGATTTTGTGTGGAGAAAGGCATCAACCACACATTTTCTGCTCCAAGGACTCCTCAACAGAATGGTGTAGTGGAAAGGAAAAATAGAACCCTAATAGAAGCTGCTAGGACAATGCTAGCAGAGGCAAGGATTCCTACTTATTTTTGGGCTAAAGCAATTTCCACTGCTTGCTTCACTCAAAATAGGTCTTTGATCAACAAGGCTCACAACAGGGCATCATATGAGCTAATGACAGGGAGAAAGCCAAGCATCAAGTTCCTACATGTTTTTGGATGCAAATGCTTTGTATTAAGAAACTTTGGTGAGAAATTAGGAAAATTTGATACAAAGGCTGATGAAGCAATTTTCCTAGGTTACTCCTTGACATCTAAAGCCTTCAGGGTTTACAACAAGAGACTCCAGGTAGGGATGGAATCTATAAATGTAGCTTTTGATGATTAAGAAATTTCTAGACTTGAAGACCCAAGTTTTCATGAAGAACTTAGTTTTGAAAATGAAGATGATTCTGATTATCAAAAGTATGAAGTTGATGAGTGTAGACAGATGGAGAATATAACCATTCCTGATGTCAATCCAAACACAATAGAAGCCCCTTCAATAGATAAAGTTAATCTCCTGGACAACAGGTCAGGGAATACTCCATCAGGGGATTATCTATTGTTTTCCCAGTGAGATGGCCTAGAACTTGTAGAAGGGGGGTTGAATACAAGTTCTTACAACTTTTTCGAATTCCTGTTCTTTAAGAAATTGACTTTCTGCGGAATATAAAGAACAAGATCAAAACTTTATAAACAATTGCTTTTATAGATTTAACAATTGATTACAAGTTTTCTAACAATCAAAACAAGCTTTGATCGTCAGCTTCTATTCTGTGTATATAGAGATAATACAACCCTTTCAATTCTCTATGCTATACAGACATACACAGCTTCGAATTCCAATTCTGTAATTTATAATTACAGCTTCTAAAACTAAGTTTACAAAAACCTAGCTTCCTAATTCAAATCAAATACAATCTTTCCTATTGAAAGATTTCTAACAAGTTTCCTTGTCAGCTACGTCTTCAATAAAGTCTACGTGTTCATGGAAGACTTTCCTTCTTTGATTTGAACTCTAACTCCATCAGCGATTAAGTCCTCGACTAATCTCCGATAGCTTCTTTAATTAGCCCCTGATCACTTCGGGTAATCTCCGATGCTTTAATAAATTAATCTCTGATCACCTCGAGTAATCTCCGATGCTTTGGCTTTAGTCTCTGGTGACGTCAGCTTTTAATCTCCGAAGTATTGTGTTATTCTCTGATGACGTCAGCTTTAATCTCTGACTCTTTAATTACAATCTCCGATGACGTAAGCTTTAATCTCCGATGACCAATCCTTCAATCTCTGATGAATAAATCTTTAATCTCCGATGAATAAATCTTTAATCTCCGATGAAGGATTTCTTCAATCTCCGATGGGCAAAGTCCAATCTCTGATGAACAAAGTTTTAATCTCTGATGGACTTTTCCCTTAATCTCCGACAAGCCAAATTTAATCTCCGAAAGACTAATTAACTTAAAACAACTTGTTGAACAGACTCAACAAGTATTCCAGCAGTTCATACAAGTAAAATGAATCTATCTCTTTATTAATATGACTAAATTACAAACAAGAGATATTACTGCTAGCTACAAAACTAAAGTGTTACAAACCAACACTTTTCTATACATTTGTATTCCTAAGTATTCTAAAGACAATCATCATCAAATGTTAATAAAACCTAACA
>CM025782.1:17074564-17141941 GCA_014636745.2 Centella asiatica
TAAGTATTCTAAAGACAATCATCATCAAATGTTAATAAAACCTAACATCTATCAGGGCATGCACCATCAGGGGATAACTTTAACCCTGATTTAAACAATAATTCAGGGGGAGTTTTCTCAGAAGCTGGGAGCACAGACTTAGGGGGAGGAGATGATAATCAAGCAAGCTCATCAAGATACACTTCTAATCTCAAATGGTCTAGGAGTCACACCACAGATTTGATTATTGGTGATCTGAACAAAATAGTGCAAACCAGAAAAGCAACATCTAATGAATGCCTATATGCTTGTTTTCTTTCACAAATGGAGCCAAAGAAATTTGAAGAAGTCATTCAAGATGTAGACTGTATCATGGCTATGCAGGAAGAGCTAAATCAATTTGAAATAAATCAAGTATGGAAGCTAGTGCCTAAACCAAAGGACAGAATTATTATAGGCACCAAGTGGGTATTCAGAAACAAGATGGATGGAGCTCACATTGTTATAAGGAATAAAGCTAGACTGATTGCAAAGAGTTATCTTTAAGAGGAAGGGATTGACTTTGATGAAACTTTTGCTCTAGTAACCATACTTGAGGCTATAAGAATTTTCTTAGCCTATGCAGCACATTCAAACTTCAAAGTTTATCAAATAGATGTGAAAAGTGCTTTTCTCAATGGGAAATTGGAACAAGAGGTGTATTTCCAACAACCTCTAGGTTTTGAAAGTTCAAAATTCCCAAATCATGTTTTCAAATTAGAAAAGGCACTTTATGGACTGAAGCAAGCTCCTAGAGCTTGGTATGATACATTGTCTAAGTTTCTGGTGGAAAACAAGTTCACAAGAGGTATCATTGACAAGACATTGTTCTTTAGACAACACCAAGGTCATCTGATCTTGGTTCAAATATATGTTGATGATATTATCTTTGGATCCACTGACACTAGATTGTGTGAAAAGTTTTCCAAGCTCATGCAAAGCAAGTATGAAATGAGTTTGATAGGTGAATTGTCTTATTTCTTAGGACTGCAGATCAAACAAGTCATTGATGGAATTTACATCCATCAGACAAAGTATGCCAAAGAACTCCTAAAATAATTTGACATGGAGGACTCAAAGGTAGCAAAGACACCAATGGTCGCTGCAACCAAGATTGACCCTGATAAGAATGGAAAGAAAGTTGATCTAAAGAATTATAGGGGAATGATTGGATCATTGTTGTATCTAACAACAAGTAGGCCTGACATAATGTTTGCAACATGTCTTTGTGCAAGATATCAAGCTGATCTAAGGGAGTTTCATCTCATTGCAATGAAAAAAATCTTGAGATATATCAAGGGTACTACAGAGTTGGGACTTTGGTATCCAAAGGAGTCTGGATTTGAATTATTGGGATATTCTGATGCTGACTTTGGAGGATGCAGAATTGACAGAAAAAGTACAACAGGTAGCTGTCAGTTTCTAGGAGGAAGGCTTGTATCTTGGTTCAGTAAAAAGCAACACTCAATTTCAATATCAACTGCTGAAGCTGAATATATTGCAGCTGGAAGTTGCTGTGCACAAATCCTATGGATGAAAAATCAGTTAATGGACTATAGACTGAATTTCAATAAAATTCCAATAAGGTGTGATAACACTAGTGCCATTACCATTACTGAAAATCCTGTGCAACATTCCAGAACCAAACATATAGAAATCAAATATCACTTTATCAGGGAACATGTCATGAATGAAACCATTGAACTACAATTTGTACCAACAAACAAGCAGCTGGTAGACATATTCACCAAGGCTCTTGATGAAGCCACATTTTTCAATCTTGTGGGAGAGCCGGGTATGGTGAATTATGCAAAATAAAATTCAATATTCTTGCTAAAGACTTGTCAGAAAAGTTGTTGGAACAACTCAAACTATCAAGAACCCAAGTTCTGGTACTTCTAACTCATCTCATGAATTCCTGATAAAATTACATGATATATGACTATATATGTTATAAATGTAAATATGTACATATATTTGTTTGTTTTTCTTGTGTTTGTTTGTTTTTATCTGATGCATCAGGGTCAGGGTATTCGACTCGCGCATCAGGGTCAGGGTATTCGACTCGCGCATCAGGGTCAGGGTATTCGACTCGCGCATCAGGGTCAGGGTATCCAATCTGTGCATCAGGGTCAGGGTATCCAATCTGTGCATCAGGGTCAGGGTATGTATATACAATGAACATTAGGGTCAGGTAAAAGGCTTTTGACTGCATCAGAGGATAGTGTCGTATCTTTGTTAATAATTTATCAGGGAATTCTTTTGTCCCTGATGACATGTCACCACAGAACCGATATGACACCCTGATAGCATGTTTTCAGGAGTGGTTTTTTAAACGTCAAAAGGCGGGTATTTATACTCTCTCTCTCTTTCTTTCTGAAATACCACAAAACATTTAATCTGACTCTAATATTCGCTCGAGTTTCTTTTTTTTTCTCTCTCTGTCTCATATTCACAAAAACTCTAGAACTTCAGATCTCAAACAGCATCAATGGCACCCAGCAATGTTCAACAACTGCGAAGAAGTCTTATGGTTCCACCCACAAACTATGTGGGTTTCTCTAACATTAATGAGGTAAACGACTGCTTTAAGCCTATGATGAACTATCTACTCAACTCTGAGTATAGTAGAGCAATCTTTACCGATGAAAAAATATCTAGGGAAGCACTGTCACAGCTCTGGACAAGTGCAAAGTTCATGTACTCCACAACAAAGCTTGAAACGGTAAAGGGAATCTCGTTCAAAATTTCTTCCGAAAAGGGCAAGATAACCCCTTTATGGATTAATTCTGCACTAGGACTACCTACCCAAGATCTTGAGGGAGTACCATCTGATGCTGATCTACTTGATTTCTTGAGGGAATTGGGCTACAACACTGCTCCCAGTACAGTATTGAAGTTCAAGGACCTCAAACGGGTCAATGTGAAGCGAGAGATTTCTTATCTCTTTAACACCATCACAAAGGTGTTTTCAGGTAAGTCTTCTAACTTTGAGGTAATAACCTCATTAACTTTAAAGATAGCTTATGCATTGATTAAAAATGTACATATAAATATAGGAAAATTAATTTTTGACGATCTTATAAATAAAATGGGTAGTTTTAATTCTAGGAAATCAGAAATTTATTATGCTAGATTTTTATATATAATCATTAAGGACCAAATTACTAACCTTTCTTTTGAGGACGACGTTTCTGTACAGACATACAAACAAACTAAGAAGTTGTTTGTAGAAATAATGAAGAAATCGTATACTGTAGAACCATTTGCACTTCTGTCGCATATGGATCAGGTATCACGAACTCTCCCTTCTACTTCTTAACCTAATACTTCTTCTCCTTTAACTACTATGGCAGGGATCACAACCACTTCTCTGCCTACCCAAGTAGTACAACCAATTTCAAAACAACCACTCTCAATAGCCCAACCCTTAGTCTCCCAAAAGACTACGGGTACCAAAAGAAAAACCTCTGAAATAACCGCAACAATTGAGGGGGAGCAATGAGAGAGAGTGATTACCTATAAGAGATTGAAGAAGAAGAAGGTGGCAAAGAGTGTAACCCAAAAATCAGACCAGGCGGTATCCTCTCAAAATGATACTATTTTTGATAGGGAATTAAACACATTTCTAACTAGTTCCTCTCAAAAGGAATTAGTTATTGAAAATAGTCCTCAACCAGGGACACAGTTGAGTAAGGCACATACACTGACCATAGCCCCAGATGAAACTAACATCAGGGTCTCTGAGAGCCACTTGCAGATATCTGACACAGAGAGTGCACACACAACTTCTCTTGATGGATCACCTCCTCATTCAGTGATCCAGCCAAAACTCCCTTCTACACCTCTTTCTTCTTTTTCTATTCCTCAAATTTCTTCAGATATTATGACACAAACATTGAGTTTCATAAGATCATATTCTCCAATTTCTCAATTCATAGAGGAGCCAACACTCCCTGACACAGTGATTAAGAGTCAACACACTCAAATGGTTGACTCATTTTTAATTGATACAATCACTGATGATCAGCCAGGGGACATAAATTCATCTGTATATACTACTGCAATAAGTCTTTATGTTCCCCCACCTGTATATACATCTTCTATAGAAACATACACTTCTCCAATTGTACATACACAAATTTCTTCCACTCCCTCACTTATCACTTCTGCGGAACCAGTAACTATACATAATTTACTTGAACTGGCCACAGTAGTTGATCTCATAGGCCATAGGAGCCCATCTAGGACAATTTTGAGTAAGGATGTGAGAATACATAGTGAAGAGAGGCAAAGTCAATCCCCTGAAAGGACTTTGGCAAAAAGAGATGATGAGAGTACTGCCTTAGAAGGCAAAGAAAAAGGGGAGTCTTCGAGAGATGCCTTAGAAGGCACAGAAAAAGGAGAGACTAAAGGAGATAAGGACGAGATCCTTGTAAATAAAGAAAATAGAGAAAATTTTGATACTAATACTGTAAATATCGCATCCTCTTCTGATAGGGATGAAGATGACACTCATATGGATGATTTTTTACCAATCCTAGGAGTTGATATGACAGAAACAATACAGTTACTAAAACAGGAGCTTTCAAGGATTACAGATCCAATCTTGTCAAAGATGCTCAAATCACAAATTATGATTGGACAATCTGTGGATGTTGAAAATCAGAAACTATATACACACTTACCCAAAAAATCAACAATGTACAACAAGTTGTTGTCTCTCTTATTACCACCCAGACCCTGCTCAGAATGAAGAAACAGGCTGACAATGTTGACCAAAAGCATGCTGAATTCTCCACCAAAATGGCAAGCATGAAAACTCTACAACTGTTAATAGCTGACACTCTTCAACAAATTCTTCAAGTCACATCCTGACTCTCGACTTCCACTGATGATGTTGTCAAAAAGGGGGAGAAATCTTTAAGGCCATCGTCAGGGAATGTTGCAGAGAAGCCTTCAACTGCTCAACCATCAGGGGATGTGACTGCTCCTACTCCTACTCCAAAACCCAAGAATAAAGGCAAAGGCATCCTGATTGAGGAACCAAAGAAGAAATCAAATACTCAATCAGGGCCTAAACTACTTGGAGATGCCATGAAGACAGCCCACTTTCCAACACCTGTTGAAGCTGTAATTGATAGGAAAGTGGAGTTTGTCTTTCCTCAAGACAAGAAGCTCGTGGAAGCTGATGCACTATATGCACAACAACTTCAAGAGGAGGAGGAGAGGGAAATGGTAAGGGAAAAGGAAGAAGAAGAAAAAAAGAGGAATAGTGTCAGGCCAAGATCCTCCAGGAAACCTCAGCCAAAGAAATCTCAACCTCCCAAGGGTGCATCAGGGGATCAAAACAAAGAAAAACCTAAATCCCTTGATGCCACCAAACCTAAGTCATTTGAAGCCAAGGATCAAACACCTTCTCTTATAACTATAACATATGGACCACCCACACTAGCTAAATCCCTGAGAGACGAAAGGCGCAAGAATTTGACATTTGTGTTCTCAATAAAAAGCATAAATGTCAGGGTCAACAACAAAAGGGAAAAGCTAATCACTGTTCAATTAAAAAGTGGATCGCAGTTCACAGTAACAATGGACTGGTTTAGGAGAATGGATGTTGAGCAGTTGAGATTAATCTCTAATCTCGTTTCAAAAACATCAGGGCTAAACAGAGACTTAAGGGGGATGATTGAGAGGCTGAGGAAAGCCATCTACGACGAAAGAAGCCTACCCACAGCCTTGAAAAAACCATTAAAGCTATTCTATAGATCCACTGATGGGCAAGAGAAAAGTATAAGGATAAAAGACGTTGATGAACTTGACCTGGAAGAAGCGATGCATGTTCTGAACCAAATTTCTTTTCATAAGAATGAACATGTCATCCAGTTCAGAATCCTGCTACTACAAAAAGTGTTGAAAGAAATTTAAGAGACCAGAGCTGATGATGGGAATACAGCAGCAATAAGGGATGTGCCGCCAGTAAAAGGATTCAAAGAATATCCTAAGATGATCACAAACCCCATGGGTGTGGAGTTCAAAAATTCAGAAGGGGAGATCATCATCTTTTACTAGTCACAACTTGCTGTAGCTAATGTGCCAAAAATCAAATCAGTCCTTGAAGCTTTGGAATCAAGCAGCAATGTCAACATTGTCAACTTCAGAAGACTTCTTCAGAGGGAACTGGAACAGCTGTTAGCAGGAAGAGAAGACAACAGACTCAGGATTCCCGATCAAAATCCAGATCAAAGGAAACAAGGCCTTGGAAGTGACACTCAACCTATTGAATCAAGTCATCCATTGCCATTTGTTTCAGCTAAACGAAAAAAAGGTCCTGATGTCTAAGAGTGTATATTTTTGTAATAGATATAGGAAATATTTGTACAATTATTTTATTAGAACATAAAAATACAATAGATTAGTTGTTAGGTTTTAGAACATTTGATGATGATTGTCTTTAGATTACTTAGAGTACAAATGTATAGAAAGTGTTAATTAGTAACACTGAAGTTTTGTAGCCAGTAGTTATCTCTTTGTTTGTAATTCGTTTATTATTTGTAAAGAGATACAATTATTCTTTATTTGTAAGTAACTGCTGGAATGGAGTATCAAAGCTTCAGCAAGTCAAAGTGTGTATTTTGTCCGTTAAAGTTTACAAAAAGGCTTGTCGGAGACTAGGAAAACTTGTCAGAGACTAAGGATTTTATCTATCAGAGACTAGTTTTGCCTATCGGAGAATAATGATTACGTCATCGAAGACTAAGCCTTAAAGCATCGGAGACTACATAATCTGACGTCATCAGGGACTAAACGATCAGAGACTAATTGATGACGTCAACAGAGACTAAAAATGAAGCATCAGGGACTAAACGTTATTTATTTCCTGAGAGATACAGAGTTCGAATTGAATAAGGATTATCTTTCACGTAAAGCAAGATATTATTGAAGACGTAGCTGGTAAGGAAACTAACCAAAAATCTGTTCCTATCAAAAAGGAAAGATTGTATTTGATTCGAATAAAGAAGCTGAATTTTATTCAGAATAGGAACTGAGTTAATAGTAATTCAGTTGTTAGAGAAGCTGTAATTAGGTTTACAGAGAATTGTAATTTCGAAGCTGTATAGGTTTTTCATAGTTTTTTATCTTTTCCTATACAGAATAGAAAAGAAGCCGATGATCATATGTGTTATGATTGTTAGAATTTGTAATCAGTTGTGAAATCAATATAGCAATTGTTTATAAATTGATTTGAGTTTTTGTTCTTTATATTCCGCAAGAAAGTTTAATTTCTTAAAGAACAAGAAATTCGAAAAGTATTCAAAGAACTTGTATTCAACCCCCACCCCACCCCACCCCCACCCCACCCCCCTTCTACAAGTTCTCGGCATCTCACTGGAAAAACATTAGTTCAACACAATTTTTTTATTACTAGTGTACAGTTTTGGTTTTGACATCATCATCAGTGCATCAAGTAGATTTATGGTTATCAAAATGATAATCATAATATAGGGGGAGATTGTTAGAGATAAATAATGATGATGATGTTTAGAGAATAAATTATGCATCTGTAAATGCTTAAGGTATTTTATAAACCTTAATATATCTGCACAAGTTTTGCGTCCACTGATGATCAATTTAAGTCATCAGGGGATAAACTACACTTCACTAGGCAAGTCATCAGTTGGAACTTCTAAGGACTTAATAATAAAGAGGAATGTCTGTTGTTACTCAAAAACACTTAAGTATTCCGCACATCAGACATTCCAAACGAAATCAACAAAGCTTCAGTGATTAAAACCATCAGGGGAACCCATCAGGGGATGACGTAGGTAGGACAATCCGTCAGGGGAACGCATCACAATATAGCAGTGGCAAGCTAAACTCATTAGGGAGAACGCGTCAGGGCATGACAGTGACATGCTAACCTGTCAGGGGAAATCATCAGGGTATGACAGTGTCAAGCTAACCCGTTAGGGGGAATGCTCAGCACTTCATTAGTGGAAGCCATCAGAGTATGCCTTAAGTCTTAACGTCAAGGGATCAAGAAGCACTTGGATAAATCAAATGAAGTTTGAAGCACTGATCTAGTTCTTAGACAGGACTTGTCATCAGGGGATCCAGATGCACTAATCAAGTTCACATCAGGGCTTATCATCAGTGGATAGTTATGACTACATACACTTGTCATCAAGTCTTACATGCAAATCGATGAAGCTTGTTATAGAAGCAAGAGATATAATCTGGAAATATATCTCTTGAAGTTTGGTGGTCCAATGACAACTCTCAATCATTAAATGCACGCAGATCAGGGGAAGAAAAAGGAACAACAAAAGCAACAGCAGTCTGACACATCATTCCAAAAGGACATCGATGTGACATATATGCGGCTAGTTTGAAAAGAGAAGCACGTCCAAGCATGTGGGTTCAACTACTGATCTTCTATATATGCAAAAGAGTTCTCATTACACAAAGTATCAATCCAACGGATCAACCAACAATTGAAGCACACAAAACACTAGAGGAGCTTTGTAATATATCTTGAGAGAAATATTTCAAAGAAAGTGAGAAGCTAGAGAGTGTGAAATTGAAGTTGTAATCATTTACAGAAATTGTAGCTAATTAATCACATTTGTGATTAACCAGATTTCCAGAAAAACCTCAAGTTTTAATATAACTATTTTAACTTGAATGTGCGTGTACTTATCTTTATTTCTTTAAGTTTTTCTGATATTCTAGCTTGTGCGAAAAGATTTAGAAAGAACGAAAAGTTTGTAGTGTTTATATTCATCCCCCCCCCCCCCCCCCCCTCTACAAACACTTAAGCCCATTTTGTTCTAACAGTTACCATTAAGGAATGCAGTCTTAACATCCATCTAATGTAACTCTAAATCATAATGAGCTACTAAAGACATAACTATCCTAAATGAATCTTTCCTTGATACCGGAGAAAAAGTTTCATTATAGTCCACACCTTCCTTCTGAGTGAAACCTTTTGCAACCAATTAGGCTTTGTAACTTTCAACGTTTCCTTTTGGATCTAATTTTGTTTTATAGACCCACTTGCAACCAATAGGTTTTACACCTTGCGGCAATTCTGCAAGTTCCCAAACGTTATTTTGCTCCATTGATTTCAACTCTTCATTCATAGATTCAAGTCATTGAGTTGAATAAGCACTAGTAATGGCTTCATTATAGGAAATGGGATCATCAACTTTACTTGATTTACCCAATTTCATTAAGATCGGTTACAAAATCATCATAAACAATAGGCTTTCTAGGTCTTTCAGACCTTCGTAATGGCTGCACGATTTCAGAATTATCATTAGTGGCATGGGGTTCATTGTCAGGTGGTGGTTCAGGAATTGTATGATTATCAACCATTTCATTAAGTGGTTGCTCTGCATCATCCTCTTGGAATATAAGTACTGTATTCTTCAAGGTTAATTTTCCTTAGTTCACTACTCCCACTAAAATTGTCATTCTCTAGAAATTCTGCATGCCTAGTCTCAACAATTCTAGTAGTATGTGAGGGACAATAAAATCAAAAACCTTTAGATCTCTCTGTATATCCAATAAAATAACAACTAATGGTTTTAGGATCAAGTTGACTCATTTGAGGATTGAAAATCTTAGTTTCTGCAGGATAACCCCACACACGAAAGTATTTTAAACTAGGTTTCCTACTTGTTCAAATTTCATAAAGTGTTTTAGGGACAAACTTACTAGGAACACGATTTAAAATATGAACAATTGTTTTCAATGCCTCAGTCCATAGAAATTCTAGTAAACTAGAGTTACACAACATACTCTGTACCATATCCATAAGGGTATGGTTTCTTCTCTCAGCTACACCATTCTGTTGTGGTGTATTAGGCATCGAGTATTGTGTAACAATACCATTTTCTTCACAAAATAAGGCAAAAGGGCCTTTTATTTGTCCCAAATCGAAGTGCTTACCATAATACTTTCCGCCTCTATCTAATATCACTATTTTAATTTTTCGCTCAAGTTGATTTTCAACCTTAGCTTTAAAAACTTTAAACATATCAAGTGATTCAGATTTTTCTTTAATCAGGTATAGAGAAGTGTAGCGAGAATGATCATCGATAAAAGTAATGAAAGATTTATGTTCACTAATTCCAGGAGAATAAGGTCCACTTATATTAGTGTTAACTATTTCAAGAAGTACTTGACTCCTAGTGGTTCCCTTCTTATTTCCTTTCAAAAATTTTCCTTTTATACATTCAATACAATGGTTTAAGTCAAAAAAATCAAGTGTGTGAATTATTCCCTCATTTATAAGACGTTTCATTCTGTCTTATGAAATATGGCCTAATTGTTGATGCCATAGAATTTTCATTATCTTGTTTTCTCTTGGTTCCACTAATTGTATTATTTCATTCACATTCATCGTAATCAAAGATTAAGCAAAGACATTATCCAAAATTAACTTATAGAGTTTTCCCTCTAAAATACCAGAACCAACAACTTGAGAGTAACGATAAATAATAATTCTCTTATTTCCAAACATAAATGTAAAACCATCATCATCAAATTTTGATATAGAAACCAAATTACGGGTTATACTTGGAACATAAAGAGCATCGTTTAAATACAAGGTGAAACCACTCTCCAAAAGTAATGGAAGAGTTCCTATAGCTTCAAGTTGTACAATCTCTCCATTGCCATTTCTAATGGTTCTTTCCCCCTTTTGGAGTATCTTCTTTGAAAGGAATCCCTGTAATGAATTAGTAATGTGAACCATGGAACCAGTGTCAACCTACCATGTATTAGAAGGAACATCAATATGAAAAGATTCATAAATAACATAACAGGAGGACATACCTTTTTTATCAAGTCATTCCCTAAATTTTGGACAGTCCTTCTGAAAATGCCCATAATTCTTAGAGAAACGACATATAGGACCAACATTAGTGTTATTACCTGAAGATCCAGCCTTATTTGTATTCTTTTCCTTATTCTTGGAACCTTTTCCATTCTTATGGAACTTCTTCTTATGGAATCCAGTGGTCGTCAAGTGAGCAACATCAAGTTTTTCAATTTTAAGCCTTTCTTCTTCTTAAACACACATGGTAATTAGTTCGCTCATCTTTCATTTCTCTTTTGGCGTATTATAATTGATCTTAAAAGGACCAAACTGCGTAGAAAGAGATGTCATGATGAAGTGAACCAGAAAACCCTCAGAAATCTCCATGTCCATGCCCTTTAACTTAGAGACCATGTCACTCACCATTATAATATGTTCACGAACACCACTAACTCCATCATATTTGCTTGTGAGCATCTTCAAAATAAGAGTACTTGCATGAGCTTTTGAAAAACCCTTAAATTATTCCTCGACAGAAGTTAAGAACTCTTTTGCATTGTTAGGAATTATAGTATTTGATGATGATGTATAAACTTAGAATTGTTAGGTTTTGTAATTGTACAAGTACCTGCAGTAGTGTTCTATCAAATACTACCATCAGAGACTGCAGGAAACTATAAGAGACTACAAGGAATGCATTTGGAGAGTTCAACAAAAGTCAAAGTTGGTCGAGCAAAATTAGCCTATTAAAGACTAAGTTTTCGTTCATCGGAGACAAAGTTTTCGTTCATCGGAGACTAAGTCTTTCAGAGACTAAGTGTTTGTTCATCGAAGACTAATGTTGAAACTACCAAAGACTAAGACAAAGACACTCCAATGCATTAAAGTAGCCTTGAGAAGATTTGACCGTCGCCAAACTCAAAATGACTATCACCAAAGTCATCGGGCAAATCAACAACATGACCAAACTCAAAATTACTCATCGCCAAAGTCGTCGGGTAATTTACACTAGCGCCAAAGTGCTCGGGTATCAGTGGATAAAATGTGAAGCACCAAAGTGCTCAGGCGTCAAGGGATAAATCTCTCGGCATCAGGGGATGAGATTTTTAACGTCAGTGGATGAGTGTCTTAGCATCAAAGGATAGTTTTCTCGTCATCAAGGGATGAACTTCTTGGTTCTAGAGACTATCCATCAGAGGATAAATATCCACTGATGAACAAAACAGCTCGTCAGGGGGATAAATATCCACTGATAAACAAAGACTGTCTATCAGGAGATAAAATAATCAGAGACTAAACATGACATATGGGATGACACATGGCTGAGTTCACAAATTCGCTAACTCAAGTTTAAAGGCAGTGGAATTAAAATATAAATGGTGGTCTAATAAAGAGAGATTGACTACCAAAGAAGTTTGAAGGAGATAAAAATATACACTGCAGGTGTGAACACTGATATGGAGAAAAGTCATACTTATACACTAGCATGCGTATATAGCTGCTGGAGTGAAAACTACAGAAATATCTTATAGAAACTTGAAGGAGGAAAATATGGAAGCTGGTCCAATCAAAAACCAGGAAGATCATATAAATAAGTTATTCACTGCAGAGATAACTTATCATGAGAACTCCAAGACGAAAAGAGGGAGCTGGTGTGCTGATATACCAGAGATGTTACATAACAGGTCGGCGTGCAAGGAAGGTCATGCAAAAAGAAGAAGTTATGTGACAGAGCTGCAATTACTAAAGAATATCAGAGATATTTTTGGAGACAACTCACTAAAAAAACTTGGAGAACAAAGAAGCTATGTCTATAAATAGAGACATGGAGCAACTGAGATAATACACATCGAGATATAACATCATACATCAAGAGATAACAACAAGAATATATCTTATCTCAGATCATATAACAGCTGTAATAAACTTACAGAGAAACAAGTTTTTCATAACTTGAGTGTAGAAAGTTTTCAGAAACTCGAGTGAAGTTAGAAATTATTTTTCTAGAGTGCAGCTGTTACTTTAAATAGAGATTGTCTGCAGCTGGTAATCACTACCAGAAAGAATTGCAAAGATTCAAATTGATTTACAATAAATATACATATTGTAGATTAAAATTCATATCTTGCAATTTATTTTACTGTTTCATATGTTATATCTTTTCAGTAAAGTTGTTTAACTATTCTTAAGTTTTAAACTGTATTAAACAGTTTAATTCAAAGAAAATTTAGTAACTATATTCAACTCCCCCCCCCCCACCCCCACCCCCACCCCCACCCATCTACAATTACTCCACGGGACAAACATGTATTTTCAGAGTCAAGAATGGCTCCTCGAATAGCAACTGAAATAGAGTTCTTCATAATCATAAGGGACATGCGATTAGATCGCTCCCACCTTTCATAATTAGCCTTCTGCTCTGTAGTGCTAATGGCTGTGGTTGGAGCAGGAGGAATCTTAACTCGTAATGCATAATTCAAATCCATAACGCCGAGAACAATGTTTACTTGCTCTTTCCATGCAGACAAATTAGTTCCGTTTAAAGGTTCAATTCCAGAGAGATAATTATTGATAGTAGCAAGATTCAATGCTGAAATATGATTAAAATTATAAGAATACTTATGTAAAACTAAAGAAATTCACGGTACAACAACAATTAAAATAACCAATCATAGGGCAAAAGTTAGTTACATAAATCTATTTAAAACACCCAGAAAATAGATTTAATGAGAAATTGGTGTACATTATTAATCTTTCGTTGGTCCAATTAATAACATACTAATGATAACTCCTTAACATAATGCAAACATATTTATTCACGCATCACCTTTGGGTAGAAACAAAATAAATATGCAAATAATGCAAAATTCTATTTAATAAATACAACTCTAATTTTTCATTGGGCCAAATTAAAATTGTCTTTTATTAAATATACGTTATGTGATTTTGTCTTATTTTAATTATCTCAATTAATAACCTTTCGTTGGGCCAATTATTAATCTTAATAATTAAAAAATATTACAAAATTTAACAATTTAATATACTCAATGATATATCAAAATTTAATGATATATTAATTAATATTGAATATATTATTAAAAGTAACCAATGAACAAAACCTTTGCAGCTCTAATAGTTAAAACAATCAAATTCGGGTCATCAAAGAACTTATTAATATACAAACAATCAAGTTATTTTAATGAAAGTAGAGTCTGTAGCAAGTATATTCACTGAACAAATAAGAGGGTATTTCAAAAATCCTAACTAGCAGCAATCACTCAAAACCCACTGATCATGCATGTATTATATAATACACTCTATAATCAAAATCCTATAATCAAGTTAACCCGCTGCAAAGAAACAATGACGAACAATTCTGACAGAGAAATAAATAACGGAATTTTATCGGGAGATTGATACAGATAGAATCGGATTTTCGAGAATTACTAAATTTAATATATTCTACTTTATGAACAAATATAATTGGCTCTGATGCCACATGTTAGACTATTAATAATTATGAATCATATTTTTATTCATAAAGTAAGAATATGTGTACCTGAATTAAGAGAAGTCGTTGATGTTGATGTTCGTACAAACTTTTAAGGGAAAGGATCTCTCAATAATTAAGATATATGAGACGACAACAGGAACCAAACCCTACCTCTATATATTTATAATAGCCTTTAGGGTTATAATTGTCCATCAAAATATATAACACTAAGGTCCATTATGAGATATAATAATTGAGTATTAATTATTAATTTATAAACTTAATATTACCAACCTATAAATTATTTATAAATTAATGTTATAAGTAAACAACCCCATAATTAATATAAGCCACATAATTTAAATTATATAAAATAATCTAACAAAGAATTCATCATTTCAGCATGCACAAGCTTATTTAACTACTGGTATCCTATTTGAAGTTCGAACCGGAGTGCAGAGTGCTATGTACCTTTTATTTTTTTAGACTCTTTTTCGGTATTTAGATTTCATATAATATAATAAAACAATGAGCGAACGCTTTGCACTGATAATACTAAATGATGTCAATCAGTCATCAGCTCACATTTGATATCTTGACAAGTGTTTTATCGTTTGTAAACATTGTTAAAATCTTTTATAATATCTA
This sequence comes from Centella asiatica, assembly GCA_014636745.2. Taxonomy (NCBI): domain Eukaryota; kingdom Viridiplantae; phylum Streptophyta; class Magnoliopsida; order Apiales; family Apiaceae; genus Centella; species Centella asiatica. Next base: position 17,089,549 of record CM025782.1, read on the forward strand.
GATTAAAATATACGGAATATTTTGTGGAGATTGAAGTTTTGATTAATGTATCAACTGAAATATGTATATTATAGTACACAGACAACATCTATATATATATATATATACGGAATATGTCAAAAATAGAAATGATGTATATAGATACTTAAGATTAGAATATTTAAGGAGAGAAGATAAAGAAGGTGACTCATATTTCTAGCTATAAAGGGTGACCAAGTTTTGTAACTTCGAACATTGCTCTATGTATATGGATGTATTTATATGTATGTGTGTATGTGCATAAGATGCTAAATACAGCCGTTATCATTACAGTAAAGATCAGACATTTTCATAAAAGATTCATTCATTTGATTTAAATAATAATTTTGTTGTGAATATAAAGAATTGAAAGAAAACCAAATCATAGTGTTGACACCGCATTACAAGTAGAGTTGAGATACAAGAAATAGAATATTTTAAAGAAAAAATATTTTTCTTTTTTTTTTTTGGTTACTGAAAAATCTTTAATTAATGGCCAAAGAATCAATCCCATGGACCGTCTTTTGTGGGATTGCACTATTATTATATGTTACTCCACTTATTAAATAGCATTCACATGTTACCCAAATCCATGTGTGCTTTCGTAAAGCAGTTGACTTGGCTTGTAATATAATGTCATTTTCTGGTCCTCCACAGATGAAGTTGCTCATTAATTTCACCTTTTTCGCTTTATCCCCTTTCTCCTTTTCTTCTTTATTTATTCATTTTTTGGGAAATATTACTCCATATATACCTATAGAAAGAATATAAGCATAAACATCTTTCAGACTTTCAGTGCGTATAAAAGGATAGACTAAGCTAATTTAACCAATCATGGGTTGCTCCATGTGTTAACTACGACTACAAGCAAGAACAAGTATACACATGTCTTGATTTTAATGTCAACTCTACCTATCAAAATTATTCTATTCTTTTTATTTTAAAATTAAAGATATATTTCATTTCATACAAAAGAAATTCAAAAAAAATTTAGAATTGAACTTTTATATTTCATCAAAATTTTATTTTTAATAATTTTGAAATAAAGTATCATGGAGAACATAATACTACTCTTAATTACAAACTTTTAATTTTAACAATACTTTTAATAACTTCATATCAAAGATAAAATTCAAAAAAAAAAATTCAAAATACTATATTATAATATAAATATATCTCTAATTTTAAATAACTCCCGTTGTCCACTGTCTATGTTGGATTCATCATAACATTAATAAACGATCTACAACTATATAATGCATAGATCGTTTATTAATGTTATGCATACAGCTTATTAATCTATGCATTATATAATGTAATAATCTTATTCTTCTATTATGTAGTGTAATAATGTTTTTTATATATTTTCATACAGCTTTTTATCTCTGTTTTGTTTTGTTTTTCAACAATTTCTCTATTTTTTTTTAACAACTTCACTATCCGATTTAAACAAATTCTCATCTCTTCTCTGTAAAAATATCTTTCTGTAAATAAAAATATTTATCAATATATTTTGTGTATTTAAATGGACTGATAGGTAATGTTCTGATAGGTATTGTGACTATATTATGGATCTTGGTTGCCTTTTTATATGTAACTACAAGTCCTACTATGTTTAGATTTTCTTGTGTTCTGGTCCACGTTATTTTCAATATCTCGGCTAATAACTCTGTATCTGTTGATAACATTTTATCTATTGATGGTCATTTATCTACTGATAAAAAATTTTATTTGCTAATGAAGAATTTTATCTACTAATGAAAAATAACTTTATCTGCTGATGAAAAACTTTATTTGGTGATGAATATTTATCCGCCGAAAACCACTGTTGATGAAAAACTTTATTTGTTGATGAACATTTATCTGCCGAAGACCATTTATCTGCTAATGAACATATCATCCTTTAATTGGCTGCTTTACAATTTATCCTTTGATATCTGCTGATGAACATTTTATTTGTCGATAGTTATTTATCCTCTGATGCAGATTACTTTATTCACCGAGGAATATAATCATCCTTTAACTAGTTACTTTACATAATCATCCTTTAACTGGTTACTTTAGGATTTATCCTCTGATTATTCACTGATCTGGTAAATACTTTATCCACCAAAGAACAGAATCATTCTTTAGGATTTATCCACGTATCCACGAAGGAACAAAATTATCCTTTGGCTGGCTGATTTAGGATTTATTCTCTAATTATTTAGTGATGTACATAATACTTTATCCACCGAAAAACAAAATCATTATTTGACTAGCTATTTTAGGATTTATTCTCTGATTATCCATTGATGTACATTTACACACTAACATGTTTATTATTTATTAATGAACAGCTTACACTGTCGGAGGGTAATACTTAAACAAAATTGGCTACAATTTATGATATTTATATAACACATCAGCAATTTCTAGTACAATCTCAAATCTAACAATTCTAAGTATTATACGTCACTGTCAAATGATAGAATTTATAACAATAATTATAAAAAATAAAAAGTACTCACATGTTCACCTTCCTTTTTCCCTACAATTGCTCCCTTTTATTTTTTCCAATATAATTTCCTCCACTTAACTATTTTATTTCTCAATCCCTATTTTTTCTTATTATTTTAAAGATGAATCAAAAATAAATTTTAATTAATTAATTTATTGAGATAATCTATATTTAATAAAAATTTAAAATTAATTTAGAAAAAATTAATTAACAAAAATTGGATATGCATTACATGTACCCCCAAAACTAAGTATTAATTATTAAGTTTGATGTACATGCATACCACAATTTCGTGAACTCATATTTCGTTGATAATTGCATGACCTATCCTTGCTTGTATGAACACCCGTATTTGCATTTTATGATTTCTTTATTGAAAGTGGGGGGAAAACAAATGGTATACTATATAGGGATCTTTGAAAACAAAAGAATATATCATTCAATTTCTTTTTCAGGTCCGATTAACAGGGTGGAACAAGCGGAAACCAAAATAAGCAAACACCCAACAACTCTGCCAAAGGATGGAACGACTCTTGATGAACCCATGCCCCAAAATTGTGATAGAGCAGCCTGAATAAATACAAAAGAGAAACAAACAAAAAAAAATACCAAGGTCACATAATTGACGATGTTCATTATTCAATCGTCCATATTGAAATTAAATTAAAACATAACCAAATAACAAAAGTATATCTATGTCTTAAATACCATATCAAGAGTGTTCAACTCATGTTTTAACGTTTTGAGTAAATACCATAAGAAGCAGTTACTTTTAATGAAATATAGTTTTGACGACCAAAAACAGAGATAGAAAAAACATGACATGCTGTGCCCTTTTCATCTTCCAGTCTTTGATACATCAATCACATTTGAAACTTGAGGTGAGTATTTCTATAACATACTGTGTTTGGTCATGTGTTAGCCAAAACCTAAAGGATCTTGGCAGCCACCTATTTGAAAAAGAAAGGATAAGTTTAAAAGTATGGGACATTTTTGGACATCTACTTGGTAGATATTGAATTTTAAGGGAAATTATATGTTACTCCATTTGTTCCAAAATTAGACATGTCTTTTAATGTCACTGCACAAAATTCTAAATACAAAATTGACATAAATTGATTTGATTTAGTACAACCAGCAAGAACTACTGCAGCATACTACTCCCTCCATTTTTTTATTAGTTGTTTTTTAAGAGTTTGATTTTTTTTCCTTTATTTTGTTTTTCTCACATTTTAAGATAAAAACAAAAAAAAATTATCTTATAATACCATTTACATATTTCAATAAAATATGAGAATCTCACATTTCTATGCAAATTAAATAAGGGCAAATATAGTATTATAACAATAAATTTAATGTATTTGTATTTATTAATCATTGGCCTTGGTGTATGTAATTTGAGTTTAAAAAAAGCTACTAATAAAAAATTGGAGGGAGTATTACGTTACTTGTATTAATAATTATCACCCATAGATGAATTAATATCAACTTTGACATTCTCTAATTTCGTAGATGCAGTAGGTAAGAGCTTGTATCCAAGTTGCACGCATCATTATGATCTGACCCTGGGACCGCGCTAATTGTATACATTCATGTTAACGAGGATCAACAAGCATTAGCTACTAGAACCATTTCAGATGGCCAAAACTTTGCTAGTGACCCTGGAAACTCATGCGGATAGATGATTTTTTTTTAACACAGTGGAACACTGGAACTCCAGGTTATGACGACGAGGGGAAGATTTTTATAACAAAGGATTTTTTTTTTCTTTCTTTTTTGAGAGAAAATTTGTTATACCCGGGGAATATCACTATGCATCGAGAATTTAATGATGTTGCACATAGTGAGATTTAAACCCTCAAGCCTAAACAAGTCTGATAGTTCTAATGAGAAAGAATTGTCTTGCACAAGATCTATAATAGAACGATAAAAAATATTAAGTGTCATTTGTAATCAAGGAAAATCAAATAAAGATGAGTTTGTCATTATAGTATGTAGATGAGTTTTCGAAGGTAGGACCACTCTATAGCACAACCATAATAAACAGGTTGTGCCAGTTTTCATTGCTAAAAATTATACCAATTAATATCAAATAAATACGGAGTATTATATACGCAATTCTAAAGCTCAAAATATTTTTATTTGACTTCTACAGTTCAAAATGAGACTCCTGTTTGATGGACGGAGTATTTGTACTATATGTATCATGCATATTAACAACATTATATCAGTTCTCAAATTTCAAAAAACACTGTCGGTAAAAGAAGTCTGTTACTATAAGAGCAAGTACTGGAATTGCTTTATTTCTTTATGCTACAACGGTAACAGTATTTAAAATGGTATTCAAACGCGAAGAGAAAGAATAATACCTCAAGGTACTGAACATTTGCAACCTTGCTTGTTTTCTCAAGTTGAAGTCCCCTAGCCAAAAATAACTGAATCACAGTTGAACGGTTCTTAAGTCCAAATTCCTCTGGATCATATAGTCAATAAATGTTTAAAGCAATTGAAATCTCGTTCCATGTATATTGCATCATGTTTGAGGTTTTGAAAATCATTCAGAACGTATATGAACTAGCACATTACCTCTGCAAATAGGGCCAATAAGCTCATAACCACCATAAGAAGGAACGCAGCTAAGCCAGGCACCACAAATTCCTGAATTGAAGAGATGAAACGGGTGTGTATTTATGTCTAACAAATAATAATATCATCACTTCTAGTTTTAACGTTTTAAGGGCTGATATTGAGTTTCTTTCTCAGACATATTCATTTAGGTTTGAGTGAGCTTTAATTATAATATCCTGATCAAGATTTCTAATGTTAAACTATGCACAATTGTCATGGTGTTGAGTTCCCCAATATTTCAATCACAAATAGTGCTTCAAGTCCCCAACTACCATAGATTCAACTTCCTCTAATTCTAATAAAAATAGTAACATGTTAATGTCAATATGAAGTATTCCTTGCATAGTCTTTTCCAACAGGGAAACTTGACTGATTCGCGATATGCATCTATGGCCTTAAGCATATAGATCCAAGTTATGATGAGCAAACTCATAGCTCTCACTCTCCTGATATGGGCCTGGCTTCATCTCTAACATGAAATGCTTTTTAAAAAATAAAACAGGCAACTCAACTTTTGGTTCAATGAACATTATATAGAAAACAATTTGTTGCACGAGTTCCACAAGGAAATGAAATGTTAAACCACTAGAGGATAAGGCATTGGAGGTGAGCCACAGGTTAAAGTGAAGAGGGAAAAAACAATATATACAATTGAAAGAAAAGATTGGACATATGTTTAATTAAGAAAAGAACAGAAACTCAAATATGTTTTTTTAATAAGAAATTGACTAAAAGCTGATCTTACTTGGAAGGTGAATGTGCAGATTGCTGCAGCAGGGCTAGCAAATATTCCAAATGAAAACACCGTTAGCCTGAAAGTGGGCAAGTTTGGATGAGTTTATAGTGTCAAAAAACCTTACACTTCCTACAAGGAAAACAAAGACATAACATAATGTATATTTACTGGAAACTAGTCTGTATGCCCGTCCATAATACGGGTCTTTTGTTTTTTTTGGGTACTCTTAGGAGAATCATATTTGTTTAGACTTTTTTACATGTAATTATATGTATAATTAATAATTGTTTTAATATATTTAAAATCTAGCAGATTGTTTTAGCAAATTTTTATTTGTAATTCTACATCTTTACTTTGGTAAAAGATTCAACACTATATTATTATGAAAAAGTGTAAATATATTAAATAAAAAATTTCAATAACTGGCAAATAGTGAACAATTGCAACTGTAGAATGTGAAGATCCAGAAAAAACACAAAATGAATTAATTGACAGATTTCAATTGATTCCAACAATAAGAAGCACTAGGCAAAGCCAATGAAAGAGTAGAGATGTCAATAAAAAGAAGCTGAACACTGAAGGCAGGAAGACGTTCAAAGTAGAAACCAGATAGTTTTTGATTTAAACCAATTAAAATGCAAGGAAAAAAAAAGAAAGAAAAGAGTTGACCGAGTCAACCAATTAACTCAGTAGAGTTGACTCCGTCCCTAGAACAGGAATTGTCAATTAATAAATGGTAATAGAAATCATGGCTGGGGAAATGTTACAGTAGACACTATGTTAAAATCACCATCTGCTGCAGTTCAGAAACATAGAACTTAAAAACAAGTTACTGACGTTAATAAGCATAATGGGTTAGTAAATCAATTGATATCAATGTTATACAATAGAAGCTTGGGATTCATGCAACTAGTGTTTAAAGTATACTCGATGTTTACTATATACAATTAACATGGACTAGGCGGAGTGTCCAGTCAAATACAGGTATTTTGAAGAATCCGACACAAGTACACCTCAATTATATCACACGAGTGTCCCACTCCCACACCCTTGTCCGGGTGATCGAGTTTGGACACAAGTAGTTCAAGGCAAAACGAAGAGTTCATGTAACATAAACAGATACTAATGACTTCTACATTCAACAAAACACAAAAAAATCATACCAAAGAAGTGAGCAAGGGTCTTACACAGGTTGATCAGATGCTTTTGCTCCAGCTCGTATAAGGCAGTAGCTGATTCCACCAGCTATGGATGAAAACAAACCAATTACAAGTGCATAAGTGTGCCAACTTCCTTGTACAAATGAATCATTCGCTGTCCCAGTTTTGGTCATCCCTCCTGAAGAAATCCCTTAGAAGGAAAATACCAGAAACAGATAATTCAATTAATATAGTCTCAAGTTTAGTGGAGCATGCAGATAGAGTTTCTAAGAAAACTGTAAATCTTTTTTGCACATAAAATTAGTATGAGATCCAGAAGATAAGACCAAGAAAGTATGCAGTATAGAGTAAAAAAGCAGCATCTTGCTAGTCTTTGTTCTTTTAATTTTCTCCAGAATTACTAATAATAGAGAAATAAAAGGATTGAGAAGGCAGTTAAGTTCTAATAGTACCATCAGAGTGGATAAAACAAAAGAAATCAAGGCATTTCTTCTTATGAACAATCCTAAGTTCCAAGCTTCACGAGTATTTGAGCTACAAAAGACATTAAATGGTGGGGAACCAAGAAGGGAGAGAAAAAGGTTTTTTCAAATAATAATTCCAATAAACAAAATCTGTCTTCCCAAAAGGATTACAAGCATTTCAATAAAGAGATAATAGGTTACCTAACCCTACCAGGACTCGAAAAGGTAACTCTCTAAAAAGATAAATCCTAGTAATCTGATAACAACTATTAAAATCTGATAACAACTAACAAATAGAGCTATAAAGATGAACAACTAATAAAAGATAATTATAACTAAGTAATTCTCTTCACTTGTCCTACATCATTAAAGAATACTATGCTTCACATGCTAGCTTCTATTAGAGATGGAAAATTACAAAGCATCACAAGTAATCCAATACACAAGGACACAGGAAGTTCCAATGATAAAAGTTACATTCAGAAGCAATGATACGGGCTAGTAGTTAACAGTGACAATTTACATCATAAAAGACATATTTCTAACATCTAGCTTAGAGGGTTTATTAACTCACTTCTATACCTTGTGCAGTGAGCATTGAGCGAAAAATGAAGAGCATGCCAAAGAAACTGCAAGCAAGACCTGAAAAGTGGGACAGTGCAAACAAATTAATTTCCCTATGTAAGACAAACAGTAGTCATATGGTGATATGAATGATAAGGACATTTGAGGGAGATCAAACACTTCAAAATTGTGATCAAATGTTGAACACAAGATAATAATCATCTAGTAAAGCAGTGCTTGCGATACTGATGAAAAGACGAGTATACCTGGATAGTATTTCTAATGAAAAATTAACTTATCTACTAGCAGAAAGCCTAGGTTCTCATATATGGACTGTGTGACTGAAACATGCCTAGGTAAGATTTGGGTTAACAGATAAGGAATGAGGATTTTCACCACCTAGGTCTCACTTAATAATAGGAGTAGGCAGAAATATGCAGAATTGCCCCTCCCTAAAAAGATTATTCCAGAATAAATAGGCAATAGTTAGCAGAGGTGTGCCAGAAGAGGCACAAGCCATGGAAACTTAAGCTAATAGATATATTTGCAAACTTATCATAACCAAGTTGTGGTGAAAATTGGAAGGAGAATGATAGTTGGAATCGGAGAAATAACGCCAAACTAAAAGCTCAATATGCTTTAACACACAAACTGAGGTGGAAACATGAAATTACACATATCCTCGTCGTGATTAAGTTTTTTTTTTACCAGATTAACAGGTTTCATTTTTCTAACAGTAATTACATCTATACATATTGGCATGTATATATTCTGTCCTCCTATATGTCTTTAAAGTTTAAAGTTCAGACAGCGTAATAGCTGACACATTCATAGTACTGAATATAGTAGTTCTCGACATGCACTGTTATTATCTGTCCGAAATAGATGTTATGACATAATTATAATTCAGAAATTTAAATTATTTTTTATAACTGAACACGTAATTACCATTTGAACCCCAATCACATGAAAGCATTTGCCTGATAGACCACAAGTCCATAATGTTGTTAGACTGGTTAAATAAAGTGAAATCAACATAAATACTTATTAGCATACCTCCAACTTCTGAAACTTTGATCTTCTCATGCAAAATGATTCTTGCTGCAACTGATGCCATTACTGGAGTTGTAAAGCTCAATATGATAGTCTGAGATAGAGGCAACCACTGTATGCTATATATAGATATGAAGAGGAACAAAAAGGGAGATGGGAATGATTAACTCTAACCGCAAAACATAATCCTTTATAAAAACGTTACGAACTGAAAGGATAAAGATATATCATGACCCCCCAAAAAGTAATAAGGAAAACATATAAGTAGATTTTAAAAAAAAGGCATTGAAATTATCTGTGATCCACAAATATACTAACATTATGGATTGAACTCTATACCAATGCCTTACCATTGTTTCCCTCATTTTGAGAAGTAAAAGTAATATGGTTGTTAATACACATATTCAGATTTATCTACAGCATAATAAAACAATTTTTATGTATGTTTTAGCAAATATTTCTAAGCTTAATGTCCATCAGTATTACATAATCCTATATTCCTATTAGACGAACTTAGTGCCAGAGCATTTCATCCTGTGGCAATCTGTAACGACATGAACTCTGATTTCTTCTTGCTTGGATATAATAATTTTGATATGCTTTGGACCAATGCAATTGGGCTCTTGGAAATTTCAAGCTAATTACTTGATGTCCACACCATCTCAAGTCTCAAACAGGGAGAGGGTTGGAGGAACACTGAATGACCCCATCAGATGAAAAGCAGGGCCATGAATCTCTTATATTTTCAGATTCCTTGATTTGAGCTTTGATAGTATATTCTTGATACCTAGAATATAGCTGCCCCTCCAGCCTCTTATATGTTATGAAGCTTATGTGTAGTTGTTCAAATACAAAAGGAAGATTATTTATCCATTTTTACTACTTGGATAAAATATCATCGCTCATTTAAAAAATTCCAGGTTGCAGATAGTCATTGGAATATGATGTCAGCTTCTAGATGCTAGTGGACCTAGTGGTTACTTGGTCTTTCCCTCAGTCAGAACAATGTTAAAAAAAGCTCACGAAATAACAAAAAATTGCTCTTCTATGTATTGTGGAACAATAAATTGCCACATCAAATATTTTAACAAAGACAAATCCTTTTAAGTTATGAAAACCATTTCAGGATATAGCATTAAAATAAGCACCTTGATCATTTCACCCGTTGTAATAAGATTACTTTTCTGTTTTAGAGGAATTCTTTGAAGTCATGATATATAATTGTATTTTCAGAAGTAAATAAGAATATTTAGTAATTGAAAATATAAATCCAGCAAGATAATAGAACATTAATTATAGGTAAAGTTTAGTCTAATATTAGAATGTTAATTATAAAAGAATTAGATATAGACGTGTATACCCCAGTTGATCCATGTTACACATTTTCCCTGGCTTTTGATAAGTCTTTACAGATATAGCAGGAAAAATGTTTATGCCGTAAGTAGAAATGAATAAAACATCTAAAAGGTATGGCGAAGTACGCCACATCATAAGGCACCAATTATTTTTAGTTGAAATTTTAGATGTCTAGGACAATATATGCACTCCCATACAAAGACTTAACACAAACAGGCAAAGAAAGTCCTGCCAAATGTTGGAAATGGAAGGGGTTATTATCAACATCAAAGGTTTACGTGTAGCACTCACCAGAAAACAAAACTCATCAATGAAACATAACCAACAAGAGCTCTTGAGACCAAAAGTTTCCTGACATTTGGCTGCCCAAATAATGGTTGTCCACTTTTCTTCAACCAGAAAAATGATAATATCGACATTATTGTACATCTCATGAATGCTACTTCAAATAAAGGAACTGATTGCACTGTCAACACAAAACCAGAAAGGAAAAAATAATAATAAAATGTCAATATGCTGGTTAAAGGCTCAAAACAACAGAATCCTAAGACCAATCAAATAGAGAATCTATGTAACGTGAATAATATAAGAAGAACTATATAAACATTTTGTAAAAACTTTTTTACAGTCCTTAAGGAGTTGGAAATTCAAGTTTTTTATTACAATTAAAAAATGGTAAAGGAAAAATTAAGAGATGGAACTGACTGCAAGAAGCTATAAATAAAGTATCAAAAGCCCAAAATGTTTGTAACATAAAATATTTATGACTCGTCAATAGTAAGAGTCCTATGAACCTGCACATCTTTTGGCAATGATACGCACATTTTTCTTCATATTAAAAATAAAGCCAAAATAGAGAAGATGGAATTGAAGCCAAATATAAAAATAAAAGATATAAAAACATAATAATTGAAGTCCAAAAGAAGAGCCCAGATTAAAACTCCATGCAGCAAGCTTACTTGGAGTCAAACAACTTTACTGGAGCCAAAGAGTTCTTCTTCAAAGCAAAGGAGTTCTCAAGCCAAATTATTTTTCTTGAATCTAAAGAAGATTAAGTGGAGCTGAAGAATATTTTCTTTTGTGAATTACAACAATTTGTTCAACTTGTTAAGAGGAGGAAGATTTTAGAGTTAATTATAAGTTCGTTTTTCTCTGGACATGTCTTAGTTTACACTTATTATTTTCCTTTATAGCTCCCACAGTAGATATTTGTTTTTTCATTTTTCTTCCTTTGTAGCCATTGTAGCACATCAATTTGAAGTTCACTTTCATATATATATATATACACACACACACACACACACACACACACACACACACACACACGTTACATTTGTTTTCTGGACTTTTTTTCCCAAAATGCAAGTGCAGAAACTTCAATTGTTGTCGACTAGCTTATATGGTCGCTCTCTCATCAGATTTTTTGGAACTGTGCACATGCTTGTTAGAGAATCATCCAATTCCAAGATAGTTGCTACGAGCCCATAAATCCACGAATGCTTTCTTCTATTTTGATTACTCTAGTTCAATAAAGACCACCACTCGAACAAATTCTAGTCCTTTTGGAATAACAACGAGAAAATCATCGAAATTAGGAAGTATTAACAGAGCACAATGTCTGCCAGAATATTCAATCAGCCACTGAACAGGATGTTCCTCATAGACAAGGCTGTTCTGCACTTTATTTTTGAGATTGACTACTACCTACCCAACCTGAGAGACATTCGTACTAGCATTAGTTCGTAGAAAGCTTACGAAGAAGATCCATCCTCGATATTGTGTAGCTCGAAAACAAGTCCAATCAAAGTGATGATCTTGTGACAACCAAACTGAGCATATGCTATGACAAAGAAAATTTTAAAAAGGACATAGCACAATGTCTGCCAAAAGGAAGGAGTATATTACATATTCAACAAATCCAAAAGAGACATAATACAGAATTTTATGCATTGGACTTGACTAACCATACTTTAACAACCTTGGGTAGTCCACCCCCCCCCCCCACCCCCCAACTCCGCGTAAAATGTCTCGCTGTTTAAGTAATTGCTTACCAGTGAAAAGGTCCGAAAGAACTTCCATGATACAATAGATGACGGATGAAAACGCCATGCAGAGTAGACCAGAATACCTAGATCCACCCCACACCCACATAATAAACTGGGTAAAGGGTGACATCTCTGTCTCAACAAATCGTGCAACTTGCTCCTGCAAAGAAACAATAACAAAAACAACAAAAGTGCACCAAACTAACATTAGAACTACGTCAAACTACTGCGTAATAAAATTGTGATGGCAGACTTGAGCTATAAAACAGCTAATATTTCAAATATCCAAAATTCGTTATTTTCAAACTCCAAGATGTGCATTACAGCTCCAGACAAAGACCATCACCATATAATTTCATACTTCTGAACATACACCCAATTTGTCAATTTTAAAATCCGAAAGTTCATAAAACTCTTAATCACAGTAATTCAGATAAAACAGCACAGCCGAATAAACTAACGCACATCCTAAATAGCTCTACACAAAGTAACGACAATACTTTCAAGTATACGATATCTACAGAAAAATATAGCTATAATGCGAAGAATGTATAAGGTCAGCTGAATACAGAAGAATAAGATAAGAGAAACGATAGCAAATGATAATGGGGGAATTTGAAAGAGTACCCGATTAGGTTTCCGTCTAGGGTATGAGACAGAGAAGATATTGATCTTTGGCTTATCGGAGCGGGTCAAAAGAGGGGTAATTTGATCACCTGAAATGATAGAATCAGATGAAGGTTCGGGTGTTGGTACCAATTCCACCACATGGGCGTGTTCTTCTACTTCATCTGCTCCGGTGATGCTGATCGACTCAGTTGTAGCAGCCATTGGAATGAAACTTTAAAATAAAAGAAAATTTGAAAATTGTAATTGTTGAGGAGTGCTATTATAGATTCAAACTGGACTGCAATGGCATTGTCTTTATCGAGGAGAGAGAGAGAGGGCAATTCTTCTTCTGTGTGTTTGATTGGTTGAAAAATTAATACTGAAAGTGACATGTCAACGGTATCTGTACAAATGGCAAAGGAGAAAAATGGAAATGGGTAGGAGGAGAAAAAGAAAATGTCAGAAGTGGGATTTGAACCCACGCCCTCGTAAGAGGACCAGAACTTGAGTCTGGCGCCTTAGACCACTCGGCCATCCTGACCACATGATAAGTTTAACAAAAATAAATATACCTTGTTCTAAATAAAAATAAAGTTCATTTTTACTGTTGTTTACAAAATTAATACCTCATAAAAAATACTTTTATTTAAAAGTAAACAATTCAATTAGAACTGCGGTAAGAACAAGCAGGCCATTAATAATTTCCAGACCTTTTTTAACAAAGAAGAAACACTCCAACTAATATTAAGTTAGTAATTGATAAACTATCAACAAAATGTAATCTGACTATTTGTTACAACAAATCTGCTCTCGAAAAGACCCAACTGGTAACATCCCCGCTCCTATCCGCAAACTTAATAAGACTATAGAAAAATATAAAATTTTAGTCTTTATACAAAATGACAATGGAATAAACCATTCTTCTCATATAATTTTATTTTATGTGTAATAAATAATCGATTCATTTTTTTTTTCATTGTAATTATCTCTCAGATTCTTCTCCATCACTCTTTCTATCACTACTTTTCACTAATTTCCTTCTAATCTTTTATTAATTCACTTTCTCATTTCATTCGCTTAATTCAAACATAGTATAAATTGTCAAGTTTATACAATGGAATTGTAGAAACAAGTGGAACCCTCTGCACGAGCTAGCACTTAATCCCATTTTCAATGCTAGAATTTGAGTTGCCAAACCATGCTAAAATTTGGAATAAATCATATACTCAAATGTTTTTCTTTTTTTGGAACGGATGTAATAATCATTAGTCTACAAATTAAAGAATATCGTGAAACGTCTAAAAGCCCTCGTGAAGAATTTATTTTTTATTAGTGCACAAAATGCCAGCCCAGAAATGTTTTAGGACATTTGAACAGGATGAAGCATCTTCTGCAACTAATTACAAGACCGATGGCTTCTTTATTCATCATCTGTGCATTCCTTTGCAAAAATAAAAATAACAAATGGAATCAATCACTTTTCTGTAGGCGGGAGTTCGGATTAAGTGATATCTCAATTTCTTCAAGAGATCGTCCTTTAGTTTCAACTACAAACTTACAGGAAAATGCTGCGGCCAACAATGAAACACTGCCGAAGCATGCATAAACTGGAGCAACACCAAATTTCTCTACCAGTTCAAGAAAGAGTAGCCCAACCAGGAAATTACAGACCTACAAATCAAGACAAGAAGTGAACAATGAGTGTTGTAGACCTGAATGGAATTGTCAAAATGCAAGAAGTCAATCAAGACAAGAAGTGAACAATGAGTGTTGTAGACCTGAGTGTTGTAGACCTGAATGCAAGCCCACTTATAATGATAAAATGTTGTACAGATACTTCATAATCATGCATCAGCCTACGAATCTTCCTACTTGCTGCATTTCACTTGCCCACTTACCAATGCTAATTATAGAGAGTTATGCTCATTTTCTGTTTTTCTGGAAGGCGGAGGAACAGCAGATGCTGGACAACAAGTAGTTTAGGCCATGGATAATACTCTATGAATTAGTTTCACTTCTAAACATTATTTGTTTTCCTCGGTCGGATATATCCTAATTCAATCACCACTGTCATTTAGAGGACCACTTTATGACCATTAACTCCACCTGGTATGACTAGTCTTTACTATTTTAGAGGCTAAAAGATTGATTCTTGTTAATATCTTAATGAAGAAAGTTATTTATCCCCCTCAATCGACTCTTCAGACTTTTGAACACAAAGGTTATTAAGCGAACAAATTGACATTTTGCATCATTTCCTGTTTAAACCGATTATTCTGGCTTGTGATTCATACCCAGTGAACCGAGAAACTGAAGCTCATGATCTTCCCACGTGTCCTGCTGCTGCTGAGCTCTGGAATAATAAGACCTGTTGCTGGGCCGGCTCCAATAGCAAATGTGAATATGTATCTAAAATAAAAAAGAGGCAAACTCCAATAATATTATTCTCAGCAAAAATTATGGCACAAATGTAGATGTAACAGAGGAAACCATACAGCAGTGTCCCCAGCATTGATAAGTTGTGACTTATATTTTCATCCATAGGAAAGCTGATAGCATAGACCACGAGAAACATCGATATTGCCTGCAGAGAGACCAACAAGATTCCAAGTTTATATTTGCAATTAAAAAGCACGAAAATATTTAATTATGGTTTACATTGGTCTCAAAGGAGCAAATTCAACCCATAAAAAGTTCTATACACTTGGTCTCAATGAGTGAGTCTTGTTGGGACTAACTCTGGGCAAGAGAAGCATTGTTAATTAAAATTCTGAGTTCCGTCCTTCCTCCACCCCACACATATTTCATAATCCCCTTTATTATTCTCGAAAGCATCTCAATCTAGTTTAAACTAAACATTTCATTACCACTCACCATTCCCATATAACTTCCTATTAGAAGTTTCTGCCTCCCTTGTCTATCAATTAGGTATAATGCAACAAGTGCACCTACATATGAAAACCAATAGCCAATGATGAGGCAAGAAGCTAGTGTATAAATGTACATATATTGGCATTGATAACTGATACTTCCTCCATTCCAGAATATAAGATCACTCAACCATGTATGTACATGGATAAGTGATATTGGAACGGAGTGTACTTGAGTAGTATATGCAGACCTGCAAAGTTGGTCAATCCAACATTGAAACTTGCTAAAGCACTGCTTGTAATTCCAACATCATGAAAAGTCAAGGAAGAGAAATAAAGAACTCCATTTATGCCAGCAAACTGTTGAAGCACGAAAAGAGCACCTCCAATGAATGCAACTGCAGCATCCAGAACATTGTCAAGACATATTTAAGGAGAGAAAAATGAAAGCAACTCTTCATATATCTAGAACTATAGTTCTCACGTGCAAACAAAAAGGGGAACTGAGGAACATAATTCACACAGTAGCAGTTTGCCATTCATATCTAGCAGTGCTACACAGTTACTCGAAGAGAAGTATATAAGCATAGTTGGCAGGTCTATAAAGCAGTTCTTTTTGGGATGGAGCTCAAATTGACATGTGATTCCCATCTATTTGTACTTACTCACATATCTTGGCACCAGCGCAAAATTCTTGACACAGGGCATTTAAGCACTATACCGAACAACATATATCATCCAAGAAATAACATTTAAAGTACTAAGAAAGTTTGTACAACAACTACAAGAACCGCCTTAGCACAACCTCTAGAGTGTGGCTGATCTAGGAGTTCCGACCATCTGCTATTTAAGTCACCACCATCAGTCCTGATGACAGACTGAAATTCTTCAATGGCTTTGTCAACTTCAGATTTTCCCCAGAGATTGCTAATGACTTGTTTAGCATCACTAAGTTTACCTGCCTGCAGGAGCATCTTTTATATACATGCAAGATACACCAGAAGCAACATCTAAAGATTTCACATGGACTTAAGTTTGTCATACTTTACATAACCAGCGGGGGCTTTCTGCAGCAAACTGCATACCAATTGCTACAACAAAACCAGGGATGCTTGAGATGTAGAGCATCGTCCTCCACCTGAAAATCATGTTAAATCTATTCTTCTTAGTCCAAATGTTCATTATATCGTTATAACAATTTTCTTGTGCAAAATAATACATTTGTAATGTGATATACTGAGATTATTCAAACTGATCATTGGAACTTAGAAGACAGAACTAAACACGCCAAAACAAGGAGAATGCAGCACTCATAATAATGTTGTATTGTTAACAATTCAAAGCACTGAACATCATTCAATATTCAAAATCAATTCAAATATAGGCATGAAGTTTGATCACCATCAATCACTGTAATATATTCTCAACTTCAACTTCTTGAGATAATTGCTGCAGAAACATGGCCAACATAGTTTACTCTAATTGTTAATGACTCGATAATTCTTGGTGCTGATCTTTATGAGCTCGCTTCTACTCAGACACAGTTCAAAGGGAAACTAGGTAGAACGCTGTTGAACTCAACCGAATGCTTTTATCTTAAGTAGTTTATGAAAGACCAAACTGAATCCATATGAAAGCTACAAGTAGAAAGAGATGGAGAAAAACAATAACAAAGGAACAAAACAATACAGATTATAGAATTTCATGGTACACCAGAAGTGTACCCTTCCCGATTATTTTTACATTTTTTTTTTTAATCTGAAATGTTGATGCAAAATGCAATAAGGCTCACAGCTCCATCTCAGCCAGCATCCTGCTCTCAAGGGGATAATATAAAACAAAACTGAAGGATGTAAACTCTAATTACTTAATTAGCTTTCAACGTGGACTCATGGAAAATATTTAGTGATACTGTGATTATTTGGTAGTTTCCTAATGTAAGGAAAATTATATTGGTAGATGTAATAGTCCTCAAAAAATTATTGTATCTTTTAACTTGATATTGTTGTTGGGGTTTCTCTAGTAAATTTAGCTTCTAAATGAGTTGATAATTTAACAAGGCATTAGATTATTGAATGAGTATTTTCTTCAGTTCAGATCTTATCGTTGCACATTACCCTTTACAGTACTTTGTAATATTTCAGATAATTTACACTTCATTTATTTCTCTCCAAATTTATGCACATGAGGGGAGTGTTAGCTTCTCATAATGCACCAGGGATGATTGAAATTAACCATATTCATATGGCTTATATGAAAAATGAGTAGTATGGCTCTTCGACCATCCGGGCTCCCTTTCCTCCCTATACTATGCTCCCCCGGCGCAGGACTACCATGCTTCGCACCTGCGGCGTTTTCGCCAGACAGTCTTTGCCAGTTGCCAGTAGTGCCATCCTCCCCGCTGGCTGTATGGTAGGTTGTCTCTTGCTGCAGCATTCTGGTAGGCTATGGATTACAAGAACAAATGTAATTGAATGGAACAGCAGGCAGGTGAATCGCATTGTAGGATAACAATAAATGCTATCAAAAGCTTGAATCACCACTCCACATATACATTAAGGGTAGTGTTGCTTGATATAATTGTCTACGAAAAATTGATAGCTTATATTATTTAATGACTAACGAGTAAAATATGACACATATCACTCAGTAAGATCCTCAAGTATGATAATTGGTTGCACTAAAACATAAATCATGGAGAAGGAGATTTAAATAGTTATGAAATAGACCAGTCAATTACAGAATACAAAGTCAAAAAGCTAAATTGAAATTAATCCACAAGGAAAGTAAAGAGAAAAAAATCTGACCAACTGGGATCATTTTCAGAGATAGTTCCAAGAAAGAGGGATGCAATAATTCCAGTACAAGTCCCAATTTGGCACAAGGACCCCAGGGAACCCCTATATTTTGTCGGAGCAACCTACAAATATGAATTTAGAATTACATTTGAAAGGTAAATGATATACTCGCTTGAAAACTTTGCCACCATAACGTATGAAAAAGTTGCAGCCCATACAATGAATTTTCTACTAATATACCTTACACCATGAAACTCAATTATCTACACGTAAACAAAAAGAGTAACAATAATGACAAATAATACTAAAAGAGTATTAAATTAATAATATTATCAAGAAAAATATAAAAATGAAATGGATGTTGCTAGCATGCATCCACAGAAGTATGATGTTAAGCTAAGCTTTTTGAAATCAACCCACAACACTTGGGAACAGTAAGAAACGACATTTAATGAGAAATCTCTAATGATAAAGTACTTTCTAGAGGTACGTTTTGACTTTTCAAAATCAGTTTGACTCAATTTCAAATGCAAAGTTGATGTAGAACCTTTCAATTTTAGCCAATTCAAGACTTGTAAATTATTTACAAATTACTAGCTGAATGCAAGTTTTCTTTTTTATTTCAAAAATCAAGTTCAATTTTGAGTTTAAAATGAACCATTTGACTTTGGAAGTCAATGTATCACTAATTTGGGACCAAGGTGGTATCATATAACATTTGATTAGGCAAAGATTCTGAGCATGACATGTTACAGATAGTAGTCAATATTCATTTTTATTCATAAAACTTGGGACAACAACCTAAAGGTATTTATCTTTAAGCGCCACTAATGAAAGGTCAAGAAATCAAGATTCTTTCTAGTTTTTTCTACTCAGAAAGAACAACCCCTCAGGAAGTTATTAATTCAGGATTATATGGAGTAGAAATGAAGAGGGTGATGGTTCAAACATTGGCAACTCCTAGGTACTGATGTTTGTGAGTCATGATGTGCGTGTTTCAATTCTGTCTTGAACATCGAAAATGGAGAGAGAGAGAGAGAGAGAGAGATTCAACATCTATATGTCAGGGTTTACCTCTGAAATGTAAACAGGAACTAGAACTGTATCCAACCCGATACCGAGTCCAACAAGGAAACGTCCCCAAAGTAACTCATGCAAAGTATGGGATTGTGCACTGTTGCAAAATCAAGGCCCCAAAATCAAATGGTTCTGCACCAATCAAAGTAAAAACATACTCCCTCTATTGCAAAATAAAAGATCATTTGATAAAAACATAAAGATAAGTTATATCAATTTTCATTTAAAAATTTGTTACATCACTAAATATTGAATATTTATATTACCTTTTATTATTTGTTTATTTTTTATATCTCAAGATATAAATTATAGTGATACCTCTACATTTTTCATGGTATTTTAGAAATTTTTATTAAAATATGTATTTTGTACTTTGCATGATAATATTGTGAATTTCATAATTCTCATATCTTGGACATAGAATAGTATTTGTATGAGTGGCTGTCTTCCATCACTAAAGTTTTTATTCATAATTAGTTCATATTGAGCATCTACTTGGTACAAAATGAAAACTCAGTTTTGATCTTATAATTTGTTGAGGAAGAAGTATAGCTTATCGATGAAAAGGAAAACTTAGAAGATCTCCATACGATGTCAATATGGCAATATCTACTACATAGAATCTTCTGACCAAGATCATCAAACACAGGAATCTGTATATATGCTCAACTAAATTTTTATGTTGTCCGTGATCAATGTAACAAGAAGAAGTAACATAAACAAATATGAGAAGAAAGAGTAATTGCATTCTATATATCTAAAATGAAATGTACCCATGGCATGGGACCCTGCTAGTCTTTTCCCAATCATGATATACAGTATACTTCATCTCCTCCAAAATTAATTAGAGAAAATGATACATGTCAATATAATGATGGTATATATGTTAAACATATAATTTAATTTTTGACATGCATAAATTAAGATCAAACTTAGTGCACGCTACAGAGTAGTTTATACTTTTTATTTCCACCAAACTAGGTATGAAATTAGTTGTAGCTCTAATTGTGGGAAAAAATAATTAAAAACAACAGAGACGAATAACTTAATTATATTAACCTAAAAGTTTCTCCAAAGGATGACAAAATTTTTAATTGATGTAATTCTGTTGAGCTTATTATAGTATTTGTATTAATTCTGTGCCCCTTCTATCCAGATATCATGCATTCTCACTGGCAATAATTTATACACACAGAATCATATGGAGTTTTTAAATCTGTTGACAAAGATGTGTTGGGATGAAGTTTCGGAATACAGTACCAAGCAAGTAAACAAAGATTGAAACAGCAAGTTGGAAATATGGTTACCTAACACTTGTATGGAAAATGTACTCAGAAATGAAATACGAAGAACAGGCAAGAGTTCACTTGAGTTACCTCAAAATGGCACCCAAAATTAGAGGTATGGTGGCAATCTGAAGGGTACGCCGACAACCAACTTTATCAACTAAGTAGCCACAGCTTATGCCTCCGAGAAATGCACCAGCTATAAATATGCTCACCACAAGGCCCTCGAGAATCGAATTCCCGTCAAAACCAAGCTCTCGTGAAATAAACACAATAGGTCCATTCATTACTCTACATCACACAGGAAACAGAAATGAAAATCTTCGAACAAAGAGAATAATCAACTTAAAAACAATCCATGCTCTCAAGCAATTAATAAAATATGAACAGATTTTCAGTTCATCATTTAGGCAAAAAACTATAATGATAATACTAAATAGACAAATTTTGGATTGATAAACACTTTAGTTCATTTATTTCAATTGAATAGCCATTCTATTAAAAGGTGGCTAGTCTTTATAATACATAACACTGTGTGCACAAACAAGCACACCAATACCTATACGCAAACACGAGATGTCAATGTGCAAGTAGTGAACAAATAACAATTGATTAGTAGGCTCCTCAGGGCTTAATAATCAAGGACAGGGCATAGGATGCATCAGTTTGTGCACTGGTTAGTCTACATAATGCTAGGACTTATCATTCAGATCAATACATGCTAATACAGCTATACTAGAACGTTAATCAGTTTTAGTTAGATTGATAAGTATTATAAATTACACCCTCCGGTTTAATGTGATAAACGTTTTAGACTTATGGCTTTTTTTTAAGCGACAGTCGTTCTCATTGTTCAAAGAACGTAGGAAGTTAATTTTATGAGAATACCCCTTATACTCTAGTTTTTGTGGACTTCCATATGGAATAGCACTCCACTGTAAAGCAAGGCTAAAGCTGGGAATACATATTGATCTTGGTTTCTTTTCGAGGCATTAATTGCAATCCTTAGTATGTTAAATCTTTTCTTAAACGTCTATCAAACAAAACCAGAGGGACTAATATAGTACTCCGCATTATACTTCTATGCAGCTATATTACCTGCGTTGACCTCAACAAGAAATGGATAAAAGTTGTAGTGTAAATATATACCACAATCTTTCAAAAAGAGGCATTACATACTTCTTGTTGCAAATATTTTCTGGACTTGGATAACTGAAAAAATATCAGATAGGCTTAAACTAAACTTTGCACTTCCATCGTACCAAATCAGGTCACCATCGCACAAATTTCATAAATAAACTTACACATCAAAATATAGCCAATTAGCTCAATGTTTGAGTTTTGGGATTATTTACATATTAATATGCAGAGATATTAAAAACCTTAGATAAGATAAGAGATGAATTACCCAATATGATATCCAAAGAGGAAATTGGACATGGAAGCAATAAGAACATTAGGGAAAGCAGGTAACCATCCCAAATCAATCCCTTCACCATCTTCCTTTATATCCTCACTCTCTGCTAATACAAATATCTTACAGAGTATTATATAACGCATCAAATTTAGCAGAAATTAATACAGAATTTGTAGTACAAATAGACCTGGTTTCGAAGTTTCTAACTTCGGAAGCTTTTTAGCTGCACAGATTGTCAAATTTTTGGCCAGACAAGAAGAAGATACAAAACGCCGCGGCCGATAAACGGCTGTAAAAGTTGCAGTATGACAAGTGCATGAGTAGTGAGAATTAATCGGAGACGGAAGAGCTCGGAGGAGGATCAATGATTCCGGTGGCCGGAGTACTGCCGTTAGCATCATCGGAATAATACGTCGATCTCAGAATCGTTGCTGGCCAGTAGTATAGAGTATGGAGAGCTGCAGTGTCTCGAAAATCGGGACGCATCGAGTCATTGGGATATCGCGAACCCAAAACGAGCCTATGAAAAACTGGGGGTTGTAAGTTGTAACGAATTAGAGGGTGTGGCAACGACTTAAGCTGCGGTTGCGGTTGGTTTGAAACAACGACATAATTAAATGAATTTTATATTATTTGTTAGTTTATTTATGTGTAAGGTTTAATTTTTGATTTTTTTTCATATAAATTTATATGTATTTTTAAACTCACCTTCTAAAATGAATTTTGTCTATTTTATCACAACCAAAATTTTATACATAATCTATCATTTTTCTATTCACATATTTTCCTTATAATTTTTGTGATTTTGTTTTCTATCACTATTTTCTTCTTATCTTACTCATTTTATTTTCATATCATTCCATTTTATCCAACTAAACACAACCTTAATATTTGATTGCTTATAAGTAAAATCATAAGTTAAAATAAATTATTATAAATGATTTTATTTATAAATAAAAATGTTTAGTAATAATTTTGTCTTACAAATAAAAATATAAATTAAAATATGATAATGATGTTTGGATAACGATAGTTTATAAGTTAAAATATGTCGTAAATTTACTAAAGAGAGTTTGTAAGTTAAAATGGATTAAATACCCAATTATATGTCTAGTTAATATTGATTTATAAGTTATATTATTCGTGCTACCAAACCAAAATAAATTGTGTTATTTGAATTTGATGGTAAGGAGATTAAATACTCCTTCTATAATTTTGAAAATTAGAGATACAATTTTGTCTTAATGTAGTGTTATTTACAATTTTATAATTTAATTTTAGATATGAATTTATCAAAATATAAAATTTTGTAAATAAGAGTAATCTTCATGCTCTACATAATATTTTATTTCAAAATTGTTAAAGGTTAAAGGTTTCATTTTAATTTTGAATTATATAATTAAAAAAAATTGTGCGACATAAAATATATTTCTAATTTTAGAACATAGATTATACTATTAAATACTCTCTTCTTTATCAATTATTAACACTTTTAAAAAAATTCTGATCAAAATTGATCATTTTTTTACTTTTTTTTTTGTATTTTATAAATATATAATTGACAAAATTATAACTACAGGAAAGCATATACATTCTACAATAACGTTTAATTATTTATAATTGTCTAAGTATAATTTCATATGTTCAATTTTAAGAGTCAAAAATTCTACTAAAAAATTAATGTAAGAAATTGATCGATTTAATAAAAATGTCTAAAAATACCTGTGAATTAGGAAGGCAACAAGTGTATAGAAATTTCAACAAACTATAACACCAAATCGTGTGATGATATAATTTTAATACTTCTAACATGAATGACCAACAAACCAAAGACTAGAAATTTGTTTGTTGGTTTTTAAGTGGGACTCTTTGATAAGTTGGAAATTGATTAAATGTAGTAAAATTTGATGTATCTCGTTGAAAACTTAAAGGTCCGTATTTCTTAATAGTTCACTAACAATAAATGAAATTTATACTGCACTTATTCGATTTTTACAAAAAAAACACTAACTATAAATAAAATTTATACTGGACTTGTTCGATTTTGACAAAAAAAACACTAACTATAAATAAAATTTATACTGGACTTGTTCGATTATGCTTTTGTCAAGTTTGCTAACTGTTATTTTGTTTTTTTAATTTTGTTCAAAAAGTAATAAAATGTTTTCATCCATGAAAAGGCGGTGTTTGTTAAAAATATCTGAATAATGATTAAAGAGCCTTGTTTAGTGCCTCTTTTTCAAATTGTTTCTGGATTATTATTTGGTTTACGTAGTATATCTTAATAAGATAATATTACCAATTCAACCATAAGGACACGTTTATTTTGTTTTATCTTGAATTATCAAATAATATAATATGATGAATAATTGATATTGTTCAAATTACTTGTAATACATTACTAATAATCAAAATTGTTTGTTTCATACGTATAATATTATAAGGGGTAAGGTTGGATATATATATATATATATATATATTTAGTTCACTTTAATATTTGAGTGATTATATTGTATATTTTACTTAATTGTCCTTAGTTATAACAAATGAAATATACTATTATTATGATTGTGTATTATATAATATATTAATCTAATAATAATATTTTATTTTATATATAATATGTAAATTATAGTACTAGCACAAAATTTGCACATCTACGTGTCTTTTAATACTCTATCCATCTATAAGGTTGGATTTATTAAAAATATTGTGGAATACATAAATAAATTACTATAGCCCATTTTTTAAAAATAGGCCGCAACATATTTCACATTTTTCATATATATATATGTGTGTGTGTGTGCACATGTATTATTGTTTATTTTTTGGCATAATTTATACATTAACTTTAAGATATTAATATTATAAATAATAAAAATTAATTTCTTAATAATTATAAAATTATGAAATACATTTGTTTTACACACAAAGAAAAATTATACCAAAAATTAGGGGAGAGCATGGTATTGTTTAGAGTACAACCTGTCATCACAACTAATAAAGTGCGATTTTATAAACTTAAAACTGTCACCGCAATCAATTAGTGCGGTGTGGTTTCGATAATACAGTTTCGATTTTAAACCACTTATAATATTGTAAGCATTTATGACTATATAAAGAAACTCAATTTTAAAAAATTCGTTAACAAATTATAACATAATTAACTTCTGGCTATATAGAATTTAAAATGTTAAGTTTACTTGAACGATCGCACGTTAGCATGATAATTAAGATCATCAAGATTAATTAAATTAATATTCACATAAACAAATAATTGTCATAAATGTATACCAACGTACAAACAATATAAATATGTATCTACATATATATATATAGAAATTTATACATATATGTATATATGTAAAATAATAACATATTAATATATTAAATATATAAATTTAAATATTGGTACGGGGAGAGTATAAAATCGAAACCACAACTAATATACTTGTGGTATCAAAAATCAAAATCGCCATCGTCACTACAACTGTTGGTACAGTTTAATTGGTGCGATTTTATTTGTTTTGGTATGATTTCGGCTCCAAAATCAGTTTTATATTCACCCCAACCAAAGATAGTCTATAATTACAAGTAATAGTTTGATGTCGTATTTGTTTGAAATAATTATAACAAAAGTATATGAAGTAAGAAGTTTGTGACCTAAAGAAAGTCTGAAACAGACAGAGAAAAAAAAAATGAAGTGCTCTTAAATCTGATGCAAGTGCTCTTAAATCCGTTGAAAAGTTATTAATTTTCTCCAAGCTTCTCGCATTCTTTGCTGATAACAAACTTTACTAATGATAATCAACCCCCGCTCAAAACATGTGTCTAGTGGCTGAAAATAGGTGTCTAAGGGCAGTGAAAGACTTTCTTGCTGAAGTGAAACCTTAGTAAACTCTGGCTTAAAATCTAATATACTAAAAATTCATGAAACGAGTTAAGATTTTATTCAAAATCTTTTTATTATATATTTTAAGTAAGAACTATATTAAATCATCAATTTAAAATAATTCGAGAATAAATAATTTTAACAAATATAAATCAGCATGAATTGACCAATAAAAGTAATATAATATGTGAACTCTCATTTTATATCGCGCTCCTTACTTAATAATACAACTCTCATTTTAAAAGTAGAGATATATTTTATTTTACACAAAATAAATTTGTGAACTCTTACAATTTAAAATTGAAGAAAGAAATATTTTTTCTAATAACTTTGAAGTAAAATATCATAACATACCCAAAGATCACTCTTATTATATCAAAACTTGTATATGTTCCTATATTTATAAATTCATGCTCAAATAAAATTATAACATCCACAAATATATATATATATATATATATATATATATATATATATATATAAAATTTTAAAACGAAGAAAACAAACAAATACCACTCTAATTGATCGGAGACTTTTCCTCGACCTAAATTGTATATAATTGCGTTGTTTGATTGGAGAACAGACGGCCTTAATTGGTCCCATGCATAATCAAGCAAGAATACTGGTTAATATTAATGCTGTCCAACGCCAGGCAGTTTTTCCGGTGGGCTGCTCCCCGTGTAGGCCTCCTAGCAAGCTAGCTAAGCTTCTTCAATTTCACAATCTTTTCAAATTTTATTTGTTCAATTTTCTTTGAGAATTTAATTACTTCTTTTACTTTCGGTCCCTTCGGTCGGATCCAATCGTCTGAGTCTCATTTATTTTAACTTAATTTTAAAATTAAAAAATTTAACAATTTTAATAATGCTATTAAATTTTATAATCTTTAAAAGTTAACGTAAAATATATGGAGAGAAATTCTAGGTCAGCTTCTTTCACGGTCCACCAATTATATAATAGATAATGTTGTAAATTTCAAATTTGCGATGTTCAATGGTATTTATATGAAAAGGAAAAAATAAGAAGAAAAAACTTGGAAGACAACTTTAAGTATAAAATTTAGCCAAAAAAAACTTTGAGTGTAAGTTTGCACTTAATTTGACTCGTATCAAAACTTGCTACTTCTCATTGCTACTTTTGGTATTATATACGTAGAAGTGCATATAAGACGTACATAACCTATATAACAAAGATGAATCAATATAAATTTATGAAAAATTATCAAATTCCCCTTCTATTATGATGCAATAAAGATATATATATATAAATATATATTTGGTGTGTGTATTTCTAAAAGATCTCTCTATTATTCTCTCCGTCACACAAAAAATTCTAAAAATTCACATACACACGCACCTATTAACTATCTTGCATGATTCGAAAACTCTAATTTCATTACTTTTTAGAGGAGGTAGTGGATGACCAGTGAAACCAACAATTAGGTTATTAAGATTACACATTTAATAGAGATTTTTATCTACAAATCATAAAAAAAAAATTCATGAATTTTGTTATGAATTTTAAATTATGATGAGATTTATAAGTTTGTAATTTAAATTTTTTTAATTTGTAACAAAATAATAAAAAAAAATTCAAATATAATTTTTTTTGGAATAAATTTATTTTCACATATAATTATTTTTTTTGAAACAGAGTATGATATATGTGGGAGGAAAATTTGAGACCTCATCTACGAGTGAAAAAGAACGATTTTATCTAATGTTAAAAAATACAACATTACATCATGAGAAAAAGTTAACTGCAGGTATACGATCATAGACATTAGGACTTTAAATTACTTCATTTATTTAAACGACATTTATTTTTGTATAGAAACTAGAAATCTTGAAAATCTCGCACCATCCTTTCCTTATTAGTCGTAGTATTTCTAGTCAAAATTATTTTATACGCTTATTTCAAGTATTTAATACTGTAGTAGTATAGTTTTTGGGTTACGAAGTTATAGATAATATATTACTTTTGAAAAGAAAAAGCATTCTATTTCTTTATTTAAAAATTACTTTACTCTTGTGCTAAAGGTACTATTTATTATATTTTCTTATCTCGTCGGCTAATCCAAAAATTGCAAGTTATTATAGAGGAATCGAATTACGAAAGTATTAACAATAAATTCAGCTCTATATGCTGAGATAAGAATTGGATATATTTTACTCATGATTAGTTAAAGTGGCGTTTTAAAATTACTATATTATATTAAACGGAGTAGATACTATTATAATAAAAACTATATTATTAGATCAATAATTATCACTAAAGATAATTTTTCTAAAAATATCACTAAATGTTAAATCAATTTTTTTGTTACATAAGAGGTCATTGTTTAAATATTCACATACTCATTCACACACTCATTAACAACTACCTTATAACGCATTTATTTACATAAGAGATCACTGTGTAGATATTCACGTACTCATTCACACCTCTATTAGTAATTACCTTATAAAGTTTTTTTATTAATTTATAAGATTCGAGATTAAGACATTTTTACTTTTTAAAAATAATCGATAACTAATAAAATAAAATACAAGTCATGTTAAAACATTTTGATTGTATAGTTTTTTCTCTAAATTGCGCAAGTTACATATAACTATTTAAGCATAGAAATGTCGGTAAGGAAACAAGCCAGGTCCACCCAAGTCGGTGCGCCTTACCTCCTTTTTGCGAACCACACGGCGCAATGCTTAGGATCAGGGTAGGCACTCCACTCCAGGCTCTAGTAATTCTTCTCACCGACGGAAAATTCAACATGTATATAAGATCTCCACACAATTTTTAGGTTATATTTCTTCGTTTGATAATTAATGTTTATATTATTATAATAATGTTATAGATTTTATTATTATTGGAATTAAAGAAATTGATATACAACTCATTTTTTATATCTTACCTATTAATTTTACATCTATTAATATATAATCCATTTAGAAAAATCAACTGTAAGAAATAAAAGAGTATTAAAAAAAATAGAGAGATACATAAATATTATCATCTTTTCTGGTAGGTGACATGATTTTTATATCTATTTAAAATTAGTATATTTTCAAGGGTTAAAATATATTAATTTTAAATTGATTATAAAAACTATGTAAACGAGTTCGAAAAAATTCACATATGTATATTTTTAGAATGCTCTTTCAATTCATACCGTTTAATTTTTTATCGGATATTTTATAAATCAAAATATAATACAAGTGTCAAGATTATACGATTAAGTTATAGCTCATTTTCTTTTTCTATTTATAATGAGTTTATAATACCTAAAAACTCACGCTCCCTTATACATTAACCAACAATTGATTTATAATTATTTGTATGTATCATGTAATGTTTGATACGCTTGCCTTTTTAACCGTGAGAAAAGATAGTCGATAATTATAAACTTCATAATGATGAAGTCTATAGTAACTAATCTTTGTACAGAGTCTGTAAGATTTGATTCGCATGTTTGGAATTATAGTTCAATGTGTTGTAATGGACTGATAGATAAATAAATAGAGAAAATGAGTTTTTGTTTTTGGGTAGCCACTTCTCATAACTAATGATGTGGCAAAACAAGACTTGTTGTATTTTAAAGATAGAGAACTGGTGTGTTGAATAGTACAATTAAAGTAGGATCGATTATATTGAAAATTTTTGTATTTTTTTATTATCTAGATTAATTGGACCGTATTTTGATTAGACTCTTTTTGTCGATTTCAAATTCAATTTACACTTAATTCTAGTAATTTGTACTTATAATTCCTTAAGTTATAATATTTTTATTCTAGTTTATTTGCATTTTCAATCTAATTTAAATTTCTGGTTATAGTGGAGAAGTTCAGATACCTGAAGAAGTAGCTAGCTTTCAAGTGCATTTCAATAGTTAAAGGTAGTGCGAATCTTCTTTTAGGTTATTTACTCAGTTTTATTTGAAAGCCAGAAAAATCTTTAAAACTGAAAGCGTTTGTACCCCACAATAATACAATATATTGTTGATTTCAAATTTTCAATAAATAATTATTTATTTTTTGAATAATTTAATATAATCACTATAATTAACTTGATTAACTTTAACACGCAGACTTATATTGCATTTAGTCTAAAATTAAACAATAAATTAAAACATAAAAACACCAGAACATGCATGGCTGTTGGAAGTCTGAAAACATCCCTCTTCCAAAATTATATGTTCATAGTATATGTAAATGCTCAATGATTTTCTATTTGTAAATAAGAAATCAAACTTACATAATCGCTCTTCGTCTACTGACAATTTAATTTTTTTTAATTTTACTTTTAACGTACTCTCACTTGCTGTTGACAATTTAATTTATCTTATTTTTATGTACATATTCATACACATCAATCAATGAGTACTTACCTAGTAACTCACAAAAATCATTCGTATTTATTATCTCCGTCCAAAAATATCTATCTACGTATTTTTAAGTGATATTTAGTATATATTATATATTTTATAAAATTTTAATTTTTTATTTATATATAATTTTGATTCAAATATATTCATTTTCTTATTTTCATTAAAAAAAATACAAAATATTTAGCATATCCTAAATATTATTTAAAAAGTACATGCAGCAATAATTATTTCTAGACCGTGGAAGTATTATAATATAACTCGCAAAATCTTAACCCAAACTTCAAAAGTTAAGAAAAGATACTACGTACTTGATAATCCACTTAATCAATTTTTCAGATCTCCATCGAAAATTTAGTTCTAATTTGATGTTCTTACTCCTTTTGAGGAGGACCATCAATTACCTTTTGACAATACAGTTTTTTTCTTGGTTACTTTTTGACAAAATTTAAGCCCATCTGGATTAAAATGAAAATGATGGCACTACTTTCTATATATTAAGACCTGGTTGAGATCATAATTAGGATATAAGTAAAGTACTCCCTCGTTCCAAAAACCAAAATAGTATTCTAGGGATATATTTCATTTTATATTAAATAGAACTACAAAATTTAATAATTTTAATATAAAATATCATATAATATATAAAAACAACTTTAAATACAATTTATTTTTCCGTTTATATTTTTATAAATTCATATCACAATTAGAATTATAGAATTTAAAAATGGTACTAGGTCATTTTCTGTGCGGAGTAGTACTTCTAGCAGAACGTACTCCATTTTTTTATCATGTATCATGAGCTTTAGACTAAGATACTTCCTTTTTATACTACCATCAAACTATTGGCAAAAAAAATAAAATTTTATTAAAAAAATTCACCAAAAAAACTTGGATATTTATCTCGGGTACAGTCTTTTCACCAAAGCAGCCGCGAGAAAACACTACAGAATTGAACTAGTAATAAATATAGTTTAATAGTATGACTATACCAAAAATTAGGGGTGCGTTCAAAATTTCAAACAATGAAAGCACCCTTTATTACCAGCATGATTGGCAAATCAAATTCAGATTCTTGATTTCACCATTATATATGTATATATTCCTTTCTTCTTCAAAGCAATATCCGTCCGTTACTAAAACTTGAGCTACCCTTTCTTTCTTTTTTGTTCTCTTTATACTACCCCTTACACTCCTAAAATCTTTTTAGGAGGAAAAAATAAAGATTGAAGAAGAGGGAATTGAAGCAATGGAGACAAAACACCTCCGCCATTGCTTTTTTTTCCTTTCCCTCTTCACCATTTTCGCCGCCGCGAGAGGTTTTGATTATACAGAAGCACTTAAAAAGTCACTCTTATACTTCGAGGCACAACGTTCTGGTCGCTTACCTTACAACCAACGTGTCACTTGGCGTGACCATTCCGGCCTCACCGACGGTCTAGAACAAGGGGTCAGTTCAAATTTTAGTATTTCTCAACTAATTAATGTTGAAGAAAATTAAATGTGGTTTTATTTCTCAGAGAAAAAATAATTTGTATATTTCACGTTTTTGGGGGCAGGTTGATTTAGTAGGAGGATACTATGACGCCGGTGACCACGTAAAATTCGGGTTACCGATGGCATTTACGGTGACAATGTTGTCATGGGGTGTCATTGAATACGGCAAAGAGATCGCCGGCGCCGGAGAATTGGAGCATGCTTTGGAAGCAATCAAGTGGGGGACTGACTACTTCATCAAGGCCCATACTAGCCCAAATGTGTTATGGGCAGAGGTATATAGCTACCACTTTCAAAAATTTTACAACTTACATAGGATTTCACAAAAGGAAAAAAATATAGGCACATTGTTTCATAATTTTAGTTATTTTCTCGGATCCAAAGAACCTTTTTTCGTAAAATGTGATTTAAGTACTGTAATATTTTTACCTGAGGTAGTTTAATTGTGTGTTTTAAGTATATTGACTGATTCAACCATTATATGTGCAGGTGGGTGATGGAGACACAGATCACTACTGTTGGCAGCGGCCGGAGGACATGACCACGTCCCGGCGAGCGTATAAGATTGACGAGAACAATCCCGGCTCAGATCTTGCCGGAGAGACGGCCGCCGCAATGGCGGCAGCCTCCATTGTGTTCAGGGAAACCAACCCACATTATTCTCATCTACTATTGCACCATGCCCAACAGGTGAACTTACTTTTTGGTAAACTAATCAATTATAATGACATATAATAGGTAATGTAAAATAATGAAGCAGTTGTATACCGAAAAATCTGCACAAAATTTATTCAGTTCAAAATTATATTTTTGTTTATGTAATTTGTGATTGTCTCTATTTCGGTTCAAAATTTACTACATAAGATTTGTGTATTTTTTATTTTTGTAATTTGTTAGTGTTCATATGTAACATTATTGTTATATGAATTATATCCGAAGTATATGTATTATATATAAATTGAATTTGGTCAAACTGCTTCATACTCTCCTCCATTTTATGTTCCATTCTCTCTAAAATTAATAAACAACTCACTATTCATTTATTTAATTTAAAAAATTAAAATCCTAAAATTAGATGATAATCCTTGAATAGTGGATGAGATAATGATATATGGAGCAGTCTAACCGATTTTATACCTATACCCTTCTGTATATATTTATAATGATAACTTAACTTTTAATTATTAATTAATTAATTAATTAATTTTATTTGTTTTTTGTAGTTGTTTGAATTTGGAGACAAGTATAGAGGAAAATATGACAGTAGTGTTGGGGTAGTGAAGAGTTACTATGCATCAGTGAGTGGGTACAAGGATGAGTTGTTATGGGGAGGTTTGTGGCTATACAAGGCCACCGACAATGAGGAATACTTGAATTATGTCGTTGAAAAGGCTGATATTTTTGGTGGTATTGGCTGGTCTATTACTGAATTCAGCTGGGATGTTAAATTTGCTGGAATTCAACTCATGGCTTCTAAGGTAATCTTTTTTACTTCTCCAATATATTTTTCTTCAAGATTTTCGAATTTGCTTTCTTCTCCCTCTTTTTTTATTTTTTTCTTCCTCTTCTCCTTTGAATTTGGAATATTCGTCCCCGAAAACTCAGAGTTTCATGCATCTCTAAAGGCCTAAATATATAGTTACATAATAGAATAATACATATATATCATTACGTATAAATAAATGTCGGTTAAAAAGTTGAATCAATTTATATATAGTGTTATTATTTAGACTATTTGAGTTGAGTCGAATACGAGCCC
Source organism: Centella asiatica (assembly GCA_014636745.2). Taxonomy (NCBI): domain Eukaryota; kingdom Viridiplantae; phylum Streptophyta; class Magnoliopsida; order Apiales; family Apiaceae; genus Centella; species Centella asiatica. Next base: position 17,123,659 of record CM025782.1, read on the forward strand.
ATTTCGAATACATTCTTGATATTCTTATATCATTCTTTTATTCATCAAGTAAACTCAGTCCAATTTGACTCAACTCAGTTAATAGATAAAAAAATTCGACTAAGTTTAATTTGAGTCTAATTTAACTCAGCTTAGACTTGATACAGTTCGTTATAACACTAAAATCAATCAGAGTTCCTATATTCCCACGATGCTTGTAAATTTTAAATACAATAAGGCTCTGGTATAATTTTAGAATAAAATGTTTAAAACAATATGCATATAAAACTCAATTAGGGGATGCTACACTTTTACTTAAAGCTGATTGATAAAAGGAATGAAGTAAGCATGAATTAAGGAATATTCATATAATTGCTGTATACTGCAGCTGGGGGTAAAAGAATAGAGAGGGAACCACGTGCGGTAACTGGTGCATATTGCATGGCTGTGCTTTAAAGTGCTGCAAAATGCCATAGAATATGTGGTGAGGAAGTCTTATTTTATATGCCTTCCCAATTGGCACCTCACCTCTATTAAATCTGTATTTATTCTCACCTACAAAAATATAGATGGAAGATTCAATCTTTAATGCAATAAATAAATAAATAATATCACTAACAATAATTATTTAGAAAAGCCAAAATCCTGAAATTTACAATTCCAACCCTTGCCTATACACTTTTGGTTGCACATTGCTCCTCAAGCTTAAGCTATTTAATATTTTCATTACTTTGTCTTAAAAGAAGATACATGCAAGATGGCTTTTTTTCCATATATGATGTCTATAATATTAAGACCTATATGACCTAGTTGTTGGTCAAATTGGTTGTCCACCACCTCTTTTTCGAAATAAGATATTAAAATTTCAAAATTTGTAAACTACAATTGGTTGTTGGTCAAATTGGTTATCGACAACCTCTTTTTCTAGTTAAGAAGGTCAAGATTTCAGACTTTGTAAACAACATAAGAGTAATGAGTGTAGTTGACTGCGTGTGAATAAATATTTGTTGATGAATATATGAGTAAATACGTAAGTTATAGAAAACAGTAACCTCCTCTATTACTATAATAAGGCCTTCTTTAATTAATTTACACATGGGTAAACTTGATTAGGGTATCATATCACCTATGGGCTATTGCATTTATTTTGTTGTATCAAATATGGGGTATTGATAATTGATGCTAGATATGAGGTGCACGTCTAATAGAACAAGTACTTGTTGTATTATTTTAATACACATGGGAAAATTTGAGCGTGCATCACTATATGGCATTGATTTGGGAGCTCGGTCTTGGGACATTTGTGAGTCCCACTTAATAAGCCCAATTTCCTGGATCTAAATTGGTTAAATGATGGACAAGCTTTTTGGTTGATGCAGACCCTAAAAAAGGAGTGGGACTTCCTTTAGTAGCCGAGCATTGGCTGCATTCTCAATATATATATACAACACACCTCCAAAGCGTTGGTCCGAAAGAAGAAGTTAAACTCTTTTTTTTATTATTATATTTATCTAAAATTATCATGAGAATTTGAATCTTAGGATCACATCCAAAAAAATATAAATCTCTTGAATGCATCAGTCTAATATGAAAAAATGTGTCTCAAAATCGTTTATATAGAAATTGAATTAGAATTGTGATCGTATTGTGTGTGACAATTGACTCAAAATTACTCCAATTGTATAAACTAAAGCATACATACACTTTTCACTTTTGTATTCGGACAATTAAACATTCAAAGAAAAAATTGATTTATCGTTTTAATTTGTAAATTAAGACCAATATTCCTCAAAAAGGTTAGTAGCGTGTCATGACTCTGAGAGTTTTCCTTACTTTCCTAAACTTTTTGTTACCAAAAAAGATTAAGACCAATATATGATTGGGATGAGATACTTCCCACCGCTTTAATCTAGTAGTCATTTGATAATGATTTCTTTGAACAGTTTTCACCACACACAAAAAAAAACAATAACAATGTCACGTATGATTAGAACTATAAGAATTATTGTCAAACATAAATTCTTTGTTATAATGATTTCTTTTGAATTATAAGAACTATTGTATAAGAAAGAATGACAAGAAAAGATGAAAAGGCAGACAACTCATACATGATATTCACATGCAAGTGTCCGGACCTCAACTATGGGTTAATTACATGGTCTTGTTAATTACACGGTCCTACTAGATTGGGTCAGGTGTGACCACCCAACATAGACCCTTCTTGGACTAATACAATAATCAAACAGGACCATGGTCGTGATGGCCGCACAAATATGCAATCTTCTTTGTTTGATTCCCTTAATTTGGAAATATGTTTTGTACACTGAAACTGAACAAGGAATACACCCTCAAATCCTTTTCTCCTTTACACGCTACATACTAAAATCAAAGTTTTTGGTTCAGTTTCGGTGCAATAGCTTGGAAGGCTAGGGTAATAGTTGACTACGACGTTGATTCAACACTTTTAATGTCTCTGATTCAAAATTGAACATAAAATTTCGGTTTCATTCCACTCTTTTATGAAAGATGGACTTAGCAATAACATTATTTTGTTGTTGTTTGTTAACACTTACTAATAACTTCTGTTTAAGTCAAAAACATATTCTAGCAGGCACATTGTTCTTTAGCATATTTCCCAACGTCCTTCAGGTCTTCCATTTCTTTCCAGTAGTCTAAACTTATTCTCTCTGCAGCTACTCGATGAAAAAAAGAACAAGAAACACCTCGCGGTACTTGCACAGTACAGATCAAAAGCGGAATTCTACATCTGCTCGTGCTTAAACAAGAACAATGGCAGCAGCAATATTGATCGTACCCCGGGAGGCCTTCTGTTCATACGAAAGTGGAATAACATGCAGTATGTCTCATCTGCATCATTCCTGTTAACAGTGTACTCAGATTTCCTATCGAACTCAAAGCAAAATCTCAGTTGTCATGGAGGAAATGTGACTCCCGAGGAACTTTTCAGCTTAGCCAAATCCCAAGTTGACTATATATTGGGATTAAATCCATTGAAAATGAGCTATTTAGTGGGTTATGGTCCTAAATATCCCACCAGGGTGCACCATAGAGGTGCATCGGTTATTTCATATAGAGAAAACAAGGGATTCATTGGGTGCACCCAAGGCTACGATGACTGGTACAGTCGACCCAAACCGAACCCCAACACTGTAGTCGGAGCTCTGGTTGGTGGGCCTGACCGAGAAGATAGTTTCAGAGATGATAGAGGAAATTATATGCAAACTGAGGCTTGTACATACAACACGGCACCGCTGGTTGGAGTTTTTGCAAAGTTGAATCAATTGTATGATTCGAGATTATTTGCTTCTTACTAGGTACAGATACGCATATGATAAAATGTTATACTATGAGTGAGAACTGAGGGTGAAATTTTATTGTTCAGGCCCAACTTGTATCTTCAATTGTGCATGTTTGTTATACCATATGTATAGTGCTAAATCTTTGTTTATCGATTATAGTACATAAAAGAAGAAATTTCTATTCTGAAATTTTCTTTCCAGCACTCCTCTTTTCTATTACTGCTCTGCTCCACAAGAAAGCCTCAACTCAATTTTTTTCAAGAACATTTGAAAATTTCAAATCGTCAAATTCTGATCTAAATTCAAATGGAATTCTCAATTCAAACTTAAAGTGTGATGAGAATTTTAGGATAATGTAAATTTAGCAAAGTGAAATGAGAATCTATTTTACGAAAGAACCATGTTTTGCTGAACATATGTAAAGGCATGAAATAGATGGAAGTGAATAAGCTTTTTCTTTATCATAAAGGACTTCGGTTGTCATAACACCTCAGCATGTCCCATTAAGGAATTGAGCTAAGACAGTGCTCCGCTAAATTAGATGAAATATGCTTCGCCAATTACAGTCATTATGGTTTCTCACACAGTACAAAAATGAGACAAACGATATATGAATCCAAGTCACAGTAATAACCTAATTTAACAGCTATTACAAACTACTGAAGCCTGTGATTGGCAAAAGGCACCTGCCATGCAACAATTGTAAGTCATTTAAAAGAAAACGTACTTGTACCAAGCAGCAAGAGCTTACTTCAGGAGAATCATACAGGTTGATTGGAAGAATCACTAGAAGAAGAAGGGAGATGGTTTACAACGAGTGGTGGACGGATAGCTCGGTGGTCTGCCTCCTTTTGCTTCCGTGCTTTATACATTTCCTCTGTCTCAATCACAATCAATCTCTTAACCTAAACAAGAATCAGAAAACTGAAAGTTACTAAACTAGGTAAATTAAGAATATCTCTTATGTGATGGATTGCCTGATTTAAATGAACCTGTTGAAGCATTCCTCTGACCGTGGGAGTGTTCCATCGCATGACAGTTCGATTGCACTTCCGTAAACGCAATGCTTCTAATGTACGCCGGTGAAGTCTCCTGGTTCCCGGAATGCCCCTCACCAAGGTTATGTACAGGTTAGGACTCCAGGCAATTGGGACACAAGCTTTGTAAGCTTTGAAAGCATTCATGTTGGTGTTACTTTCACACCTAAAAATCAAATGAAATATCTGACTCAATATCTATGGAGCTTAGGAGACAAAACACTAACATTCAGGACTTTACTGATATAGATGTTGAGAAAGGAAATCAATATCAAGCACAAATTTCATGTTTCACACATGCATCTATGTGCAGCAGCAAAATAAGATTTAAATCAGTCTTGTTGGTATTACATGTTTACATGATATTCTTTCTAAAATTTACCTGTAGGTTTGTGTACTCAATACCCAACACCTAAGAGTCCAATCTTGGCTACATTTAAATTGGTCAATTAAACAACCTCACTTGCAAACCTGAAGGAACGAAAACTAAAGATAAGTTACCATCTTTTCCTGTCTCAAACATTGGTATGTAACTTATACTCTTTTACTATCAGTTCCGCTACAGGACCTGCTCTAGCTAATTGTCCACCATTTTCCAGTGTGATTTTTGTATTATGTATTGCCATGCCTAAATAAATGCAACGAATAGCCTAAAGATTTTGATTTTCTTTTAAGCTATCTGAATATCATCCAACTTAATGTAGTGTCTCATCCTCGAAAAGCAATATGATGCAGTAGTCAACCAAAAGGTCAAAAGATCATATACCTTAAAAAAAATGATAACAAAAGGAAAAATTTGAAAGTAACAAATTTTAACCCAATTGATATTCTAACTTGCCAAAGAAAAAGCTTTAACAAGTTATTTCCTACCATTTGTACCCAGTTGATATTCATAATTAGCTATATTCTCAAATATGTCATCACACGTGAGTAAATATGTTACTCCTATTAAGCTTTAAAACAATCATACCATGCAATAAATTATAAAGAACAAGCTCAGGTCTTAAATACAATCAATTATAAAGAAGAAACATGCCTGTCTTTGAGCATATATATAAAAAATCCTCGAATTTTAAATACAAGAGTTCCTCTTTAAGGGCATCTTCAGCAACAACTTTTTGAATAAGTACTTATAACTCATATTTACCTTTTGACTTGTAAAAAGTATTTTAAGTCAGACGTAATTAAACCTTACAATGCATTTGGAATGCTTGGATTGAATATGGGAGGAATGAACTAAAAGCTAGAAGAAATTTAGTGAAAAGCGGTGTTGGTAGTAGGGAGATTTGCAATGAAGGAAGAGAATGGATCATTCCCTCCGTTCCTCTGATTAATGGGAATAATTCCCTCAACCACCACACACTACATGGTTCCAATTTGTCTCGTATACTTTTTCTACCATTACTGCTTATCAAATTCGTCCCTTTCAAGCATATCAAACGCAGCAAGTAATTCTCACAAACGAAATGACCTCAATTCGCCAAAAGCAGAACATTATGAACAGAAGGAAAAATCAGTGAATTGATTGCAAAACTGAATCTAAAACAAAAATGAAAGACAACGCCTTAAATTAAAACGACAACAATAATACTAAAAAGTAATAATCCAACATGTTACGCAATCCTTGTGAACAAGCAAGACCATATTTCCATATTCCAATAACATAATCCCGATCAAACATTCAATTACCAATACCCTACATGAATTGGAGTGTTTTTTTAGCTTGAATTGAACAAAAATCATCAAAAAGAATATATATTAATGGTGATTCTTTTACAAGTGTATAGATATATAGTTGTTCATGTGAGAGAGGAGAGAGGAGAGAGGAGAGAGGAATTGAGAGCTAACCTCCGCCTAAACCCAGGAGATGAACTTGAAACTGTACCTTGATTTGGGTGGAAAATGGAAGTGAGGGTTTTTAGCACGATGCTATAATTCTTCTACCTTTTTGTTCCGAGACTTCTCCACCTGTTTAAGAAGCCCATCTATACATGCAATACTCAGACTTCAAAACAAGCCCAGGCCCAATCCTACCTGCACGGCGGCACCCACTCTCAAATTTTTGACTCCATTAAAACTCAAAATAAAAATAAAATTTAAAAAGAACCTCTACGTCCTTCTCAATAATGATCATGTTCGTTTTAACTTAAATTTTAAAAAATTTTAAATTCTTGTAATATAATTAAATTAAAACAAACGGAGTATATGTTTGATCTAACATCGGTTAAAATTCTGTAATATTAGTCTAATTTTAACTTGATCCTTAACTAAAGTTGACATTTCCTTGACTGCCCAATGTATGCTTTAAATTTTAATTTTCATTTTTACTAGTGACGTGATATTTATTGAAGTTTTTTTTATTACGCTTAAGAAAGTGAATGGATAAAAGTATAACTTTTGAAGATATTAATATATTTAGAGAGAAAAACTACATTATATTCTTTTGTATTATGTTTTGATGTTTAAAATATTTTAGAACATTTAATGGTGCAAATTAGAAGAACATGGAAATATAATACTCAATTTTAATTACACGTCTTGCCCCCAACCCCAAAACCAAAACTATAACTGTAGTCTGTTACCCTCGTATTCTCTTCGGTTAGCTCCACCCCCTGGTCCGTCTACAACAATCTCGTAATCTCTCTCTTTTCATCACCATAAAATTTTCTTTTGTTGGTAAATATATATTAAAAAACTAATCATAAATATTTATGGTCGTTGCTTTAATTACTAAATCATGAGTTTTAACAACAGAAGGAGAAGGACGAGAGACATTAGCGCGAGTACAAGAATCAAAACAGTTCATATAATACAAGATATCTATAAACTACTACTTAGTATAATAAAAGTGCATCTATGGTTGTTGTGTGAGTAAAATACATGATGAAACTATGAAAGTAGTAATACAATACTAATAATTTCTTGTAATACAATACTGATAATTTCTTTCTTCCAAAATTAAAATTTATATAATTTTCCAAAGAAATTAAAATTTATATTATTACCAAATAAAATTAAAACTATATGTTGACTTTTGAAGTCAATTTGCGGAATCTTATGCTTCAGCTTTAAGATTAATAAATATGGTAATATTTCGCACAACTAAGGCAATTCATAATACTTTATTGAAATTACATCTATCTATATACATTTTAAACTTTAATGTTTTATACATCAATTTTAAAAGATAAAATGTATTTTTAATCATTAAAAATTGTTCAAATAATCTTTAATTACTTACATTGATAAACACCTCAAAACTTTTTTGCATAGAAAAACACAGTTATTGTAAAAACTGGGATTTAAGTAATAAAGTGACATCCCCTTTTAATTTTGAGTAGGCAAAACCATTCTATTTTAGTTTAAAATAGAAAAAATATCAATGAAAAAGAATAAATAGTTATAAGCCAAAGAATCCAAAATAAAAATAGTATTCAACTGTTAGAGTTAAGGTTCGGCATTAGTTATATTCAAACTTATTATTTTTTATGAGAATTCAAATACCATTCTCCAATTGAAAAATGTCAGATGATATTTTTACTTTTATTGCGACCAATTTATATTATCATTAAGACCACCCGTGCATTGATAATAAATTTTACTTAAAAATTATCAAATGTGATAAATTAAAAAACATGAACTAACATTTTCTCAATAAAAAGGGATATTCGAAATGCATATCATCACTCTCCCCAATTATGATAATTTGAAATTCTTATTTTATTTTATTATACTATATAGTAATTTTTAATTATATTTCCTATCAAGGAAAAAACACATGAAATTTGTGGCATTAAACCAAAACGACATCGTCATAAAAATAATTGTAGTGAGCGATACGAACAATTCAATGGAAAGTGCCGCCAACCCAAAAACTCCTCTCTCTTCGGGCGCATGATAGAATGACAATTATACCCTTCATCGTAACAAACTCCCCGTCTTGAAAGCATTTTCTGCAAGGCCACAACCATCACTCACAATAGCACACCATTCACTATCTCTCTCTCTCTTTTTCTCACTCTTTTTCTGAATTAGATAGACACACATTCATAATTAACCGTAACCCTAGTCTTTCACGTCGCCGATCATGACTTCAAACGGTTCCGCCACCACCGGAAAAGCAACGCTTGGCCGACTCGCCGCCGTATACAGCGAAGTTCAGACTAGCCGTCTCAAAGTCTCCCTTCCGCTTCCTTCCGTCCTCAAAGGGCCTTTCAACGTCGTCGATGGTCCGGCTAGTTCAGCCGCCGGCAATCCAGGTTTTATTACGGTCGATACTACCACCTTTGATACAGCACCTGTCGGTTAAATAATTTCTCGCACTCAGAATTATATATGATATCTTTGCACTTACATTTATTTGAATTTATATATATATATATATATATATATATATATATAATTTATTTATTTTTTTGAGATTTCGTTATATGCTTTTTGTGAATGTTGCAGATGAGATTAAAAAGCTTTTCCCGAATCTATTCGGACAGCCATCGACATCGCTGGTTCCTGGTAATTCAGATCAGAGGAATCAGAGTTTAAAGATTGGTGTTGTTCTTTCTGGAGGACAGGCTCCAGGCGGCCATAATGTCATTTCTGGAATTTTCGGTAAAATGAGTAATTAGGCTTTGTTTTTGTCTAAAGTTTAGTCGTTTTTATCTAAAAGTTTATGTACATCATTACTCATATGACTTTGGTTTTGGCTGTTGAAGATTATTTACAGGAAAGGACCAAGGGTAGCACAATGTACGGTTTTAAGGGCGGTCCTGCTGGGATCATGAAGTGTAATTATGTTGAACTAACTACTGATTTTGTTTACCCCTATAGAAATCAGGTGAATTTGTGGACTGTTAACTTTTGGTCATATAAATTTCAATGTCTCTTTTCCATCTATTAATTGCCCAACTGTTTACCAACAATTAGCTATGTCGTTTAACTTGTGATAGCTATTAACATATTGATAAGTGCTTATTTAAAACTAGTTGGTTCGTATATCATTGATCCTTTTTGTTGGCTTTATGCTTATTGAATTATGGATATTATAGATTTTTTTCCTCAAATTTATTTATGTATATTATCAGACTTGAAATGCTCGTTAACCTTTCTCAAACTCCCTTGATCTTCGCACGAGGAGATTATAGCCCACATCCTTTTGGTTGATTCAAGAGTAAGTGCATGATAATTCAATGAAGATGTATGTCATACATGAATATAAGTGCACAAGTACCTCAAGATTTTGATACACTATGTGTAGGGAAGAAGTTAACCGAATCCCCGTTTGAATACATCCTGTATTTGGTTTTCCATGTGTCATGTGCATAAAATCAAACAGCTTCGTATTTACATTCTTCAGTCTTGTGTATCGAGTACACAACAAAATCTTCAGAAGCTCGTTAGTCATAAACGTGTATTGGTAATAAATTAATAATGAATAGTAGTACTTTATTCATGTTTGTTCTTGTGCTCTAGCAGGGCAGTCTAGTTTTGTTTACTCCGAATCAGTTTCTGTAAATCAAGTTCACATTTATGACTAACGAGCTTCTGAAGATTTTGTTTACTCCGAATCAGTTGCTATAAATCAAGTTCACATCGCAATTTGTCTGAATATTTATGTTACGCATATGAATCTGATCATTTATACAATGCATGGACACTTTGGCAGGGTGGCTTTGATATGATCTGCAGTGGTAGGGATAAGATTGAAACACCGGAGCAGGTACTTTTCTAGTTTGATACTTTATAAATATGGCGAAAAAACTCTTGTTATGAAATTTTTATCCAATTTGACGATTTAGCCACTAATATTGAACAAACTTGCATTTCAGTTTAAGCAAGCTGCAGAAACATCAGTTAAACTTGATCTAGATGGGCTTGTAGTTATAGGAGGGGATGATTCGAACACAAACGCTTGTCTTCTTGCTGAAAACTTCAGGTAAACAACATTTATGGTGCTAATTTTTCCTAGCAATTAATTTTGATCCATTTATTGATACATTACATCTAAAGGACGCAAAATTTGAAAACCCGGGTCATTGGATGCCCAAAGACAATTGATGGTGACTTGAAGTGCAAAGAAGTTCCCATCAGTTTTGGATTTGATACTGCATGCAAGGTAATTACTATGTTTGCTTCCAATAGCGTTATGTCACAAAAGGTTGTCAGATTTTTGTCATTCCATTTGATTCTTTTCAGTAACTGTAGAAAGCACCCAACATAATTCTGTACCTTGAAGACTCTTAATTAAAGATAATCTTCTTTGTGTTTCCCGTACCACATCTAGAATTTTGTCTTCTTTCTTTGATATATTAACCTCGGCCCTTCCCTGATAACATCAAAAAAAATAAAGAACGGTAGTGTGTCACTGTGCTGCAATCCTGTCTGACATCAGTTTCCTGAATTTACAATGCAAGGTCTGAAATATGTTTTCTGGAAAATTATGTATGTCCTGTATTAATTACTCAACATTTGGATTGCAATAAATTAGTATCTTGGATCCGAACATGCAGATATATGCAGAAATGATCGGAAATGTTATGACTGATGCTCGCTCAACTGGAAAATACTATCATTGTAAGTACATCTGTTGTATATTAACTGGTTACTGCTATCCCATTGTTTGGTTCCTAACTTCCTGTTGATCTATGTATAGTTAACCAAATGCAGCCTTTTGCTGTCTTTAGGAATGCTCATTATGCGAGTCTTCCAATATAAGCTTCTGCTTGCTTAATATTTAAAAAGGCACATTATGATTTATGATATTCTGATATTTTAAAAAAAGTTGGAGAATTCTATTTTTCTCCCTTTTCTTGCTTTGTTTGTTGAGAACAAGTCAAATGTTATACCTTAGCTTTTCATCACTATATCAGCTTCGTCATATCTAATATTTTTGTCACAGAACTTTAAATTTCCATAAATTTTAGGAAAATAAATTTTAGGTGAAGGAACCTCTACTAGATTTTCTGACATACAGGTATCTGACATAAAGGGGAAGATGGGACCATGGAAGGGGGAATGACGACTTTTGAGGTCGTTTATCTAATATCTATGAGGAACCAATAGCAAATCCTGAATAACATTAAATACCTTCAAGCTTCTTGATCTAGCTTAATTATTATGTAATTATGCCAATACATTTCTCTGAAATTGTCTCAAATATTCACTTCATTGGCTATTTCTTGCTCAAATAGTCTTATATTGCAGTTGTGAGGCTTATGGGCCGTGCAGCTTCTCATATTACATTGGAATGCGCATTGCAGACTCATCCAAACATAGCAATTATTGGAGAAGAGGTACAGCATTTATATTTGCCTAAGAGTAACTTATATATATAGGCCTTAACAGTTTGGTAATATGTTGGCAAGTGCAGACATGGGAGGGTTTGGTTATTTAATTGCCTGAGCATAGCTTATACATCTAGTCTTTGTGCTGTCTTAAATAATGAGATATCCATTCAACTAATCTACTCCTTAACTCATCTAAATATGAACCTGTAGATCTTGTAGCTGTGAAGGCGTTTATTTCTATAAAGGACAGAACTTTACATATAATATTACATCTCCATGTTTTTCTTAATGAGCAAAGGCTATCTCTTTAAGCCTATAATGTCTAATCGCCTTGGATTCTCTTCTATGTAAGAGACACCCGGCAGTTTTAGTTAAAATTTCTTTCAACAAAGTTTTAAATGTACTTTATGCCAACTGACAAAGGCACATTTTATTCATCAGGTTGCTGCTCAGAAACAAACACTGAAAAATGTCACAGATTATATAACAGACATAATCTGCAAACGGGCAGAAAATGGTTTTAACTATGGTGTCATACTTATACCAGAAGGTCTTATTGATTTCATTCCAGAGGTATGGAAATTACCTCCGTCCGTCTTCTACATTTATTTAGCTAACAATGCTCCTTCAGCAGGATTTAGTTGGACATAGAAGTACAAATGTTGACAGAACTACACGATTTGCAGGTGCAACAACTTATTGCAGAGCTTAATGAAATCCTAGCCCATGATGTAGTAGATAAAGGAGGAGCTTGGAAAAAGAAACTCAGAAGCCAATCCCATCAGCTGTTTGAATTTTTACCCCAAGCAATTCAGGAGCAATTACTGCTAGAGAGAGATCCGCATGGGAATGTACAGGTATTAATTCTGCATGTTCCATGTGTAATTTGCACTTTGCTGTTGGAAAGTAAATAGACTTCAATTTATTTTCATGCCATATGTTTTTTCATATTTAGGTTGCTAAGATTGAAACCGAAAAGATGCTCATCCAAATGGTTGAAACTGAATTGGAGAAGAGGAGGAAGGAGGGAACATACAATAAGATATTTAGTGGACAATCTCACTTTTTCGGGTAATTAAGATATCTATCCACTTGGCTGATGGAATTTGCTAATGACCAGTATTTTTTTTTTCTATCTATTTTTTGGCAAACCACTAATTCTTTGTGGATTTCACTTTCGTAGCTATGAGGGTAGATGTGGGTTACCTTCAAATTTTGATTCTAATTACTGCTACGCATTGGGTTTTGGAGCTGGAGCGCTTCTTCATTCTGGAAAAACTGGATTGATTTCTTCGGTTGTGCACTTGTGCTTATGAACTTTAAATCCTCAGTTCAATTTTTCCTTTCTTGAAATGAATTTTCATGTTTTCGAATTCTTTAGTTCAGTTATAAATTGAGCTAGTCTGTTAAGGTGTAGTTGGTTGTCTCGAAATTTTGATTCCACATGTAGGTCGGAAATTTGGGTGCTCCAGTTGAAGAGTGGACTGTAGGTGGAACAGCATTGACATCTTTAATGGATGTGGAAAGGAGACATGGTATAAAACCCTCTCTTTCTTACACATAATGATCAACAACGGCTCCTGTATATGTCCTTTATGCACCTATTCTTTTTTTTTTTGGTTGCAGTTCCTATTCTATTGGTACTTGAATATTTTGAGTACACCTTAATCTTAGTTCTCTCTTGTCGCATATAGTCTTCGTGGGCACATTGCATTGCAAGTGTTCCACACCCTTCATCCTCCCTTTTGTCCTTGAGAAATCAAAGGGGCATTAAAGTAATCTGCCGGGTGTGCATGATTAGTTTTCTTTGAACTCAAATCTTTGCAAATTGCAGCATTGTTACAGTCTGAAGGTTAAATTATTAGTTCAGCATCAATTGCAATCCAATATAAAGTAATTATACTGTTTACATAAGTTTCTCCAAATTTCCAGATGGCTTAGTAATGAATTTTGCATGGGAAAATTGTTGACATGGGATTTGGAAAGGAATATACTTTTTTTGTTGTTACTTGTTAGACATCCGATTATTTTGTTTATTATTCTAGAATCTCTCTTTTTTGCAGGAAAATTCAAGCCTGTGATTAAAAAGGCAATGGTGGAACTTGAAGGTAAAATATAAGTCAACCTTTTTGCTTCTGTTGTACGGTTAAAGAAGTGTCTGCAACCAGGGGTTTGGCTCTCTAATAGTTGTAGTAACATAGTGTTAATATGAACATCACACCTTTAACCCAAATTAGATGGAGTGGGCGGTCGACAAACCCATGGGACCAAATAGATATCACTGCTCTCTAGATATCACTAAGAAAGATAATTAAAAAATGCATAGAATACAAATGTAAAAGGGAGAAGTAATAAGTGAGAGAAAAAGTAAAATAAAAAATAAAACTACTAATAATAATGAATAAACAAAAACTAAGAGAGATAGAAAGAAAAAAGATGAGATAAAAAGAAAAAGAAGTGAAGCAACAACCTTCCTCTACTTAGCTAATAGCTTTCCTCCACTCCTTTCTCTAACACCCGTCATGCGCCAATTTATATCTTGATCCTTCAAATCTTCTTTAATTACCTTATCCCAAGTAAGCTTTGGCCAACCTCTTCCTCGCTATATCATGAACTCAACAATATGCTCCTTTTTCTAGCCGGAGCATCTAGAGGTCTCCGGAGAATATACTCAAACCATCTCAGTCTACGTTCTCTCACTTCTTATTCCACCTGAACAACTCCAACTAATTTTTATATATATATTTTTCTAAAAGCAAGTTTATGCTCATTCTACTTTATATATGATATACCAGGAGCTCCTTTCAAGAAATTTGTGTCCATGCGGGAAGACTGGGCCATTAAGAATAGATATATCAGTCCAGGTATGTTTCAAAACTCCAGCACAAAAAAATTGCAATGTTATACTTGAGAACGTTTTGTCAATCGTACCACAATGAGAACTTTTTGTAGAACAATTTATTTATTTATTATTTGACAATTTGGAGGTCTTCTGTTGAAAGGGGTAACGAATTTTGTTGGTTTATCATAAGATATAACATGATCATTGTTGGAGAGTAGATATTACCAGTCACATATAGCATTTTCTGTAAGAAACTCTACAATGGTTACTTGATCAGACACTAGAGAAAGAAATTCATTAACCTTGTGATTAAGTTTTAACATTAGGATTATCTAGTCTTTATAAAACCTTGCACAATTGGAATCCAGCACAAATGCTCCGGAAATGACTAAAACATACAATATCCTGATTTCAGATCTGACTATCATCTTTTGTTTCAATTTACAATATTGACAGGTCCTGTTCAGTTTGTTGGCCCAACATCTAATTATAGCAATCATACTCTGATGCTGGAGCTTGGAGCCCAAGCATAAAAGAAGCTTCAGCAAAACGGCCTTGAATTGCTTGCAATAAGGCTAGTCGTAGGAAGATTACATAGGAGACATGTGATGCAATTGAAATACTTCACACTGATCCATGGCGGGTCCATCGTTTTGGAAAATAAGAATGTTAGTGTCATTTTCAAATTTTAAATGAGGATATTTAGTTATGACAAGTATACAACCATAGCAAACTTTACTATTGCGCAAGTTCTATTGGTGCTACTATTGTTGTTTCGTCAATTTTATGTCACACCCTATGTCCATGTGCTAAAGCTGTGAACCACAGACACCTTTTTCGCATATCAAAGCAATTCCCAGTTTTCATATATCGAGCACAAAATGAATGATGATTGGAAGATTTGAAAGGAGAGAGGTAATAAATCTTGTAATTTTCGTTTTCTAGCCTCGAATCTAGATTGGTTGGAATTCAAATGGACTATCGAATATCGGATAGTTTAACCAAATACATATAAATATATATGGGGGCCGATCCATTTTTAACGTTAGCTATGGAGTCTTTCGTAACTAACACATTTTTAGTCATCAATCGGATAATCTAACGTTTGTGATCAAACTCAAAAAAAAAAAAATCTCTTCCGCCAGTGTTAGTAGCGGAAGGGTAAATTTAAAAATAAAAAAAAAATTTCCTTTCACTACTAACTGACGGAAGGCAAAAAAAAAAAAAAATTGGTCATTTCCGTCACTCTCACTGTCGGAAAGAGCCAAATATTTTTTTTTTTATTTTTCTCCTTCACATGCCTTCCGCCAGTCTTGTGATTGAAAGTAACAAGTACAATATTTTTTTTCTTCTTTCCTTCGTGATATACTATATATTATGATAAGAAAGACTTAGGTTAAAAAACTATCTTATTTCGTTGCATGTAAGTTTCCTTTTTCGTTCTCTCGTTTCAGTTTCCTTCTACGTTCTCTAGTTTTATGAATAATTTTTTTTTTGAATCTAACTCATTTGTTAAAAAAAAATAAATTATTACAAATCAGATAAGCATATCTCAGGTTCACATTTTAATTAGGTTTTCAGCTCTTCGCTTTCTTCATTTTAAAATGAGTGATAACGATAGAATATATGATGTTGATACATTTTTTGATGATTCGAATTCTGATATAAGTATGAATGTTGAGAACAAAGAACATCATATTAACAAAGAAAATAATATCGAACAATAAAATAATTTGAATGACAAAGAAAAAATAAATTTAGACAGTGATGGTCTTTGTCCTCCGTATGTGGGTCAAATATTTACAAGTATATTTGAAGCTGAAAAATATTATAATGCATATGTTCATAATAGTGGATTTGAAGTCAAAATTTTAACCAGTAGAAAACATTCGGGGTCAAATCAATTAGCTCATAGACTATATGCATGTAGAAAAACAGGTAGACCTATTAAGAAAAAAAATTTGTTTGAAAATGAAAATGATGATGAAAGCATAATCCGGAGGAAGAGATATATTATTGAACGCACAATGTGCAAAACCAGAATGTTTGTTGTTCATAACGTGCAAAATAATAGTTGGCGTGTAACAAAAGTGGAATTAAATCACAATCATTCAATAGTAACGGCTAGTAAAATAGATTTTATGGCAACACACAAAAATATAACTGTTGCTGATAGAGAGTTAATCAATTTACTCCACCGATCAAAAATCAAACCGAGTTTGATCATGAATGTGTTGAGTACAATGAGTGGTGGAAGGACAAATGTTAAATTCACCATCGAAGATATTCGAAATGTTATACGCAACATGCGACATGACGCATTTGATGCAAATGTTGCACAAGAAGTTTTGACGATTTTAAAGAGACTCAAGTTAGAAAGTGTTGAAAATTTCTTTTATAATATAAAAGTTGACAAAGAGAATCGCATTGCATGTATCATGTGGGTGGATTCTCGATCAATTATTTGTTATAGAAATTTTTGAGACATAGTGACCTTTGACACCACTTACAGAACAAATAAATATGAGATGTCATTTGTTCTAATTACGGGAGTTAATCATCATTATCAGTCTATTTTGTTTGGGTTTGCCCTTATCATGGATGAAACGGAAGCTACATTTGTTTGTGTATATGTATACAGTGTGTGTGTGTGTGTGTGTGTGTGTGTATGCAGTGTGTGTGTGTGCGCGCGCAATGTGTGTTTGTGTGTGCAGTGTGTGTGTGTGTGCAATGTGTGTGTGTGTGTGCAGTGTTTGATGAATGCTTTTCAATATTTTGTAGGTTGCAATGAACCATTATGATTTAAATCCAGGTCCCAAAAATTACAGTTTGTTGGATGATCAACCAACTCATATATCTACTCACATATACAACACGAATGAATTCAGAGTACTCGACGTTGCTCAACAGAGTAATCAGAGGTATGATCTTTGGATGCTGAGTGATGCACAGAAGGATATACTTAATGCAGTTGGAATGCATGCATTTACATACGGATGTATATTCCCAAGACACAATGCATGCTTCGTTACTGTATTAGTGGAAAGATGGAAATCATCAACTAACACATTTCATTTTAATAGCCGTTAAACCCTTGGAAGGTGGATTGGTTGACTCGACACTGGTTTAATAGTGAACCAGTCGATGATTCACAGTATTGGCCTTGAAAAATTAAAGGTTATAATATTAATCAACAGGAGGACACAGAATTATCGCCTGGGCATGGTTAGGCAACACAATTGTGGACGCCTACCAAGAATTGTTGGCAGAAAGAGACGCCGTCATAACACGGGCGGGGAAAAAGTTAAAAAGAAATTTCTACTATCTGCCGACTTTCTTCATTGTCGTGGGTCAAATCATGATAAATGTCAGAGTCGAAACTTTTTAGTGCAAAATAAGTTCAAGTGTTTGTAGAAGGGGGGGGGGGGATGAATACAAACACTACAAACTTTTTGCTCTTTTTATCTTTTAAAAAGTACTTACCAGAAACAGCTGCACAGAACAAAAAAACTATGTAATATGAACACACAGATTCAAGTTAAAATAGTTATATTAAAACTTGGGTTTTTCTGAAAATCTGTATAATCACAAATGTGATTTACAGCTACAAAATTCTGTGAATGAAATTCACAGCTTCTCACACTCACTAGCTATGAAAACTTTTCTTTGAAAAATAAATCTCTCAAGAAATATATTACAGAGCTTTATAGTGTTGTGTGCTTCTATGTTTGTTTTATCTGTTGGATAGATTCAATCTCTCTGTATTTTTTTTTTTTTGTAATGAGAACTCCTTTGCTTATATGTCGAACAGTGGTTGAAATC
>CM025782.1:17146770-17244011 GCA_014636745.2 Centella asiatica
ACAACAACAACAACAACAACAACAACAACAACAACAACAACAACAATATACTGATATACTAACAAGAATTATTAGAATAATATAATAATAATAGTGATAATAATAACAACAACAACAATAGTAATAAGGGTATATATGTTTTTATATATTTTATTAATTTTAATATTTATTGTAATTCTCGATTATCAAAATGAATTTAATAATATTCATTTTCAGTACATAAAAAAATAAAAAATTTCATTTAAATCGATTTTAAGTGAATATAATCTACCAAGCTAAAGAATGAAATGAATTGAAATTTATTCTCATTTCTGTTGATGCCAAACCAAACGCCCTAATAATCGTGAGTCTCCCATGACAGACACAATTGTACAAAGATCTAGAAGAGGAAGTGGTAACCCATCCACGAGAAGAGTAATAAACCGCAGTTTTGGTTTTTTTAATATATTTACTTGAAAATTGGAAACATATTTAAAATATATTTTTCTAATATTTAAAATAATAATAATTTTATCAGTAAATAGTTAAATTGCGGTGCGGTTCCATTTTTTAAAGATATTAACCAATCAAAAGGACGATTTGATTTATTTCTATTAGACTTTTCAAAAAAAAAGTTATTTGATTTAATTTTTCGAATTTTTTGCTCGTGCCGGTGAAGAGTACACTTCAAATTTCCGAAAGCCTCAACCATAAACAGATGATCCCGTATTAAACAAAACGCAGAGACAAGCGAATAATCTATTAATCAAATAACGATTATTCATAGAAAATTCAGATGAAGAGCAGTTTAGCTCACCTAATACCTAGCAAACTTAGGGCTATAGCATTTCGCAACACCCCTTCTTCTTCAATCTGCACATCTTACTGTTCTTCTTCTCTTTCTTGCTCCGAACCCGATTCGTCTTCTCCTCCACCAAACAACAAGCTTTTCGTCGCTGGTCTCGACCTTCACCTTCACTCTCGGGCGTGCTTGTTTGTTGATTTCATGAATTTACGATACTAAGTTTTGATAGTTTGTGATTTTTGTTTTATTAATGTTTCTTTTTTATTTTTTGCAGGTTTGTCATGGTCAGTGGATGAGAAATCATTGAAAGACGCTTTTTCCTCCTTTGGAGAGGTCACTGAAGGTACAATTTGAACCATTGTTGCGTTTTATTTTAAAGACTAAATCGACCCGGTTCCAAATCCAATACTAAGCTTAAAGTGTTATTTGGGTCCCTATGTTTATGACAAATTGTCTGGCTCACTAACTGCATTGTTATGCTAGTTTAAATTAGCAAATTGCTCATTTTTTTATCATATCCACTTATGCCATGCTTCAATTTGGGAAAAATCTAATAGTGCGGACTGAAAGAACATGGAAATGCAAGAACAAACAATACAATGTGTGATTTTCTTTTGAATTCTTACAGGCGGTTACATAGTTTTTATAATCATATATGAATTAATGTATTTTAACTAGTTTTTATAATCATATAAGAATTAATGTATTTTAACCTTCAAAGATATTAATATTACATAGTTATAAGAAATATGCTATTTTTGTTGTTCTTTCAATCCAAACATTTGAATTTTTCTGTGGATTTGTATATAAAAAAACGAGTTATAACTCATTTCCCTTAATCACACACGCACGTATGTGTGCAAGTCATATACATGGAAGTGGAACACATATAAATAAGCTTAGTCACTAAAATCTAACATTTATCTGAATGGATTATTTTCTGAATAATGATGAAGTTGCTGATGTTACCTGGTTTAGATGGACTAATCACTATAATTTGCAAAATGATGGACTTGATGCTTATTATAGTTCATTTTCACTAATACCTTGATTTCTTTTGGGTCTATGTTGATCATTCTAACTTTGTGTTTTGTTACCATTCTTTCATGAAGAAGAAATTCAATTGACGGTTAAGCTGTTTGTTTAATCTGTCTTCCGGGAGATTCTTTTGTTGCCCCATAGTGTTTAGCCAAAATTTCTAATGTTTTAATCATTCACTCCCACATGGCTGAGCTTGTACCTTCAAAACAAGGTCTATGGAGCACAAGTCCCTAATCCCATCCGTTCCCCCCATATTTCCTTCTCATTCTTCCATCCCATTCCTCGAAGGATTGTATGTAACCAAATGCCATAAGATTCGCTTCCTTTTAACTTACACTACTATACCTCAGAGTTTCATTTGAGTTTTTACCTTGTATATATACAAGATTCTCAAATTCAAATTACGTGAATTTAATTGATCCTGTTCGTGCAAAGGTTATTGACTACAAATTATATTCCAACAAAGTAAGAACTTTGTTATCGTATAATTTTAATAAATTCACTTTACATATAAGCTTCGTGATTTAAAAAAGTCCTAGTGTAAAGAACTAAAATATAACTCACTTTGTGGTGCAACCGTGCAAGTTAAGAAAGGGACAAGAGGTTACTCTGCGTCTACAATTTTAGCAGCTTCATGAAGC
Source organism: Centella asiatica (assembly GCA_014636745.2). Classification (NCBI taxonomy): domain Eukaryota; kingdom Viridiplantae; phylum Streptophyta; class Magnoliopsida; order Apiales; family Apiaceae; genus Centella; species Centella asiatica. The sequence continues at coordinate 17,149,237 of CM025782.1, forward strand.
TGTTTCCCATCCTATTATAGCTCATTTTGATGTGGTAACTTGTAACTCACAATTTGTAATCAAGTAATGCTCCGGTTTAATATTGAATCTAAAACTGTGCATATTTTGTGAATGATTTCTGTGTCATGTTATAGTGAGGATAATGTACGATAAGGAAACTGGTAGGTCAAGAGGTTTTGGATTTGTTTATTTTTCAAAAGGAGAGGAGGCTGGATGTGCCAAAGATGCCATGGATGGAAAGGTGAGCATAGAACCAAAGAGTCGCACCTTTCTATTATCTTTTATCCTCTATTTGACTTTGTGACATGTAAATTGTTTTGTTTTTTCTCTTGCAGGCATATTTAGGTCGGCCGTTGAGGATTAGCTTTGCCCTTGAGAAGGTTCGTGGTGGGCCTGTTGTGGTACCTCGCCTTACTGACAGCAGATTTGCTACTAGTCGGAAAAATTGATTCATATGAGAATAGGTGTTCAAATTGGTATTTCTTCTGATAATTTTTATTTTTTTATTTTGACTTTTTGTTTCTTTTGTCCTGACGAATAACATTAACTTGGTTAAACTCTAGTCCTAGTGGTTGGCTAATGGAACCTAACTTCCCATGTCGTCTTAGGGCATCCCAGCTCAGCTTGTGTTGCAAGATGGTACCTCTGATGTTTATCTGGGAATGATGATCAATAGATTATTGGAGATATTTGTTGCTAGTATACAAGAGTTGTGCTGCAATTTACACTTCATTCTTGCTCACAATTTTCAGTTAATTGTGTGAATCAAGCATCTGCATATTCCTTCAGTAAAGAACGTTGCATACATGTGTGTGTATGTATTATAAACATATCATAGCTTGTCTTCCCTTTTCAATTGTTTTGGTGGTTGTGATTGAAACTTTTGATCCACCGTCGTCATGTATAATTATTGATTGGTGAGTTGATTTTAATTGCCGGTGATGAGAGATATTGGCCATGAGCTTGCAACAGCAAATTGTGCACTCACGGGTTAATTCATTCCATGGGGCTGTTGATTGGCTATGAAGAATGTGCCTTTATGCTAATCTGAGGTTCTTTTTATAGAATGTCTTTATGCTAATCTTAGGTTCTTTTTTATATTTTTATGGTTGTGTATATGGTGTGTGTACACGACTGCGCGCTTGATGTGGTTGTGTAGATGTATTTCTTAGTTTTATCTTTTGATTTCTGGTGATTTCCCTAAAAAATTATATTTTGGTAAGAAAAAGCTAATGAGTGCCTGATATTGGTGATTTATTTGATTGAATTCCCTTGTTTGGAACCATTTAAATTTGGATCAGATGTTATGGTTTACTAATGCCAGTGATGACAAATATTGTCCATGAGCTGCAACAACAATTTGCGCACCCATATAATGAATGGGGTTGTTGATGCTAGGAGGAATGTGGCAATATGCTTAGCTGAGGCTGCTTTTATAATACATCACCACAATTGTAATTCTATAAATAATACTAAATTCGATCTAAAATTAGTGACAAGTTTTGACTTTTTAAGTAAAATGACATTATATTAAACTTTAAAATTCACATAAATTATTATGAAAATTTTGAATACTAATTATGTTGTGGTCACAAATTTTTGTCATAAACTTAAAAATTATAACAATTATATCATATGTACTAAAATTAGTTAAATTGACATTAAAGTAAGAGTTTTTGACTTAAAAAAATCAATAAACTTTACACTATTTATTACTTTAACTAATCAACTAAATTTTTATCATATAATATCATAATTTTTTTATCGAGTTTGCATAATGGTCAATATGTAAGTAAGATATTTAATCATGATTAACATTATCCGATGTGAACATTGATATGTAAAATAAGAATAACATTTAATGATGGGGAATTTCACACGTTAGTAAAAAACGAAAAAAGTGAGAAAAATAACAAATTTATAATAATAAATATTATTCAAATACAACTTTTTAATAAAGAAATCTCACTTTAAAATATACATCTTTCATATAACAAGAGAGATAAATAACTAATTATTCAACATGACAAGTAACATATCAATAGATAGCATAATGATTAGAAAATTCATATTTTGTGTACACATAATTGGTTGATAACTTATCCGAGTTATTAAGTGAGTTTATTGAATCAAGTGTAAAATATTACCTTTGAACTCTTTTTGATGAATTTTAATAGCTACTTCTTAATTGTGTGTACTTCCTCGTGTTCCAAAATAACTCTTCGTATAACAATATAATATGATTAATTTATTTTTATCACCGTGAAGTTAGATGAGAAAATTCTAATAATTATGATATCCATCGTCGATGACAATCGGTATAATCGAAAATGACACAATTATGAAAGTAAATCTTTGTTGCCATAGAGTGGTAACTTTAAAAAATAATTAAACACGTCGTTCTCTAAACATTCACACACACGTGTGTGTATGTATATATGTTTGCCTATTGAGCATTGAATGAAATTTTCAATAGAAAAAAAGAACATAAGAAGTCAAATAATAATAGAACAAAAAATATTGGATTTTAACAATTATGTACATAATTTTATTGAACAACAATTAAGGTGAAGAATTTCATAAAATCAATTTGTTCAAACTGTAAACTAAATAGGTAAAATAAACAAATCTAAATAACTAATACCAAAAATAAATGATACAACAATGACAGTTAATAAAAAAATTAGAAAATTAATTAGCTCTTAAATTATCAAAATATTTGATAGGTTTTATAATATGAAATTTTAGAAGGAAAAGAATTTAAAAGTGCCCGTGTAGCCCACATGCTAGTTAGAAATAGTTAACTACTCTAACAAACGGAAGCGGTTAACCATTAATTAATTGAATGCCAATAAGCTCATTTAAGTTACTTCCAAATTCATATAAAACTGAATCACCTCTATATTTAACATCCTTTTAAACTAGTTTACCGGCCCATGCATGACACAATATTTTTTCCTTTTTTAAATTGATTAAAATTATAAGTTTATGGTAAATTTTTAATTGTTCTTGTTATATTAAATATGTGACCAATAATTTATATATAATATTATTAGTCTTATATTTATAAATTTGAAAATTGATAGGTGTATTTTATTTTTGTTATATATAAATCATTTAATAAGTTGTTGTTTCATTCGATTATATTTTTGAAGTTTTTTTTATAGTTTCAAGTTTATAAGTTATTGTAATCATCTAAAATAATTTTACTGAATATATTTTACTTTGTATTTAATTAAGATGATTTATTAAATCTAAATTTCTTTATTTTTCTTATTCTTTTTTAGTAATTTTATTGTGGTTTTTTTCCATATAAGTTGTTGCAGATTTTATTTTATTTTTTAATTCATGATTATTTTGTTGGTTGTTTTAATTATTATTTTGTTGTGATACTTTAATTTTGAGATATATGTATGATTATTTTAATATTTTATATATATGATAGTGATCATTTATTGACTTTTCATTCCGATAATCAAATATTTGATAAAATTCCTTGAATTTTGATAATTATATATATAATATGATTAAAAAAGATAAGATTATTTTAAAAAACGGAACGAATATTATATACTAATATATCAGTATAAACAAAATTAAAGAGTTCCCGTGAGGCCTTGAACATGTTCTATCGTTGTGAATTAGTATATTAAATTAATATAGTAAGTATAAAAGTATAGGTTATATTATCACAATAGATTTTTAATTTGTTCCAAATAGATAATTAAAGTTAATTTTAAATGGGCAATAACTTAGTTTAACATTCCTCTGTTTCACACAATAAATATATTTGGATAATTTGTGAATACTAATGTTATGTTAAAACTGATTGGGATTTACATCTATAAATAACAAAATTTTTAACAAAATAATATCTTTAATCTCTAATCGATAGTAAAAGAAAAAGAAAAGGATAAGATGAAAACCAAAAGAATTGCAATTAGTTACTGGGTCCATTTCTAATTGTTTCCACTTGTGTCTCATTTGCCCATTTTCGTGTTTCACTTTTACCAATAATATTTGACCTTAGTTCACACACACCACATGCGTGTCTAGTGTCCTGGTTTCCCCAAGCTTCAACATTTGATAGTATGAATTTGAATTATTAATTCATATTGAGATGATGGATGATGATGTGTACTCGTCCACGTCCAAACAAAACTCTCCCCCTTCTCTCTTCACCAGTAGCTAAAAGCCTTTGCCTAGGGTTCCTACTTCACTCCACCTCCATCTCTCACATTTATCTCATTTCCCTCTACAAATTCCACCGCTTTCTCTCTCTATAATTCACCACAAACTCTCTCTCTCTCTCTCTCTGTATCTATCACTCCCTCTCTCTCTAGATATATACACACACTTAAACGAAATCTCCATTTCGGACTCTCTTAATTTATTGATCTATGGCGAAGACCAAACCGGGGAAGAAAGACCTTGACACATACACAATCAAAGGCACAAACAAAGTCGTCAGACGTAAGCCTCCTTCTCTCTCTAAACTTTCAAGTTTTTATGGTTTGTAAATTTGCTTAGCGTTTTGTTTCGTTTTGCAGCCGGCGACTGTGTTTTGCTCAGACCGGTTGATTCCGAGAAGCCTCCGTATGTGGCGCGAGTGGAGAAGCTCGAAGCTGATCATCGGAGCAACGTTAAGGTCAGAGTCCGATGGTACTACCGGCCGGAGGAATCTATGGGTGGAAGAAGACAGTTCCATGGTTCCAAGGAGCTGTTTTTGTCTGATCATTACGATGTCCAAAGCGCTCATACTATTGAGGGGAAGTGCATTGTGCACTCCTTCAAGAATTACACAAAGCTTGAACATGTTGGTGTGGAGGACTATTTTTGCAGGTTCGAGTACTGCGCTGCCACCGGAGGGTTCACGCCGGATCGTGTTGCAGTGTGAGTGATTTCACTTTTCAAGTTTCTGTGTTGAAGGTTGTATCTTATACCTATGATCACTTCGGACTAATTATTAGCTTTTTTTTTTCAGGTACTGCAAGTGCGAGATGCCTTATAATCCAGACGATCTGATGATACAGTGTGAGGGATGCAAGGACTGGTATATATATTTATCTTACCTTTATTTTGTGTGAATTAGTTGCGGAGTCATAAAACATATTACCTTGATAATGAGTCTAGGAATGTGCGTTGTGGTCTTATCTTTCCATGAAGTTTGTTTCGTTCTATTGCACTCTTAACCCATTTGGCTATTTGCCCTGTCTAGTTAGTCTTTGTGAGGCTGATTATGTTATACTTTGTAGAAAATTAATTTAAGAAAGTTTAAAAAGATAGTTTATGTTTTAAATAAACATGTTCCTTTCCACCCTAAAATGCACGATTGTTAATTACGGAAAAACTTGCACAGGTATTTGTTGTCATTCATATGTCTGTTCTTCTGCATATGGTTACTTGAATTGTTCTTATCTTTTACAATACTTCCAGGAGCTATAATTTTATCTAATCGCCGTTTGCTAAAGAATCATATCTTATGATGTAGAAAAAGGTGCAAAGGAATAAAAAAGGATGGATAACTAGGCTCATGGACTCAAAAGCAAACATAAACCTTCATGCAACAAAGTCATTGATTGTTTAGTAGTAATAACAATTATATGTTACTCATATAGGATTAAAAACCCCAATCTAGTTATAATAGGAAAGAAAAAATAGAAATGAACTCCTAATAATTATCTGCCTATCTTCTAGAATGTATACGAAATATTATTGAACTATATAATTCATGCAAACAATTTATTTCTAACTAAACAATAATGTTTTGATTCATTTTTGTAGCTCTCTATCATTGTGGAACAAAAGATTCTCAATAGCCATTTCCTCTGTGCAATTGTGAATGTAGATGGCCATGTTATTTTTTGTTTGAAGTTTCTTGAATTGTGTTGGCTAAAATGTGTTAACAAATTTTTTTTCAAAGAAAAAGTTTTATCAATTTTCCTTAGTATACAGATTTATTTGTACTTCCTGAGAAGGTGTCGAGGATATAATGATGAAATTGAAAGAATTTTAGACTAAGAGTGCTTACTTTAGATAATATCAAACTATATGTTGGAGACACGTGGTATATTTTATTTGGCCAATGGTAGGACTGAACATGTTACGTATTTTATGAAATTATGAATACTTTTCCTTCTCCCTTTGTGTTAGTGTCCAATTTTTTCTTTCGTTTTGACCTCGTTATACCAAGGTTTCGTGCTTGTATTACTATGTTTGGAGGTTAAGGGATTAATAAAATTTGTAGGTTCCATCCATCGTGCATGGACATGACAATTGAAGAAGCTAAAAAGTTGGAAAAATTTGCATGTTCTGATTGTGCATCAGATGAAGATGCTAAACGATCCTCCTTCCATGAACTGCCAACTGTTGAGGCTAAGGTGAGACTTTCTTCTTATTTGGATTGCTTTGAGTTGTTCATCTGTTACCTTCGGTACTGAGATAATTATGTGCTCAGTTACCTTGCAATGTGGCATCTCATTGTGAGATGTGGGTCTTGTTGTTTTATTATCAGTAATTAGCGATTGGCTGTAATAAGATGAGGATAATCTGATTGTGCCCTTCTGTTTGTCTGATACTTTATATGCCAAGCAAAAGGTAGTTCTAAATAATGAATATGATTGATTAGAGGGATGTATTTTATAAATAAATGTCTTTCCTAACTTAGTTTGAATTGGGTTTTCAACATATCGTACCATTGCTTTCTCAAAAAGGTTCTGCTTTAATTGGTTGGTGTAGTTTGTAGATCTAATTTGGATCTGATAAGGTGATAATTATTGTGATGCTTGTACCTAATTTGTGAACTTTGTGGATTTATCACATCATGAAGTCATATCATAGAAAGCTTAGATTTTTATCACGAGAGACTTTATATTTACCGACCATATTCCTATCTCAAACGGGATTGTCCTTGTCACTTGCTCATAGGCTGCAAGATGCATCAAATGAGGCTCTAGGAAGTTTATCTTTTTGTCAGTAACAATTTCCTGTACTTGAAACCTTCCCCTGCCTATTGACTTACACCATCCACAAATGAAAGAATGATTGAATTTAGCTGGTGTTTGCCTGAGTCTAAACAGGTCCAAGTGACCAAATACTACGCACTCCAAACGGTTTGTTTGGCCTTAAAAATTAAGAGTTTATGCTAAAGCTGTGAACCGAACAATTCATATCTAGCTAGCCAATTCTCCTTTATACCTCCAGTCTGCGGTTCATTTGAACAATGACCCAAAATTTAAACAAAATCTTCTGTGGCCCGCCTTAAATTTGATTTGTTTTCCTTCTTTTTTTTCTCCCTAAATTCTCCTTCCATTTTAACAGGAAGCCAGAAAATGCCCTTCGTTCTTCTTGCCACATGCTTTGAATGACATAACGCACATCAGACTTTGATGAACAGTATTGACTTGTGAGAGGGCTGCCATGGTTTTTCTATTTGTCGTTGATGCTTTTGATCTGAGTCTGCAGTGGTTTCCCAAATATTAGCAAGATGAGGGAGGGGAAGACTGTAGAAGTTGAAGGAGAAGAAGCTGATGCGAGAAAAAGATGAGGAGAGGGAGGCTAAAATCTGGCAGGAAAAAATCTTACTGCATATATTTTTTTCCCATATCAGAAAATGTTGAAAATACAAAACCCAGTATCATTTGGACTATGAGTCTTGACAATTTTGTGGACCTAATTCTTAGCAGTCCTAATTTTATACTCCCTCCATCCCATATTTATTGCAACGGTTTGACTTGATACAATAATTAAGTAAGGTATTTGACTTTGTAATAAATGTCTAAGTTGTCCTTGTATAATTTAAAATAGTTTAGGAGGGAAAAATTTTGAATGATAAAGTAAAGAAAATAAAGGAAAAGTTGTAATGATGATATGTGGGTCCATAAGATAAAAGGGAAAGACTAGTTTGGTATTTTAACAATTCAAACATGACTAAAAGAGGAAATGTTGCAAAAAATATGGGGCATCCCAAAAAGGAAAGTGTTACAGTTTTTATGGGATGGAGGGAGTATTAAATACAATCTAAACTAAATTACCCTTGATGAGATGTTTTCATGTGATACTGAAGGTAAAACCAATTTATTTGCGAGGGTTAGTGTAGCTCCTTTTTTGTCATATACATATAGGCAAATATTTATCTATTTATAGATAAAAATATATATTGTAGCTATTGGTGTACCGAAGTGAACTACATACTCAAATAAGCCTACCCTTATGGCATATCGCGTAGTTTCTTCATTATGCGCATGTGCCTATATCACATACCTATGTGAACTATTAAACAGGTTTCACTGCAAATGTATATTTATGTATTTATATCAGTCATTAATTTTATTGATAGAAGTATCTCAAATATGGTACATGTGTGCGTGCACACATTTACTCGCAAGCAGGTGTAGTGAAGAAGAAAAGGAAAGCAATAATGAAATTGGGAGCTTGTATTACGTTATGCGTTTTTTATGTTGATTATTTAAGTGTTAAGAATTCCAAACTTGGAGATTTATTTCTCAAGTGACGAATGGATAAAATCTCAAGTTACATGGACTCGTATGGAGTATCCGGTTTGATACGGGCACTTTGAAGAATCCTACACGGGTACGCCTCAAATTTGACACAAGTGTCGGCCACGCGTACTTTGAGGCAAAACGAAGTCCATGTAACGTAGGGTAAAGTCAGTTTTTGATTTACTGTTTTATCCCTACAAAGGAATTAGTATTACGCAATAGAAGAAAAAAGAGTGGCCTATTCTTTCTGCTTCTCTTGCTCTGATTTGTCGCTTGCTTTTTCCAGGATTGTGTTCTTTATTGGAATGATGTCTCCTCACTGCAATAGTTCTGTATTTCAGCTGGTCGAAATTTGTTGATGAATTATAGTGTTTATGGTAGATAGTGATGGTATTTGCTTGTGGTGGATTGTAACATCTTATGATCTCGTCTATGGTAGTTGACTGAGGACTGGTGGAAGAGAAGAAACAATGGAATGATGAGCATTGGCTAAAAAAAGGAAAAATCAGGAAATAATTGTTTTTTATGGTCTTAGGTTACATAATATATTACTAATTGGAACATACAGAAATAAAAAATGTATATGGAAGCGAGGAATATTTATTTCACTCCTGTTGATAACTGAAAACAGAACAAGTTAAAGTTACAATCCTATTCAGTATTCACCTATTGTGAAGTTATTATTTTTATAGTGCTAAAATAATTAAAAATCATCAATTCACGTACTCCCAAAAAAATGAGCGAACAAGAGGCGAATCACATAGATGGTTTGTTGTTTAGCCTCATGCAAATTTTCTTACCAAATAACAATCTCGTACACGTGTCGTCCATATTTAGAACCTACATAATGAAACATAAAACACTTGTATTTGTGACTCAAAGTTCATATTTGTCTTCACTCACTTTTATCCCTCAAATTTGATTAATGTTTATGTATATGGGAATACCTTCAATGGTGTAGAATAAATATCTTTAATTTTGGAATGTTTTAAAAGAATCAACCTTGTGAATGGATAAAGCATTAAAAAGTATGAAAGTTTTGCAAATTTTCATATTTATTTTGTGTCGTGTAGAATCATTTTCTTTCATGTTTCCGAAGTATCAAGTTTCCAACTATAAAATTTTCCATTTGTATTGGGCAGTTTGAAGCAATTCTAAGTTTGTTTTTTCTCTATAGATCCAAGTGTCTTTTTGTTTTTTTTCTTAGTCTTTTCTAGATGCTCACTTGGTTAATTTTAAGTGTCGGAAAGCCTTTTTTTTTTAACTTCCAACTTTTTTGGGCTACAATGGAGGGCATCGCTTAGAGACAACACAACTATTCACTCACCCATTACCATTACCCGACAGACTTCCATAATGTAGTCCGTAAGGTTTGAAATGTAGACCTCCACTAAGGAGGAGGTAGTTGTGACTACCTTGGACAACAATCGGGTCTAGGGATGGTAGCTTCATTAGATGATCAAAGATGCTTTTCGAGTTGTTTGATACTTTGATGTGTTGTTCATTAATTTTTTTAAGGCATTCATATATTCCCTATAGAACTTATTCTAAGATCACAATGCACAATGTGTGCGTTGTGGTGGCTGTTTAAAATTAGTGCTGTTAAGAATAGCAATCCGAGACCTTGTTCTGTTGTTTTTTTATTTTGTAATTGGAATTTTTCTTTGTTTTTGCTAGATGCTCAGATAGTTAATTTTAGAGATGGGAGCTTCATTAGATGTGAAACATTATGTTCGTGTTGTTTGATTAGTTAAATCTTTTGAAACAACCATGAATTCCCTAGAGAGCTTATCAAAAGAAAGAATAATAGTAATAATAATAAGGATAATGATAATAATAATAATGATAATAGTTGTAATATAATAATGATGCGAAGAGGAAGAAGAAGAAGAAGAACAACAATGATCACAATGATGACGAAGACAACGACAACGATGGTCGTAGTAAAATAATGATGAAGATAATAATTATGAGGAGGAGGACGGTGATAATAGTAAATTAGTTATTGGGGTTAACTACTTCGGGTATCCCTTAATTCACGCTAAAATGCATATTTTGTGCCTTTTTTTCTTAAATAACCTTTTTGTATATATTCCCTTAAACATTAATTCTTTTCTATATTAAGGATATTATGGTGGGGGTCACTGGAAAAAGCCAAATTGAGTATGCGTGTGGTTTGCACATACTATTTTGATGGATATGTTTGTCATTTCACATACAAGGTACCAGATGTGCATTTGCATGTAAGTTAAGGGACAAGTAAGTAAGGGGACAAGTGATGCAGATTTTAAACTTGTAATTAGTAATTATCCTCGAATGTGTAATTCCTTAAACACATCGCTAATATATGCTCAAATTTAAATTGTACACTATGGGATAATTTTTAAAATATGCCTTTTTTATAGCTACAAAATAAATCCCTTTGATATTTTCTAACTACACAATAGAGTTTACTTGTTTGTTTTTATATATTGTAGTACATGTTTATAATTTTGGACCATAGCTGCAATTTATATATTTATGTTTATAATTTTGGACCATAGCTGCAATTTATATATTTACTTTTCATACCAATACTATAATTCTAAGTAAAAATATAATGTAACACAAAAAAAAAACTACTGTATGTATAGATTATATGTTGTATGATCTTTAAAAATCATCAATTTAGTATGAAAAACTAGATATTGGAAATGTTACACATGTAGAAAAATTTCTACACAAAATTGTACCTCAAATTCTTTAGTTGTATAATATTTTCAGTATTTACTATCTAGTTTTACACAAAATTAACTATTCATATTGATAATTTCACTACATGAATACATGTATCTATTATATTCATAGAAATTCTTATTCATCTTTCAGATTCTATAGTGTAAATTCCTAAATAAATCCCTCTTGTATAAAATTTTCAGTATTTAGTCTTACACGTATAATAATCTACATATAATATTATTATTTCAGGAAAAAGTTATACTCCATATTTTATATAATTTTGATCCATATATTCATAATGTTTTCAATTTTTATGCGACATAAAACTTAAGTTTCAAAATATATTCATAAATTTATACGACTAGAAATATGTATAAAGAGATAAATAAATATGGAATATGAATCTTTTTTTTATTAATTGTGTAGTTCTGTATTGATGTATAGTATACAAATATGATAGGTACATTTTAATTTTCAATAAGTAGAAGATTACACAATCTCCAAAATCTTTTTCGGAAAAAAAAAATGAGAAAAGAGAATAATTCTATATTCTACTCTAGATAGGCAACATATATAAATAAGATAACCAATTAGATATTTGTGTAAGATTTTCTGCTCTGGGGGGTTTACGTATACTTATCTATTGTTATAATTGAAATTGAGAAGGATTTCCAGGTGCTAAAGTGCTGAAGGGACCCATGCCATACTCCCAAGAAAAGCTCGAACACCCTTCAAAATTGATAAGGGTACCTGTACCCGAAACCGGTACAGATAGGGAGGAACTTAAAGAAAGGGCTTTCAGTTTTAAAATGTGGGCGAGTAGCGAAGTAAGTTAGAATTTAGACCTCTCCAACACAAAATCAGGGTTCTTCCTCTTTGAATGAGTTGTCCAAAATATGTTATTGTTATGGGAGCACGTAAAATTACATGACATTGCTGGTTGAGAAGAATTCTTGAAAGAGAACTTTGAGGCGGCTCACTGGTACGACTCTTTTTTATTTTCAGGACTCGCCGCCACCATTTAAGTAGACTAATCACCTCTGACAGAAGTTCGTGATGCTCTGGAGTTTCATCAATAGTTTGAAGAGCTTCCGCACTTTTTCTTCATTAGCGCCCTCCTTTTGGTTTAAATCGTTGGGTTTTAATTCACTTTCTTTCTCGCCAGGTTTCATTCAAATATTTTTATTGGATTGGATGGAAAAAACAGCAATATATAAATTTTAATAGGTAAATTTTATTGTACAATTTAAATTATTAGATGTATTCATTTTACTACTAACATAAAATAGTAAATTTTTTTAGTTTAGAGTATAAGTTAATTATAAGAAACTATATTGTAAAAAGAAGGTAGAACTCGATATTGTAAAGTTTAGACTAGTTTGTATTAATGTGTTGGAGATATTACAAGTGTAAAGACTATTATTATGAGTATAAACTATGCATCACACGTCCCTTAATCATAGTGCACATGTTTTACCCCAATATATGTAAGGAAAAGATGCCCTTCTAAATAGCATGTTCAAGTTACATGCTTCATCATTTTGAGTTCTCCTGGTGAAAATGACCGAAATATCCTTAACGTGCAGAAATATTAATGTCTAGGGATATTTGTGCACAATATGTAAATAAAGTATCAAATGTGCATGTCAGCATGAGTTTAGGGATGGTAGAGGAAGTTAACCCTAGATATTATAATAACGATGATAATGATAATGGTAGTTATAGTAAAATAATAAGAGTAAGAGTAAACTGGATCTATGGTTGCTCATAGATCCATTACGTACAGTATCTCTTTTTGGGCTTATTTTATTCATCTCTTGTCACTGTCCTATACTCGTCGTCCTGCAATATTATCTGACCAAATATCGATTCACCATCAAAAATTGCCACTGTATCCTCCGTCGGAAACTGCTCAACTGGTCTTTCTCTGACCACTTCTTTATCACTCTCTTCGGCAATTACAAAACTTGAATCTACCAATTGCAACAAAAGAATGTAAGTTTTGGGGCAACTTGTTTAGATTTCAAATGGAGGGTTTAAATTTTGATTGTGAGATTTCTCTCTCATTGGTGAATCAAGGTTGTGGGTGCAGAGATTTGATGGTTTGGTCAAACAACGATGACAATGGCATTTGATTTTGTATGTTTGGTGCAGTAGATTGAAGTGTTCTTGTCCCTTAAATTTGAATTTGAAGAAGAAACCAAAGTGTGGAGAGAGAGTGATCGGATGGAAAAAAGAAGCTAAGTAAGTGGGAAAAAAATCTACCTGTACCTAATGGATCTATGGGCAACCGTAGATCCAATTACTAGAATGATGATAAAATAAATAAATAAATAAATAATAACATTAATCTAATAGGAAGTGAAAAAAGTAAAAGTAATTTTGCAGTGAATTCATCCTCTGTGAAGCCCGAGTTTTTAAAAGATCTTGATGTATCCTATGCTACTGGACACTTCTGTGACTTTGAGATAGTAACTCATATTAGTGTTGTGCTTTTTTGTTTACTTATAATAATTTGATTTTCTATTTGATGTTAATACTAGGTGGAACCAAAGCGCAGAAGGAGATGAATTGCTTGGAGGTACCATTTCTCGCTATTAGTTCCGGTAGTGTTGCTGGTTGTTGTCTTGTGTAATTGTACAGTGCAGAGAAGATACCAAAACTCAAGCCAAGACAATTTTCCTAATATACTTTGTTATCTTTCATCTGCAGATGTTTGTGTGTGATGTAGACTATGGTATTGTCACTGTGTGAGTTCTGATGTTTTTCTCTTGAGTGTAATTTCTGCCAAAACAAGAGGGTTAAAAATCCGCGTCTTTAGCACAAAAAGAAGGGGGGGGGGGGGGGGGGCAAATTGCATTAAGCACATCAACTAAATGATTGGGAAAACTTTTTTTTTCTTGTACTTTGCCTCTTCTTGTCGTCCCGCAAATCAGGAAAAACATTTTGAACCTGCTGTGCCTATTGCTGGTTTGATACTTGTATTTGGATAATTACTTTTATTTCCCATTAGGGATGGCTCAGCCCATTGGCCTTCTTGTGTGTCGAGGCTGGGGGGAGGGGTAATTGGGAATAGTCTGAAAAAGAGTCTTAAACAACAATATGTCTGTCTGTGGGTATGCGAGAGAGAGAGAGAGAGGGACGGATGGAAGGAGGGGGTGGTGGTGGGGATTAGGAATCAGATTGAATCAATTTATGATTGGTTGGTAACAAATCTCAACTCAAGGCATTGGTCGTCCTTGTGTTTGTGTTCCCTTCCCCTCCTTCGCCCTCTATCTTCTGTTTTTTGTTTTTTTCAATCCCCCCAAGGGGGGCGCGGAAGGGGGGGAGGGGGTGGAATCAAAAGAAAGAAAGAACACTTTGACTAGTTGCCTTGTTTTTTAGCTTAACCATTGTAATTTGTTAGCCTTCTGTTCAAAAAAATCTCATATCTGATATTTATGTTCTATCTGATATTTATAGAACACCACTTTTTTAACTGTTTGTTTTATAAATAATTTGATGCACTCATGTATTCCAACAGACATTTGTGTTAATCTTCTTAGCTTATTGGCGTAGTTCAGGGTTTGGTATTTCGTGATAGTTTATTTGATATTTGTACAGAGAAGTTGTCCACAGCTTGACTTTGATTACTTGCGCTCTTGAGTTATGAGACTCTGAAAGCCCCGGCGCTCTACTTTCAGAGCTGACCTAAGAGTCTCGATGATACTGAAACTAGGGTCTGCTTCTAGCGCTCAAGTTATTTTTCATCTTCTTTGGTGGTTTTGTTTTTGTTTCTAGATTTCTACTTTTTACATTTTGTGTTGATCGTATGGTTATTCTTCCGCCCAAAGTAATTTGCACCATTGGTTCTGCGATGGGATGAGTGCGGGTCGAGGTAACATTTCCCAAACCCACCTTGGAAAAAAGTCTCTAAATCCTTGCCGGTCTTATTGACCGTTATCCCAAATCTGTCCATAATTGTCGTAACCCAAGCGACTTTTTGATTTAATTTCAAACTCTTTTTACTTATTCTTTTCAATTTGGATGTAAAGGTTAATTCCTTTTATAAATGGTGCATTTCAAATATGATTTATTGAATGAAGGTGCAAAATAAATCAGATTTGATTCCATAATGGGGTAAAAGTTGGACGGAATTTAAATAAGTCGGGAAACATTTGGCAAGGTTAGACATAAAGTCCGGTATCATAAATGTTTTGTTTTTAAAATTTTGTCTTTTGAAGATTGTTTAATATTTCTAACTAAATAGTTGGTATACTTAATTAACTTTTTCCTAATTTTATAGCTTGCCAAATGTTTATTAATGAAGATAAGATGCATCTTGTATTTTTTTTGATTGATCGGAACAAAAATGAATAACTTTAAAAACCATACCCAACAGAATCTAATAATCATTGATTTGAGTTTAATTATTTTAGTAAGAATAAACTAATTTAATTAATAATTAATGTTTTGATTAATTAAGTTATTGATTAGTTATGATAAATCACATTATGATTTATAATTATTATTTTGATTGTTATTATTTTAATTAAATAGATTTGATTAATAGTGATTTTTAGTATGATTAATTTGATTGTAAATTAATATGCAAATTGGTTTAGACTTGGTTGGCTTTGTTTGTGTTGTGAATTAATGTTAATTAGCTCTAAAACTTGTGCACAAAATGGGTATATTGTGATCATAGATTTGAGTGTAATTATTTTGTTTGAATAAATTAATTTGTATTATAAATCTTAGTTCACATTGATCGATTATGATAAATTACATTATTATTTGTGATTATTAATTTGATTATAATTATTTTAATCACATAAAGTTGATTAATAATTACTTATATAATATTATGATTAATTTAATTGTAATTTAGTTTGTAAATATTTTCACTTTGTGTCAATGCAATTAGTGAAAGGCTCTTCTCAATTAATCAATTAATAATATAGATATAGGCAGATGGATAAATAGTTCGCAAAGAAACTTGAGGGCTGATCTTTGTCTCGCTCGAATAAAATAATTCTTTTAAATGTAAACTCTTTTTGTGAATTAGTAGATAAGTATGGATTTCAATTAGTTCTCAAACATGCTCACTTTTAATCCACCTATTTTATGAACACGTGAATTAATAGCATGCATGAACCTTTTTATCATCCATGTATGAAATACATGCTTTATTTAGTTTTGGTAAAATATGACTCGAAATGGAATTGTTTTTGTAAATTATTTACTGCTCAAGTAGATAAATTAAATTGAAGGAGTTTGCTACTACAAGATTGCAAAAATTTGTCACGGTGACATGAATAATTGCGTAGTTAGTTAGGTCGAGTTTGGTTAGTCTATTTGAGTTTGTTTGTTAATCATGTCTAATGATTAAAATTTCTATTTGAGATCGATTCAAATTAAATAGCAACATTTATGGTCAAGTCTAATTGAGATTTTATATTGAAGATTTGTGACTGTTTCGAAAAATAAGCTAAGCTGAACGAGTACTAAACGATTTGAATTGAGCTAAATAATCTATCAACTTGATTCTTTTACCAGTAAGTCCAAGTATTATTGTTTCTAAAGCAAGTAAAATTATATTACCTCTGTTTATGAACCGAAGGATACTCAAATATGCAATACCTAAAAAAGAGAGTACAATTATCTTCTTTTGCCCTTGACATGACTCTTGAATGTGAGGTTTATAATTAAAGAGAATGTGAGGTGTATCAATTAAAATAAGAAAGAGAAAATATAAAAAAAAGTTAGAATTTTATTTTTAAGAGAAAACTTATACTTTTAGACATTTTTTTTATTTACTCTTGAGACACCCCTTTACGTGCTGGTTGATTCTATTGAAGATGTTAGTTTATTTTAAAGAGAAACGTCGGCTACAAATAAAATTTATAAAAAATTACTATTAAGATTTTATTGTGATATTTCCTTTTACTTCCCTTATGATACGAGGGTCAGATAGCAGTATGAAAATTTCATTGGAAAAAGACAAAAAGAAAAAAAAATAGAAGATTGTACTCCATTCATTCCAAAAAAAAATATTTAGAAATAAAACTTGTTAAAAAAAGAAGCAAAATTTGTATAATTTTTTTTTATTATAATAACATATTTTTTAGAATTTATCATTACAATCTTCTTATATAATTTTTAATTAAACATTTATAACAAATTTAATGAGAAAAACTTATTATTCCTGCATTCATACGATCTGTTTTTACAAGTGCCCAACACTTTATTTTATAGTTTGAAAGTGCAGTTTACATCAATAATTGTTAACAAAGATTGGACGTTTTTTCTCTAGTTACATGACGTTTATTGTCTTTCTTCATAAAACCAAACACTAAAAATTTTGGGTAACAACATCAGGTTGGTGTCAAGGCGTCAAACATGACATTTCAAGATAGCACCAACTTTTGGATAATTTGTGAAATCAGTGCCATCACAAGACGAACATTGTGTCATTGTATTTGGACGGTTTAGCATGTGACATTTTTTTTTTAAAATTTTTTTTTTGCCTTTCGTCAATGTTAATAGTAAAAGGGTAAATTTAAAAATAAAAAAAAAATTCCCTTCTACTACTAACACTGGCAGAAGACAAAAAAAATTTTAAAATTTTTTTCCTTCCGCTAGTGTTAGTGCGAAAGGGTAAATTTTTTTTTTAAAAAATATTTCTTGAAAGAGCATTTTTTTTTTAAAGTCTTCCGCTAGTCTTAAAAAAATATTTCTTGATAAATTGTTTTTTTTAAAGCCTTCTGTAGACATTTTCTGTGTAAAAAAAAAAAAAATTCTTCTGGCAGTCTTTTTTTTTTTTTTTTTTTTATCGTTTGTCTACCTTCCGCTAGTGTTATGCTTGATATTTATGCTTGAAAGAGTTTTTTTTAAGTCTTCCGCCAATCTAAAAAAAGAATTCCTTGATAAAATGTTATTTTTATTTTAAAGCCTTATGTCATATGTTTTCAGTGTAATACATTATATTACACTGAAATCTCAAATTGTATAACACACAATCAATAAATACAAATATATAACACACCATCGACAAAAAACATATATATTACACTGAGAAACATAAATTGTATTACATATGAATCAAATATAATTAAAACAAATATAACTTCACTCCAACATCAGTGATCCTGCCATCTTATACCCTCTAGGGGGACCCCTGGTCATTCCTTTGTGCAGTTCCCAAGCAAGACGCAAGCGAAGAATAGATGCATCTTGAACTGTCCATTTAGCTACAGTGGGATTTAGTCCACGTGAGATTGCGTCCATATATTTACAAATGTAAACCCCACAGTCTGAACCATTATGTTGTTTCACCACTTCAACTTTCTTCCCGAGTTTTGCATCTCTTGGGGGCCAATTGGTTTCGGGGTTAGCAAATCTTAGCAAGATAGGTACAAGAGTCTTCTGCTCATTTCAAAAATAAAATAAAATTAGTGAGTGATAATAACAAATTAAAACCATATGTAAATCAACATAAATCTTTTGTACTTACCGCAATTGCAATATCCGTCTGGTATCGCGCATCCAACTGTGTCAGAGTCATCTTAGGATGCATGGGATCAATGATTTTTATTGCCCATGCCTTAACATTGAACATCACCATGACAAAAAGTTCGTGTATGCGAGAATGGAATGGCATGAAAATGACATCATATTCTGAAACACGTAAACCATTTTGTTCTACAAAGTGTTGTACAAAGTCAACTACATTTGCAATATCAGTTTCGACTCCGACATTTATCATAGTTTGACCCACGGCAATGACGAAAGTCGGCAGATAGTAAAAATTTCTTTTAAACTTCTTTCCCACCCGTGTTATGACGGCGTCTCTTTCTGCCAACAATTCTTGGTAGGCGTCCACAATTGTGTTGCCTAACCATGCCCCAGGCGATAATTCTATGGCCTCCTGTTGATTAATATTATAACCTTTAATTTTTCGAGGCCAGTACTATGAATCATCGACTGGTTCACCATTAAACCAGTGTCGAGTCAACCAATCCACCTTCCAAGGGTTTAACAACTTCACCATGCCCCCTTTCACCGGAACCATCAATAAATCGTGTCTTGACACTCTAGCCTGATTACGCACGGGTGGTGCCTCTTGGGAGAAATGGGTTGGAGTTGCATGTTCGGCGAAAGGATTGAAATCAGTTGTGAAGGACACTGGAGGATTCGATGTAAATGTCATGGAAGTTGGAGTTTCAGAAAGATCAATGAAGGACGAAGTGTAAAGGGGTTGCTCCGAATAAACTCCGTTATTGGACAATTGCATTTGTTGAAACAGATCACTATTATTAGTTAAGAGTGCTTGATATTGTTGTTCAATCTCGGGAGGCTTATTCGGCCACTGCTGCAACATCCTCAGTGTCAGTTTTAACTGCATAATAAAAAGATACAAGTATATGTTAATAGCATTACAAAATAGATATAATGCAATACAAGGATTATAAGTAACTATATGTACCACGTTTATTACATGAGATTGGTCAACAATGACACGATTACTGTATCGGATACCAGTGACATCCGATTTTGCAATTCGTTTTCGTGTCACTTTGTTGTACCACAAATAGTACACGTCTATGTCTATTTGTTGCGCTTGGTATTTTCAGATATAAACAAACCCACAAAATTCTCCTGAAAGTCGAGCCACATCTCTATGTACAGCGCGCCGAATGCTTCGTAATTGGAGACTTGAAATATATTCTCCTTCTCTGCCCGATTCAACCGTAGATGAGTGTGATCAACAGGAGGGTCAGGTATCCTTTGATAATGACACAGTTGCCTAAGGACTCTGTCTAGCATTTGATACTCAATCTCGTCAAAATGTATTAGTGGGATTCGATTGTTTGCGAATAGTCGTGCCATCCAAACGTCCTCGTCATCATCATCAACCATTTGAATCGGCTTATACGGCTTCCAGATGAATTTGTCTTGCGGTTGATTTTCAAACTCAGACCGGTATGTTAGGACGTTGTGGTGTGGATCTGCTCGCCTCTCCTTATAGAAAACATGCTTAGCGTATGCATATGCCAACACACGCGGCGACCACAACTCAGATCCAGGGCGAGGCATTGGACATCCAATCCATAATCTGTCATATGCCCAAGTTTGCACTACTGTCATGCATCCCATTATCCTTCCAGGTAACACAATCTTACCCTTAATTTCTCTGTAGTGGGATGCATCGTGGAGTGCTCGGTAAATGGCTGCTAGGATTGTTGAACTCCAAGCGTAGTTCACTATATCTTCAATGTCTCTAACAAACACCATGTACCTATCATGAAAATTAAAACAACACGTTAACCAAATTAATATCAAATAATGACAACAAAGAATTACAATAACAAAGACAATAATTTTTTTATACCTAGCTGGACATATGTCTTTGGTTTTAGTGGTAAATAATATAGCACCACACAACCACAATATGTAGGCTCTTGTGTAGATAGCCATATAGTCAACCGGTGGATCCTCTAGCAGTTCACGAAAATACTCCAAAAGCCACGACAAATGGATACAACCACCGTGCTTTGCTTCCTTGTAGAACTGATTATAGAACCATTCACCAAAGTAGTTTTGAAATAATATTTTTTGTTTCTTCTCGGATAAAACACCACAAGTAAGCGGTTTCCCGTTAATGGGTAAACCGATTATATAGTGGATATCCTCCAATGTGATTGTCGCCTCACCGCTATTAAAATGAAACGTGTTTGTTGATGATCTCCATCTTTCCACTAATGCAGTAACGCAGCATGCATCGTGTCTTGGGAATATACATCCGTATGTAAATGCATGTATTCCAACTACATTAAGTATATCCTTCTGTGCGTCACTCAGCATCCAAAGATCATACCTCTGATTACTCTGTTGAGCAACGTCGAGTACTCTGAATTCATTCATGTTGTATATGTGAGTAGATATATGACTTGGTTGATCATCCAACAAACTGTTATCTTCGGGACCCGGATTTAAATCATAATGGTCCATTGCAACCTACAAAATATTGAAAAGCCTTCATCAAACACTGCACACACACACAACTGATAGTGTGCAATTTGTGTATAGTTTTGCATTGCATTTGCATTCATTTTGTGTGTGTTTTATGTATTGACAAGGTGTTTTCAAGTTACTTTTGTGAGAATAGTTGATACAGATGGAGATGATGAAAACAAGAAAGAATGGACTGAAAAGAGTATGAAGAATCAAGCAAGAAATTGGCAAGGAACAGAACTGCCAATACAACATGTGACATGTTGTATCAGCAGTTACGGGATTTACAAAGAATTCAAGAAGCAGTTTTTTACTCTCAAACGTACGGGACCCACATTGATAACTCATAACACGTGAGCAAGGAAAGATACGCATGGGAAAAGAGAGCAGATCAGTTACCATATTGGAGAAAGACTTTTAGGAAGTAAATTAGAAATAGAATAGGATTCTTTGTAAAGAAACAACATATATTATTTAGAGAATAGGGCTGCAGCCAATTCTTCCATCTTTTCTTTGACAGAAGAGCAGCAGCCGCCTCCCTCTCTTGTCTCCTACGTTTTACAGCAGGTTTTTAGCCATTTTATTATTCTAGCATGATGTTTCCTAGTATTATGAACAACTAATCTATTTTAGTTGAGGTACTTGGATTTCTAGCCACGATTAAATCGTGAGACTTTTGTTTTAATTATTTTTATTCAGATCCAAATATTTATTTGATTTCTATGCTTGAATTGTTTGTGTTATTATTTAATTTATTATGCAATGTGCGCAGTTGTATGATTTATTAAGTAATATCTCGCTGATTAAAATATGAAGGCTGTTTAGCACTATTTTAACAAAGTAGCAAATTGATTTTATCTAATGAATCTTTGGGTAAAATTGGTGGAATTAAATAATCTAGTTTAAATAATCTACTGGTGTCCGATTTTATTAACTAGGATAGGGGGTCTTTTTCATGCATAAAGCAGTCATTAGATTTAATTCTAGCAGGGGTCCTGGGAATTGTCTGTTTGATCTAGAGAAGTAATCCTAGCAGGGTGTCCGGGCGTTACCGATAAAATAAGAAAAGACTGGTTAAGTAGAGCGTTGACCCTTAATTATAAAACTCTGTCTATTTGGAATGAATAAATTTATCTTTTGTGTCGATGATCGAATTAATTGGCTAGATTTAAAAGTACCTAGACTTGTCTCCACTAGATTTTATCATATTTTTATTATTCTGCAATTTTTATTATTTACGAATCTCAATTTAATTGTTATTTAAATATTTCTCTCAAATAAAATTCAAAAACCATTTTTTCAAGCAAGTAATTAACCGCAATAATCCCTGTGGAGAACGACCTTATTCACCATTATACTGCTCAAGTGTAAAAGAATAAGATTATTTATTTTTAGTGGGTTGACACCCTATCAAATTTTGGCGCCGTTGCCGGGGATTTTTGTGTGAGGTTTATTATTTGCAATTTAATCGTTTCTTTAGTGTTTGTATGTTGCGGAGATCTTTTTCTACAGGTGAGCTTTTGTTCAATTCTGAGATTGAGAAAACTGCAAGGCAAAACACTAAGACGACGAAACTACGCAAACAACAAGCGAAAGTTGCTGCGCAGAAATTTACTACAGATTTTGAGAAATTGTCTACTTCCGAAACTTGCTCAAACGAAGAAGAAGAGGAGATTCTCAAGATGGCCAATCCACCTCCTGCAACTTTGCGGGACATGCTTGCACCTCCTGTGAATCAACAGCCACTATGCATTCAATACCAAAATGTTGAAGAAGGTTTCGAACTGAAACCTGGCTTGATTCACCTTCTGCCGAAATTCCATGGAATGCAAAGTGAGGATCCAAATCGGCATCTGAAGGAATTTCATGTGGCTTGTTCTGGCTTTCGACCGCGAGGAGTAACTGAAGAACAAATCAAATTGCGTGCTTTCCCTTTTTCATTGGAAGACAACGCCAAAGAATGGTTGTTCTACCTCCCTTCAGGTTCAATCAACACTTGGCCTGAAATGGCTAGATTATTCTTGGAGAGATTCTTTCCTGCGTCTAGAGCTGCCAATTTGGGCAGAGAAATCTGCAGCATTCCACAAAAAGATGCTGAGTCCCTCTATGAATATTGGGAGAGGTTCAAGAAACTATGCGCAAGCTGCCCACAACATGGCATAACGGATCAATTATTGATTCAATATTTTTACGAAGGGTTGCTGCCAATTGAAAGGAGAGTAATAGATGCTGCTAGCGGTGGAGCTTTGGTAAGTAAAACACCTCAAGAAGCACGAGATCTTATATCTGCTATGGCTACTAATTCTCAACAGTTTAGTAGCCGTTCTGATGCACCAACAAGAGGCATACATGAGGTGAAATCATCCAATCTTGAATCTAAACTTGATAGAATTGCTGAATTATTGGAGAAAAATATTGTTGGGAATGCAAGTGCTATTAATCGGGTTCAACAAACCCCAGTCTGTGGTATCTATTGCTTTCAAGGACACCAAACTGATGCATGCCCGACTTTACAAGATGATTCCAGCAATGAAATTGTGAATGCAATGGGTAATTACAACTCCCAACCTCAAAGGAAGTACGACCCATTTTCAAATACATATAATTCAGGATGGAGGGATCATCCAAATCTGCGTTATGGCAATAACCAGCAGCCACAACAACAGCCCCCAAGAATGAATTATGGGGAGGAAATTACCAACCTGAAAGAGATGATGGCCAAGTTCATGGCAAGCCAAGAAAAACGTGATGAGCAGCTTGGGGAACTGAAGAATCAGTTTAGTCAAATGATGACTGCACTAAACAAGGTGAAAAATCGTGGAAAGCTGCCCTCTCAGCCGGATGTCAATCCATGCCATAATGTTAGTGCTGTTACATTGCGAAGTGGAAAGGAATTGGAGGCTGCACCAGGAAAATTGCCATACAACACGGGACAGGTTGTAACTAAAGCTGAAAAAATAGTTACAGCAGACAAGGAAATACCAGCAAATCCTGAGAAACCACCATTTCCACATAGATTGGCGAAGAAGAAGAAGGCTACTGATGATACTGAAGTCTTTGAAACCCTCAAAAAGGTGGAGATCAACATTCCACTTCTCACCGCAATCAAACATGTGCCAAGATATTGCAAATTCTTGAAAGAGCTGTGTACTGGCATGAACAAAATGCGTGTGAATGAAAGGGTTCAAATTGGAGCAAACGTCTCAGCCGTTTTAAAAGGAAAGCTACCCACAAAAGAAAGGGACCCAGGTATGTTCACAATCCCATGTAAAATAGGTAATGTAGGCATAGAAAAAGTAATGTGTGATCTAGGAGCATCTATAAATTTAATGCCTTTATCCATTTATTCAGCTTTGAATGTGGGGCCTTTGAAACAAAATGGAGTGGTTTTAACTTTAGCTGATAGATCTAGTGTTTTCCCTGAAGGAGTATTGGAGGATGTTCTAGTCCAAGTGAATGACTTAGTATTTTCTGCTGATTTTTATGTTTTAAATATGGAACAAGGAACATCAACCAATAGTGAAATGATATTGTTAGGCCGTCCTTTCTTGAAAACGGCCCGAACAAAAATAGATGTGCATGAAGGAACACTTACAATGGAATTCGATGGTGCTTTAATTACATTCAATATCAATAAAACAATGAAGCATCCAATCGATTATGCATCTGCATTTTTTGTTGAACATTCTGACCCAAATACCCAAAAGTATTTGGAGTTTTGTGGTTGTGACTCTTTACAGGTGGCACTAACCGAGGACCTTATACCCTCCAAATTGTCAAAATGGGAGCAGGAATGGCAACTACCAGAAGGGTTGGTCCAAGCAATTCAAGATCTCAATGCATCAGAAATTCTGCAGACTAGCACACTGCTGCAGAATAACACACTGCAGCTGCAGGAGGCCATACAACATGGCCATGTCGTACTGCCCAGAAACAGAATTATGCCTTCCATTGAGAAACCGCCAGAATTAGAATTGAAGCCGTTACCTTCCCACCTCAAATATGCATTTCTGGGAGCTGATGAGACGCTGCCAGTAATAATCTCAAAGGAATTAACTGAGGAAGAGGAGGAAAGCTTGGTCCAAGTTCTCAAAGAAAATAAAGAGGCAATGGGATGGACAATCACAGACATCAAAGGTATCAGTCGAACGATTTGCATGCATAGAATATTGTTGGAAGATGATTGTAACCCCAGTAGGCAACCACAAAGAAGGCTCAATCCGCCAATGATGGAAGTAGTGAAGAAAGAGATCTTAAAATTGTTGGATGCAGATATGATTTATGCCATCTCGGATAGCAAATGGGTGAGCCCAACTCAAGTAGTACCGAAGAAGACTGGGATTACAGTGGTGATAAATGACAAGGGCGAACTAATTCCAACAAGAATTCAGAATGGGTGGCGTGTGTGCATTGATTATCGAAAACTCAACGCCGCCACACGAAAAGATCACTTCCCATTGCCCTATATCGATCAGATGTTGGAAAGATTAGCTGGCAGAACTCATTATTGCTGCTTGGATGGATATTCAGGTTTCCACCAAATTCTAGTCGCACCGGAAGATCAAGAGAAGACAACCTTCATGTGTCCATTCGGCACGTTTGCATATAAACGCATGCCTTTCGGATTGTGCAATGCGCTAGCTACCTTCCAACGGTGTATGGTAAGTATTTTCTCTGATTATGTAGAGGATATCATCGAGGTATTTATGGATGATTTTACGGTGTATGGTGATTCTTTTACATCTTGCTTAGAAAATTTGCGAAAGGTTTTGAAAAGATGCATTGACACTAACCTGGTATTGAATTATGAAAAATGTCATTTTATGGTTAGTCATGGGTTGATTTTAGGACATATAGTTTCG
Source organism: Centella asiatica (assembly GCA_014636745.2). Classification (NCBI taxonomy): domain Eukaryota; kingdom Viridiplantae; phylum Streptophyta; class Magnoliopsida; order Apiales; family Apiaceae; genus Centella; species Centella asiatica. Next base: position 17,175,314 of record CM025782.1, read on the forward strand.
GCTAGAGGCATTGAGGTAGATAAAGCTAAAATTGATGTTATTAGTTCATTGCCTTACCCCGCAAATGTGCGGGAAGTTCGATCTTTTCTTGGGCATGCAGGTTTTTATCGCAGGTTCATTCAAGACTTTGCCAAGATAGCTCAACCAATGAGTGGTCTCCTTCATAAAGATGCAACCTTCAATTTTGGTGATGAGTGCAAGAAGGCGTTTGACAATCTGAAAGAGAAGTTGGTGACTGCTCCGATCATCAAGCCACCAAACTGGGAGCTGCCCTTTGAAATAATGTGTGACGCAAGCGACTTTGCAGTTGGAGCAGTCCTTGGACAGAGAATGGGACGTGATCCGCATGTTATATACTATGCCTCCAAGACGTTAGAAGACGCCCAGCGAAACTACACCACCACCGAGAAAGAATTATTTGCTGTGGTGTTCGCATTGGAAAAGTTCAGATCATACCTCTTGGGTACAAAGGTGATAGTTTATTCAGATAATGCCGCCTTAAAATATTTGATGACCAAAAAGGACGCGAAACCACGGTTGATTCGTTGGGTTTTATTACTACAAGAATTCCAAATTGAGATTAAGGACAAGAAGGGCGCTGAGAATCTGGTTGCTGATCATCTCAGCAGAATCACAACGCTGCCAGATGACAGCGAAGTAATTTTGGCAGAATTTCCCGATGAACAGCTGTACCAAATCAATACAAAATGGCCATGTCATAACCCCTGGTTTGTAGATTTGGTGAATTTTTTAACAGAACATGGATTCCCAGAAAATTATACTCGAGCCCAGCGACACAAGCTGAGGAGTGACGCCAAATACTTTATCTGGGATGACCCCTACCTTTGGAAAATGTGCTCGGATCGGATAAATAATACTTAATACTTATCTTAATAATTAATAATCATAATAATTAATACAAAAAATCACAATATTATAATAATTTTATTATTAATGACATTTTCAAACACTAATTGTTATTATATGGTTTACTATGTACTATGTCTAATTTAAGATTTAAGGTTTACGGTTTAGGATTATAATGTATTTAACTCATATTAGATTACTAATTATCATGATGATTGTATTATGATTATATTATAATTATGATTAACATTATATTTAACTCATCTTTTACAGTAATTTTTTTATAATCATAGTATTATAATCATTAGTGCATTATAGTATTTTATTATAATCATAATATTGTACTTAATTATTTCAAACAATAACTAATAATCATAATAATTATAGTATTTTACTATACTCATACTATTAATCATAGTGTATAATCATAGTATTATAATCATTAGTGCATTATATCCACCGATCAAATACATCAGAAAGTCATACAATTACAATTAATATAATTTAAAGGTCAAACTCGATCACAACTCTTCTTCATTATCGTCTAAATCTAACATGCTATGTTGAGACATTTGCGCGCACATCTCAATTACTTTATCATGATTTCTCTTATCATGATCAATGTATTTTTGACATATAACACATTTTTGTAGCCTTTTTGCAAATTGACTTTGTTCAATTTCACTATTAAATCTTGTGACCTTTTTACGACCCTTAGTTTGTGACTAAAGAGGTGGAAAATACTCATCTTCTTCGTCAATACTACCACCTTCCATGTGTAGCTCCTTCGATCTGCTCCTACCTTCAATCGTGTCATTTTCTTCAATCAATCTTGACTTACTTATCTATGCTTTCTCCTTCATAGTAGTTTCAAGACTATGCATGTAAGATGATTGCGATGTCGATCCAATTGCTGCAATTTCTTGATAAACCTTATTCAAATGATTGTAACGTATTATACTAATATCACCGACATCAAAGTTTGATTAAGCATTTATTTCATTTACGTAAGCAGGATCACCATGAATTTTGTTTGCATTTCTCGTCCACCTGCCACAAATCAAAGACATTGGAATCTCATTTATGCTCTTGAAGGTGATATACCTCAAAATATGTCTGCAAATCATGCCACTGTGCTAAAAGCGTTGACATATGCATGTCACATTATCGGAGTCCCCGTGTTTAACGACAACTTAAAAATATCGTCGGTTTTGTGGTACTTCCTCATTGAAAACTGTATATCCCTTTGTACCACCGATCCCAAATTTCTGAATCTTACGACGCGTTAACTTTTGACCCTCACAGAACTCGTTCGAAAAGTCTTTAAAAATATTCTTCGTATAGACAAGTGCCGCATGCTTTTCCAATAAAGTTTCGTTACGCAAATTTCTTGTCTTGTACTCTGTTTCAAGATCTTGCTTTCTCTCATTCAAGTATTGTTTCTCAATGGCTATTTGTGAGTTAATCACAAAATCTTTCAAACCGGTATAATTATTTACGTATTGATCAAAAAAACTGTTCATGGATTCACTTCTCCCGGTTGTAGTCATCCCTGCAACAAAATATAACTTTGAGTATGCTCCGATCCACTTCTCCTTTATATTATACATAGATTGAAGCCACTCGTGATGTTGTAAATCATATTGTTCCACCAATTTTGCCCACCTTTCCTCGAATTCGGCAGTTGTCACTGAATACAAACATCTACAATAACAACATATTATAAATGACAACAAAAAAATATTGACAATTTAACATCGACTATTTATAAAAATAGATACGTACTTGTCGAAATCTTCCTTAAATGTTTCGTAACTATTATATAAATGATGAAGTTTCTCCGAAAATTTGTTACTGATATGCCACGTACATATCAAATGATTGGTGGAAGGCAATACGGTAGCAATGACATTGTTCATGGCTCTATCCTGATCAGTTATAATCATCAAAGGAATTTTATTCTTAACCGCTTCTAGCAAATTTTCTAACACCCAAACAAATGTAGCTTCCATTTCATCCTTGATAAGGGCAAACCCAAACAAAATAGACTGATAATGATGATTAACTCCCGTAATTGGAACAAATGACATCCCATATTTATTTGTTCTGTAAGTGGTGTCAAAGGTCACTACGTCTCCAAAATTTCTATAACAAATAATTGATCGAGAATCCACCCACATGATACATGCAATGCGATTCTCTTCGTCAACTTTTATATTATAAAAAAAAATTTCAACACTTTCTGACTTGAGTCTCTTTAAAATCAACAAAACTTCTTGTGCATCATTTACATCAAATGCGTCATGTCGCAAGTTGAGTATAATATTTCGAATATCTTCGACAGTGAATTTAACATTTGTCTTTCCACCACTCATTGTACTCAACACATTCATTATCAAAATTGGTTTGATTTTTGATCGGTGGAGTAAATTATTAACTCTCTATCAGCAACAGTTATATTTTTGTGTGTTGTCATGAAATCTATTTTACTAGGCGTTACTATTGAATGATTGTGATTTAATTCCACTTTTGTTAAACACCAACTATTATTTTGCACGTTATGAACAACAAACATTCTGGCTTTTCACATTGTGCGTTCAATAATATCTCTCTTCCTCCGGATTATGCTTTCATCGTCATTTTCATTTTCAAACAAATTTTTTTTTTAATAGGTCTACCTATTTTTCTAAATGCATATAGTTTATGAGCTAATTGATTTGACCCCGAATGTTTTCTGCTGGTTAAAATTTTGACTTCAAATCCACTATTATGAGCATATGCATTATAGTATTTTTTAGGTTCAAATATACTTGTAAATATTTGACCCATATACGGAGGACAAACACCATCACTGTCTAAATTTATTTTTTCTTTGTCATTCAAATTATTTTGTTGTTCGATATTATTTTCTTCGTCAATATGATGTTCTTCGTTCTCAACATTCATACTTATATCAAAATCAAAATCATCAAAAAATGTATCAACATCATATATTCTATCGTTATCACTAATTTTAAAATTAAGAAGGTGAAGAGCTAAAAACCTGATTAAAATGTCAACCTGAGATATGCTTATCTGATTTGTAATAAAGAAATTTTTTTTAACAAATGAGTTAGATTCAAAAAAAAATTTATTCATAAAACTAGAGAACGAAGAAGAAAACTGAAATGAGAGAACGAAGAAAGAAACTTACATGTGGCTGAATAAGATAGTTTTTTGACCTAGGTCTTTCTTATCATGTATATATAGTATATCACGAAGGAAGGAAGAAAAAAAATATTGTACTTGTTACTTTCAAATATAACACTGGTGGAAAGCAGGCGAAGGGAAAAAACGGAAGGCAAAAAAAAAAAAAAATTTCCCCTTTCCACCACTCTCACTGGCGGAAAAGGGAATTTTTTTTTTTTTTTAAATTTACCCTTCCGCTACTATCACTGGCAGAAGGAAAGGCATTTTTTTTTTGAGTTTGATCTCAAGCGTTGGATCATTCCTTGGACGTTAGACATGGATTGACCCCCTATATATATACATACATATATAAATAGATATGTATATATATACATGTATACCTACATATACATACATATATGTATATGTAGGTATACACATACATATATGTATGTATGTGTGTATATATATACATATATATATATACACACACACACACACACATATATATAACGTTCACCTTTAAACACACTCAAATTAAGTATATATATGTATACATATATATACTTAATTTGAGTGTGTTTAAAATTAAAGAGAATATAACGTTCACCCTTAAAGTATAAAATAGAAAATATAAAAGAGTATGCTTGATTCTGTAAGAAAAAATGAGAAAATATTAGAAAAGAGTAACACACTAATAATCTAATAATTAAGTTGTACAAAAACAAAACAAACACGACAGAGATTTACATCAAGTTGGACATTATAAGTGAAAATACAATACAATACAATATAATTTCAGAACATCACGACATTAAAAATAAAACTACACAACAAAACAACACAACAATAGAAATAGATCTGTATAATATTGCAAAACGGAATTAAATTCTTTTCTATTGTGTAAACACAACAGAAAGCAAATAAATAAAGCAATCATGAAATCTGAAAGTACCAATATCAAACACAAGAGATACAAAGTAATTTTAACGTGAAAAACTTTTTCGGTGTAGGAAGTAAAATCAATGGACATTTTCGGATTTTACCCAAAATTTTTACTATCAAAATAATAAATTGAAAGAATTCTCTCTAGATAAAATTAAAGACATATATTTTCAATAACGACAATTGAATAGTGTACTAACAAAGAAATACATGAGAATATATAAAATAATCTCACCAAAAAAACATAAAAAATTACACTCTAAAATTATATCAAAATCGGTGTGTACTAACAAAGAAATATATGAGAATATATAAAATAATGTCACCAAAAGAACATAAAAAATTACACTCCAAAATTATATCAAAATCGGAGTCACGAGATTTCAAAATCGTACAGAAGAAATAGGAGGATGTGGACACACCAAAATCAGCTGTTTCGTACCACATTTCGAATGAATGTATGAATCGGCTACTCGATTTAAGATATTTTAGGCTTTTTCTCGATTTCTCTCAATTAATCTTTGTCTCACAAGATATGTAGCTATTACTAAGAATAAAAATATAAAATTCTATGTATTCTCCAATTAAGCTTTATCCTAGTACATGATAATTTGAATTTTTCACATAGGAAAGAAATAATCCAACAGAAAATCTGTATTTAGACTTGATTTTGAGAACATCTTGTTTCGTGTCATTAGGACACCCATTTGCGGATGGAGATAGGAAATATATTGTTCTCAATAAATCAAGTTTTATCTGCTAAGGATAACAGAAAAAAGAATACCAAAATTTTTACTCTTTTTGATTTTCTCTTTTGTTCATTTGCTGATTTAATCAGTTTACATATTATATATCTAGTTAAGATTATTAACTACAAAGTTTGTAGTTCAAAATCTGAAGCAGGTTACTAAGTTTGGATTCTATAAAACGCCAGAATATCTTTTGAATTGTTTTTTAACACCCTAATTAAAAGTTCAAATTTATGTTTGTATAAAATGAAAACAGATTTCACTTTGGCATGAATATCAGTTATAATTTAAACAGAAAAGAAGATTTATGGTAGGAAATGATATTAATTGTTCTAAATGATGCTTTGTTTATCGTTTAGTTCTCTATGAGTGACGCCTATCTGATAGCAACTTTTAGTAATGTTATATTGGATATTATAAGAAAAAATGAAACAACAAAAATTGCTGAATAAAAAAAAGTAATGACCAAAACTTAACCGCAAATAATGATTCAACTTGATTTTTGAGAAAAATCTTTACCTAGGCGGAGACACATCGAGTAGAGTTTGAGATGAAGCAATGGATGTTTTTGAATTTCGATCGATGTTTAATAAAACTACGTCTTATTTTTGAAAATCTAGTAAGATAATTTAACAATAAATTTTACTTTGTACATTTTTACAATTTTCATTTACAAATTTTCTCTTGATTTTACAATTATGTCATATCCTTATTTTCAATCATTTACTTTCTCACTACTTTTACTCACTTTAAACTAATTTAATTCTACTCCACTCATTTTAAATGATAAACCGGATAATTTAACTAAAATTGCATTTTTTTCCCTCCATATTTGTGCAAAGTTAAATGTTGTAATTGTTGAGAGACTTAAGATTGGGATTTTTAATTTAGAAAGTATAAAATGACTCCATATGCTAATACTCATTTAATTCAATAAGTTACAAATCCAAATTAAAATATATTAGGTCGCATAGTCCGTACCCAACACGAACACGTTTTTAATTGATGATTTTTTTATTATTTATTCTTATCTTCAAATATAGATAAAATTCAATATATTTAAAATTGGTCATCATTTTATTTTATTAGATGAAGAAAATGAAATATACAAAGTTTATATTTTGTCAAGTACTCCATATATTAATTGTTATGTGTTTTACATTTGTTTTTATAGAATTTCTATGGATTTCGATTATATCGTGAAAAGGATATAATAGAAAGATTAATTCGAATAGTTAAATTAGTAAACATATATAAATATTCTTTATAAAAAAAAATTTAATAAAATAATGAACAATTTTTTTGTGAAAAATAAAAAGTGTGCAAGTATAATATATATCCCTATCTGAATATGTATATATGCATGTGTATAAAGTTATGTAATATATCTATGAAAATATACAACTAATATATAACGTATATTTACAATAACACATAAATATTTTTTTCTATGACATTACGTATAATTATTTTATATTTAGTATATCAAGAGATTAATTTAACAATATAAATTTTTAGAATGTCATGTAAATATATTATATGGATATAAAGAATATATGACTTTTATTATAAGCAGTAATATTAAGAGACACAAATCCAACATCAAAATCAAAATAGTAACTAATAAATCACTGAACTCATAATAATTCACTTTAATTGTAAATTAACTCAATGTGTTATCAATCAAATGGGGTCTACTGGTTTAAGATCCTCTATAAATAATAATAGTATAATTGATGATTGATTTCTAAATCTTAATGAGTTTTTGGTTAGTCAATACGTTTCTAAAGTAATTTTTTAAATTTTAATGACGTTCTGGTTGTTCAGTGTTACTAAATTAACTCAGAGTTACTAAACTATAATATTAAAATATACTAAAAAAATAGTTACACGTACTATGCTTAAATTTATAAGCTAGGTAATATTAAAACACGATACTCTATTTCCATTTCACTAAAAAGTCATACTATAATATTTTACAAAAATAAAATTGTACATTATTTGAGATTTACATTTATAAATAATAAATATTTTCCCCATAAAAATAGCAAAAGTATTTGTTCAATGTAGAGAAACATTAAAATTTTAGCATAATAATTGAAAAGTTAATACTCCTTCCATCGGTCTGTTCCAAACTATTTACAACTTTTGAATTTGTACAATTATTTAGTAAAAAGTAAATTTTTTATTAAAATGTACATATTGTGTTTTGAAATGAGTGATGAAAAATGAATTAGTTTGGAATAAATAAAAGTAATGTGAAATTAATGGCCTAATATGTGTTTAAAATGATGATATAAACACATCTTTTAAAAAGTAAAAATATTAAGCGTTGAAGTTTTACTACCCGCAAACTTATATGCCGAAAAGTTAAAGAGATTAGATGTTTACGTTTTGTTAACTACAGGATATGGTAAAACAAACTTATATGCCGAAAAGTTAATAGGTTGGATGTTTACGTCTTGTTAGCTAGAGGATATGGTAAAAAGTAACAATGATGCTATGAACCTCGAATAAGGCACTGAATATTCCCGATAATTTTAATATTTATCTCATTTATCCTTTGTTTTATTACTTGCATGTAGAAGGGATATTTGTATGGAGGGTATACCATATATTTTCTCCACTTTCGGGACATGTTCGGTGAATTCTGTCGGGGAGCACATCATTATTGAAAAAGTAAAGAGATTGAATGCTCAAAAAGAGGTTAGAGTCAAGTTTTGTTAACTACATGAATATAGTTAATACAGTTAAATTTTGATAAAATAATATGTTGAGATTGAAAAAAATATTTATTTAACAAGATTATTTATTTATCGATAAATAAATAAATTATTCATTTATCGATAAATTAATATTTATTATCTTAGAGAGAATTTTTTAATATAAATATATACATTGAATTTGTCGGCTCAAGAATTTTATATCGGATTTCAGACACTATCAATAATTGGCAAAGAACAAATAACATCATCTAAATATGCATATCATTAAATAAGAGAAATAATAGTAATCTCTATTACATTATCCAAAAGAATATTCTAACAGCGAAAGTTTATGAGAAGCGCACACAGGACTTACAATCTAAATATCTCAGTAATAATCTCATTCTTCATTCTTCCTATAAATATCAACCAAAGGAGGGCGATCATGAAACGTTCATCAGGCCATTTTTGCCTTATCTTTATCAGACAATTCGACCTTCTAGTCATATCCTATAAAACATTTAATAATAGCAAGGTGAATGATTTACGCTCGCAAGTATATAATCATATATTTGGGTAAGCCTTGAAAAAATAGATAATTTATAGGGTTTAAGCGTTTGCCAAATTGGGTGAAAACAATGACATCACCTCTTGATAATTTAGAGAAATATAGTTTCTATGGTCTCCTAGTAATAACGAATGATTTGACAAGTTACTTAAATGAATAAGAAATAATTTCACACGCGACTTGTAACCATGTTCATTTGGTGCACGTGCCCTTAGGAACTCCATATCAAATAGTATATCAGTTGTTCAGCCTGACCATCATCTGATTTAATCATGATGACATACGTAGTCGATGCATAAATCTTTTATCTGCGAGGGTTTGCTTATCGATGCTTCAGTTTTCGTCCCATATAAATCCTACGTCCGGGGTATCATGCAGATACATCCCACTAGTCTTTAATTACTTACACATATATACTTTACAAGTATATGGTGAAAAATAGGTTTTCTACATCAGTTAAGATTTACTTTGGCGTGTTAGTGAATTTAAATAGCTAACAGTCACCCAAAGAATATTTGAATCTAGTACAACATTTTTATGTACATCGGATCAAGAGATCGTACGTTACTTAACTTTGAAGAAATTAAAGTATGAATATTGACATAATAATATCTTGAATACATTACATATTAATTGAAAAAAGGTAGAGTGAATATATATTTGCCTTGAGTTCTTAGTGAATCTTAAATTTAACAACTTGCGTAGAAAACAACTCTGTAAAACATGTACATTCAATAACATAAAAAATCTCAACTTAATTACACATGAGGATGCAAAAGTGTTTGTCAAATTCTTAGATCTGTGATTGACTAATTGAGTAGTCATTCGTTGAATTGAAATTCGGTTGAGACCAAATCGGAGTCCGAGAAATTTTTGGATTGATAATACTCCGTTCGTAAGCTCCTGATAAATTGATTTATTTGTTGGAGGCCTTAGATCAATTAGTTAATACTTATTAATTAATTTTAGTTTAAATGATTTATTAATCATTTATTATTCATCAAAACTTTAATCCTTAATTATTATTTAATTATTTTAATTAAACAATAATTATTTCTTAATTAAATCTTAACATAAAAAGATTTATAGGTCTTTTATGATTTATTAAACATTTATTCTTAAATTATTATTTAATTTCTTTAATTAAATAATAATTATTTCTCAATCAAATAATTTATTTCTTAATTACTTTTGATTTAAATGATTTAATTAGAATTTATTCATTAATTATTTTAATTAAATAATAATTGATTTTGATTTATTAATTTAATTAATTAATAATTACTCCTCAATTAATATTAGCTTAAATGATTTATTAATCATTTAATATAAATTTAGAATTTCTTCCTTAATTATTATTTAATTCTTTCAGTTAAATAATAATCATTTATAAATTAATAATTTGTCACTTAATTGTGAAAATTAAGAGACTCTTTCTTCATTAATTAATTTATTTCTAAATCATAAAAATTTTAATCATTTACAAAAAAAAAATTTATTTACATGTCAAAATAATTATCCTTAAGTTATTCATTTATCAATTTAAATTGTATATGTATTTTATTTTATTTTTAAATTTGGATTGGGAATTAAGAAATAAAAATAAAAAAAAGTTAAGTCGGATCGGGTCAGAATCGGGTCATGGACGGGTCAGGTCTGAGTCGAAACTAGGTTGGTTCGGCACGACTCGACGTTATCACCTTCAACAGATTAGGATTTTGGACGAGGGCTACCACCAGAGTCGCGGCTACCACCTTCGAATCCACCATGCATGGTGCTCGTTCGGTGGTGAAGGCATTACCATGGGCTTTGTTATATGCGAATGTGCCGTTACCCTTCATGCCATGGCCGGAAAGAGGCTAGAAAGCCTAAGCGTGGCTTGCCGCCAGTGAGCTCGCCATAAACGGTGATGAAGCTCGCGACAAAACTTAAACTCCTAATTTATCCACCATTCTTGACAAAACAAGTATGAATTTGAAAGAGGGAGAGCTCAAAAACACATTCGTACAATTTATTTAAAGTTTTAACAACACAATCGCAATAAAATTTTGAATTTTCAGTTCAGGTCCTTTGAAACTTCTGCCGAGAAGAACTTGCATGAAACTTGACCATTTTTAAAAATTCTTTAAGGCAAACTAATCTACACATGTGCATGAACAATGTTGTTATAACATTTGATTTCATTTTAGACATGTTATCTAGGTCGAATCGGACGAAAAACAGTTAGGGTTCTTGAGTGTTCTTCATTTTTTCTTGAATTTTTATTTTTATTTTGAATAAACTTTAAAATTCAATATCTTATAAACTATTGATGCTATGCACACGTGTTATGTATGAATTTGATAGCGAAAAATTTATTCTACACAATGGTACTAACATAAATGACAATAAATGCTGAAATAAAAAGGCAGTGTGTTATCTCTTTAAGGATTTAATGAGAAAAATGTTAAATCTTCGATAAATGCTCTTAAATGAAATTTTAGATTTTGTTTGGTGAATTTGCTGGAGAAAAATTGACTGAAGTGGAGGTTAGAGTTTGGTTATAATGGTATATTTATATAACTTGCAATTCATTTTTGACCATTAGATTAGTTTTTGAAAATTTGACTTAGATTGGAATGTTTTTTCCTTGGATTGAAAATCTTTTCCTTGTTTTGCCATTTAGGGAAAATGCTGAAGTTTTAAATTTAATTAGTGTTTAACTTGATATGTTTAGCCACTAATTAGATTTTAATGATTATGCATTGATTTATCACATAAACCGAAAAGTTATCCACACCGATGAGGCAAAAAATATGATTATGAAATTCTTATCATAATCAACATCTCATGACTTTTATAAAGTCACGTTTGTTACAATTTGTCGTCAGTGGACGTTCGTGCATTGACTTACATGATTTGCACGTATAGTTAATCGTAAAAATCTATCGGTCATTGAAATGAAACAAAAATTTCATAACTAACACAACTTAAGTGTTCATACAATTTATTTGAATTTTCAAGTTCTCACACTGTATATGACAATAAAAATCAAAAGTAATATTTGAATCTAGAAAATATCAAAGTTTTAGTAAAATTTAATGTTTCTAAAAACTAAGTACATGTACATAGTAAATGAAAACTAGTCTTTTACCTATATTATTTGAATCTAGAAAAACTAATTATTTTTATTAAAAGTTAATTTCCCTAAAAACTAACTCCATGTTATCTATCAAATGAAAAGATTTAATTTTACCTATAAAAGTTAGATATTTGAAAAATATATTCAAAGTACAATATTTTCTTCTCAAAATACTTCTCATCATTTGAAATGTGTAAAAAAATAACTTTAATTGATAAAATCAGGAGTGCAAAAGCATAAGAAAGAGAATTAAGTTATTAGTCAAAAAGATATACAAGCATGAGTGCAACAAATGTTTGATTTGACTATTAGTCAATCAATAATATCAAACACTCTTAAAGGGTGTCAGAATATTTGTGAGATGAGATAAAAAATAGCAATGTTAAAAGGCATAAATTGACAAAATATTTTGATTTAGAGAAAGTTTTGTATGAGTGATTTTTTCAAAGGTAATAGAAAGTGAACATGTCAGGAGAAATTATCTAAGAAAAAGCAAAAGAGCTTCTACAAAAAATGTATGATGAAACCAATCCATAATTCAACTTTTCCAGTGGATGGTTAGAACGTTTCAAGGCAAAATATGGAATCAAATCTTACCGACATTTTGGTGAAAGTGGTTTAGTTATCATGGAGAACATTGAAAATTATTTACTTGGAATACAGTCAAAACTAGACCAGTTTTAGTTGAAGGATATGTATAATATGGATGAAACTAAATTATTTTACCGATTGTACGCTGATCTTTCACTTGCTACCAAGCAGCTTGAAGGGTGCAAAAAAGACAACGATAGAATTACTGTTGTTATTTGTTACAATGGTGACGAGTCTAACAAAGTTTCACTTAGGATTATTGGTAAACATGCAAATCCTAGATGCTTTAAAAATGTGAACATAAACAATCTTAATTGCATGTATCGATCCAAAAAGAAAGATTGGATGATTGATTTGTTTTTTCAAGAATTTGTTAGTTGGTTTGATAAGGGAATGAATGGGAGGAAGGTTATCTTAATAGTAGACAATTGTCCAACTCATCTAAAGATAGTTAAAGGCTTGAGAAATGTAGAGTTATTTTTCTTATCTCTAAACACGACATCTAAGATCCAACCATGTGACACTGAGATTATTCGAACATTCAAAGCTCATTATCATTGTCATTTTTATTCTAGCATCTTACAAGGTCTTGAGGTTGAAGCACCTTGAAAAAATTAATATTTTGGATGCTATCAAATGAAAGTAATATGCCCTCAAGCCAATCACGTTAGACGTGATGAAACATTTATTTTGTAATCTTATTCATTTATTAATAAAAGAATTTTTTTTAAAGGCGTTTATTTATATGTTTAAGTTGTTAAATATATTAACCCATAGTTTAGAGTTATATTTTAGGATCATGATGAGATCATGCTAATGAGATCTAAAATATGTTAACTCGAAACTAAAAATGTTCCTGATCGTAGGATCACTAATAATGGTGTTAGTGAATCCGGAAAGATTAGTACATACTGTGCTTGCTCTTAATAAGAGGATGATTGATCTCATAATCATTTGTGTGACGACATTAAAGCAAGTATGTAGGTGCTTATTAGAGAATAAGTTCACTGAACGTGACTCGCTTAAATGAACACCTAATGGAGTTTTACCTGCTTGTCAATAGGAGTTCATCTAGTGATAGTTGTACAAGTGATCCTTAGACTTGAGATCGTTACGGTTATCTTGTGTACACTAAATTATACTTTGTCATATATCTTAACTCAAGCAGTGTATATAAGTGTATGTTCGGGTATAATAAAGTGTATGTGGAGATAAGTGAATGATCAACAAAGGATCTACCGCTTCCAGTAAAGGGAGAGAATGTCCTATGCGATTCCATGAGTGACAACTCGGGAATCTCTGGCCAAAGTGGAATGATAATTAGAATGTGTTTCTAATTGACATTATATTGAGTTGTGCATCTATGAATCAAAATGCATATGATTAAATAAAATAAGACTTGACAGTAATTCCATGTCTTATATTTAATCGGGACATTGTGTGGTAGAAGGATTGAATTGTACGGTAACTATTCACTGAATAGGTTCTTTGTGATTAAACGTTGATTTCATATTATCCGGATAGTCATGATATGCTGAGAGGTATCCCTCATGATGTAGAATAAGTATAATTAATATAATTAATTATGTTTAATGAATTAAAGTGTTTAATTCGTATAAATAAAATTAGAATAGTTCTAATTTAATTTATTTCTACAACCGGCTTAATATTGAACCTAAAGGGTCACACCATAAAAGGGAAATAATAAATTATGAAGATATTGGAAAATAATAATAATTAAGTAATTTAATTTGTACCATGGTGGAATAAATTAAATAGCTTATTATTTATAATTTAGTATTTTAGAAATACTTATTATAAATAAATAAGAATTATTCTTATATTATTATTATTTAATCCTATTCCTAAGTAGTCTAGGAATTAGATTAAAAAGTGGTGTTATTATTTAATAATAAATAATCCAATTTCTAAATGGTTTAGGAATTAGATAATGGAATTTTATTATTATTTAATAAATAACCAATTCCTAAATGGTTTAGGAATTAGTTTAGGGGTTGTCTATATAAGGAGACTTATAATAGATTAAACCCTAACTGTCATAATAATTGGTAGCCTCCATAATATTTGTCACCAAAATATTGTGAGAGAAATCCAATATTCTTCATAATCAAAATTCTCTGGTGGATCACATTTAGAGTACTACACACTTGAGTAGTAAACGTTGGATCCGGTGGAACAATCAAGAACGTGGAATAAATTACAAGACGGATCAAGGGATCGACTAGAGCGTGAAAGATAAAGATTGCGGTGTTTATTCGTGCGTATAGATTCTACATCAACGTTGTCGAATTTACAACGGTATGATTTTAATCGTTCCTTAATTAATAATATCGTATAAGGTGATTCCTGGGATTGCAGAAAAATTTTAAATTGCTATTTTTCATACTTCCGCTTCGTTGTCTGTAATTTTCTGCACTATCATCAAATTTGTTAACATGGCTTGAAATTTTGATGTGAAAGCAACAACAATTGCAAATTGTTTTCGGCATTGCAAGATTCGTTAAAAAAAAAATGATACTCTCAAACTAGAAGTTGGTGAATTAAATGAATTTATCCAATAATTAAATGACTGTTATTTCTAATTTACGGTATAGAAATGTGATGGATGTTGAACATCTTTTGTAATATCCTAGCAAGAATGATGCAGTTATGAAATCACCTACAGACGAAGAAATTATTCAATCGGTAATAAACAACAACAATGATGAGAATAATTCTAAACTAGAGGATAGCAACGTTGTCCCAAATGTAACGTCGAATGAGGCATTTCAAGCAATAGTTACCTTAAGCAACTATTTGCTACAACACGAGGAAAATATTTTTGAAGTTGTGTATGCTATACAAAAAGTTAAGAATAAGGTTTATTTTGGTTTAGGTGGGAAGAAAAAATAATTAATTATAGATGTATATTTTCAAAAGAAATGATTATCATAAGAATATTGTAAATTGATTGAAAGATTTGGTTTATATAATATATAAATTCAGTTTACTTTATATTTTTATTGGGTCCTTAAGGATTTAATTTTTTTTTATTACATACATTTAGCGAGATTATTACTTTAACCCATTGGGTCAAGTCGAGACTGAAAAAAATTATTATATAATCAAGGTTATTAGTTTATCTGTTATTAATTTATTGAGATTTAACTGTATTGGTGTATGCGTGAGAGTTTAAAAAAAAAAAGAACAAATGAGTTGAAAATAAATGATGTGATATAAAATAGATGTTATAAGAGTAATTTAGATAATTAAATTTTTCAAAAAAAAATAATGTCAAAAAATACATGAGACATCCGTAGAAAAGAAAGTTCTATAAATATGAGCATGTATGGTTTATTTAATTGCCTCATTTGTCCTTTGTAATTAAGAAAAAAATGAGAAAAAAATTAGTGAAAAATAAGTGATAAATATAAAATAAATGTTTCAAGAGTAATTTAGATAATTAAATTTTCTAAAAAGAAAATGTTTTACACGCTTTTGTAATGAAGAATTCTGCAACATTTATTACCGGTACCGTATACACTGCGATGCGTTGGGGGTACTTGGCCAACTCCAGACAATTCACAATTTCATCAATATTTAATTTTTAAGACATTATTTGGGAAAAAACAAAAACATTTGGTTCTATTTTTATTTTTTGTTATTGTTATTATAGCCTTATTTCTCTCTCTCCAAAATTGAATCGGAAATTGAAATTAGGGTTTCTAATTACAGGACATCCTCTTCCCCGACTTCTGTTTCTCTATGAATCAGCGTTTGTGACTCTCTCTGCTTCTCAGATCTTCAGTCAACAATGTATGTTTTTCCTCTGCACTTTCAATCTTTCATATAAATTTCATTTTTGAATAATTCTGTAGCTCGACGAATCAAAAACCTGTAATTGTATCCAGTATCTGTCGTTGATGTGTGGATCATGATATGAGTATATTATTCTATGGCGTATATTCTATAATGTTAGGAATGTATGTTTATTAGTTCAATTTAAGGTGGAATCATTGAATTGTTTTGTTCGGTAAGGGAATTCCCAATTAGGATTTGGTTAGGGTGTAGTGGATATGATTAAGCAGATACTAGGTAAGCTTCCTCGGAAGACATCATCTAAATCTTCAAATGGTGATTCAAACAATGAGGGTGCAATTTCGTATGTGAATTCATCGAATGTGGCTGCTGGTGGTGGAGTTGGTTACAATGCCAAGAGTAATTCTGCATCTGGGAAAGCTTTGAATTCGGGTTCTGGATCTCCTCGTACTACGAATGGAACTTATGTGCAGATTACAACTGTTAAATCAACTCAAGGAAAGAAGTTAGGTCCCATGGCTGCTCAAGCAGGTCAGGTGCTGAATTATGCTGCCTATGAAGCTTTGCCTAGCTTCCGTGATGTTCCAAGCTCTGAAAAACACAACCTTTTCATTAGGAAGTTGAATATGTGTTGTATGGTGTTTGATTTCAGTGATGCTTCAAAGAATCTTAAAGAGAAGGACATAAAACGACAAACCTTGCTTGAGCTTGTTGATTACATTTCATCAGTGACATCCAAGTTCAATGAGATCATAATGCAGGAGATTACGAAAATGATAGCTGCAAATCTGTTCCGAGCGTTTCCATCTAGTTATGATAACAAGCCACCAGATGTTTATGACCCAGAGGATGATGAACCAACTATGGAACCATCGTGGCCTCATCTTCAGATTGTGTATGAGTTTCTTTTGAGATTTGTTGCTTCGTCGGAGACGGATGCGAAACTTGCTAAAAGGTACATTGATCATTCTTTCTTGTTGAGGTTACTTGACCTCTTTGACTCAGAGGATCAACGAGAGAGGGAGTACTTGAAGACAATTCTGCATCGCATCTACGGGAAGTTCATGGTGCATCGGCCATTTATTAGAAAATCTATAAACAACATCTTCTACAATTTTGTTTTTGAGAATCAGCGGCACAATGGAATTGCAGAACTGCTTGAAATTTTGGGTAGTATTATAAATGGGTTTGCGCTGCCTTTGAAGGAAGAGCACAAGCTGTTCCTTGTTCGTGCACTAATTCCCCTTCACAAACCCAAAAGTGTAGCAATGTACCATCAACAACTATCATACTGCATTACACAGTTTGTGGAGAAAGATGGTAAGCTGGCTGACACAGTTATCCGAGGTCTGTTGAAGTATTGGCCAATAACTAATAGTTCAAAAGAGGTCATGTTCCTTGGCGAGCTGGAGGAAGTCCTGGAAGCCACCCAGA
The DNA here is from genome assembly GCA_014636745.2 of Centella asiatica. Classification (NCBI taxonomy): domain Eukaryota; kingdom Viridiplantae; phylum Streptophyta; class Magnoliopsida; order Apiales; family Apiaceae; genus Centella; species Centella asiatica. The sequence continues at coordinate 17,193,281 of CM025782.1, forward strand.
CTGCTGAATTTCAGAGATGCATGGTCCCTCTATTCCATCGTATTGGTCGCTGCCTCAACAGCTCACACTTTCAGGTACTATAGTAGTCTTTTGATATTCTTTCATTTTCCTCTAGTTTTTTGGAGTACCATTGGTATCTATTACTTGGTAATCTGCATCTGAACTCGTTCACGTGCTTTTAGAGCTTTCGCTTTGTTGCTGGTATACTTCATTACATGTTGGACTATGTATCCTGTTGTGGTACTGAGCACTGCCATTTTTTTCTGGGTGAAGTGCCATTTTTGGATATGATTCTTTTTTTCTTTGAAAGGAAAGGTCATTCAAAACATTTTAAAGTTCATGAGTCACAAAAGGGGGTGTCCTCGCCATCCCAAAAACCATAGTTGATTCATTGAGAAGTTCAGTTGAGTTGATGGCCAGCCTTGTAGACAGCTAATTGTCTAATCGACCAACTAGTTCGTATATTAGTCGAGGAAAAACTTTACATGTAAACCTTATTTATATATTGACATTACCCATACCATTAGTATTAAATATCATTAGAAACACAAATATGTTATTTCCACAAATATAGAACATTATACTACCTCTGTCTAACTCCATTTGCAACGTGAGAGCATGCGTGACATGGATTTTTAGGCATCCAAGACTCATATCTTACTTTTTTTAAAAATTAAATATCTATAATACTCTTAAAGACATAACATCTTAATGCATCAAAATTATAAAATTTTCAAAAACAACGTATCTAAAATTTTTTTTATGATACCTTAAAATCTGTGCTTCACAAATTCAAAAATATTATGCAAATGGACTGGGACGGAGGGAGTAATAAATCTGATATAAATTCTCTAATTCTAATTTGAAATAAACTTAAAAAATAATAATGGGTTGAAATCAATGTACATTAAAAGGTGAGAAATATGTTCAGGTTATTGCCTAACAATTACTAAACATGAAAATTAGTTTACCAGAATAAATTATATAATAACTCAATAAGTAATAAGTAGTTTAAAATTTTTTATACAGCTTTGGCGGCTAGCAGGTTGGTTAAATTTAGATTTTAATATTTAGAAAATGAGTATCAATATTTAATTTAAATAAAATATTCCATAGAATTTTATTTTTCATCAAAAGAACAATATTTCTCTAAATTCTATACAAGTTCAAATATAAAATAATTATCAAAGACAACTTTAATCATTAACTCTAAGAGAGCAGTTCACAAGTGATGGGGAGTGCAAGGAAACATCTAAGGAGACTGTTCTTATATATAGTAGATAATTTTATTATTATAGAAATTAATTTGTCTAGTTATTATTTGTGTACATTATTTATAGTACTAATATTTAGTAGACTATTATTTACGATTTATTAGGCCAAATGGGCTTAGTGTTTTATTTAATGGGGTTTGTTCCCTATAAATAATAACGTATTAGGTACTTTGAGACTAGACTTTGGATTATTGATTTGTGAGATTATTCTCTTCCATTTGTTGCGATCAATGACTTTTCTGCCTTCTGCGGTTCCTTAAAACCTAGGGGTAGAGGTTCCTCTGCGGTCGAGCCTCCCTAGTTTATCTTTTCATTTTTAATTTATTTAGTTCTCATTGATTTCTGCTCTTGTCCTACATCATATTTGGCATCAAAGCCGAAATTCTTGGGAAGCCGTCACTACTCTGGTTACTGTTCACGACAATTGTCAGACAGCATCAGATCGACGACGTCAAAATATCATCAAATCTGACGTCATCGTCAGGTCACTGACATTGTCAGAATCTCGTCAATCAGATCTCGCCATCAACAGATCTCCTTGTTTCGCAGCTACGTTTGCTGGTTGCCACAGTCGCCGTTCATCAGTCCTTTTGTGCTAACTGCTGCTCTATATTATCTAGGGAGGTAACCCTAATTTAATCTACTTACATTGTCTAGTTACCCAAATACCCCACAACCTTTTAATCTTTCTTTAAACTGCAGCCCATAAGTCTTCCGGTAAGAACCTGGCCACTTTCAAGTTTTACCCCTTTAAATTGCTATCCCGGTAATTGAACATCTGTTTATTGCATATCAGCCCCTTATATTTTCATTGCAAAGCCTGCCCTTACATATTCAGTCCCTTAATTTCCAAATATTTTTGTTCCTGGCCCTTAAGTTCACTGAAATATTGGTAAGATCCCAAAAAAAAAAAAATAAAGAAAAAAAGAGAAAAAGAGAAAAAAAAACTGTCTTTCCATTGTCGCACATCATGTCTAGAGCTACAAAAGCTGAAATTGAATGGCTAAAAGATCATATAAGTGGCTGCGAGGGTGAATGTGAGTATTTGGATTATGAAATTCATGTTCATGGTCGTCTTCTTTGTTGTCTATGTTTAATAATTGTTTGAAAGAAAGGGCAAGGTATAAGCTTCAAGATCTAGAAAGGGAGTCTCAGATTAAGGATTTTCAATCAGACATGAAATCTATGTTTTCTTTCGTAAGGAAAACTCTTGAACATGCTTTGAAGCTATGTAAGGCAAAAGAAGATGCAACCAGATCCAACGGTTTTGATGTTCCTCAAATTGAAGTTTCTTGTGTGGAGTAGAAAGAGGAAATCCTAATAATTTTGAGAAGGTTGTTATTGAGACTGTTCGGGAGGATACAATTGTCAATGAAAAGATTGTTGTGCATGGCAAGTCTACTCCTAAACTTGCTAAATGTGCCACTCCTGACTCTAGCAAAATTCAAGAATATTCCAAAGTTGTGCCTAGTTCAAGTGTTGTTGAGATGGTTACAGTGGAGTCACATATTAACGAGTTTAGTGGATGACCACCTGTGGTTCAAGAAGATGCTTTGATTGAAGTTGAGCATGTTGAATTTGTTCTTCCAGAAATCTTGCTTGCGTCAGTCATCGATGCAAAGAGAGTTCGCTTTTCATTGTTTTTTTTCTCAAAGATGTGGACTTCTTTTCATGTGAAGCTATTATCTAGGGCGTTCCAGATTTTTCTTTTGTTGCATATTTCTTCATGTTTGATTCTGTCTTTCTATAAAACTCGAGGACGAGTTTTTTCCAACAAGGGTGAATGATGGGAGCGCAAGCAAATATCTAAGGAGACAATTCTTATATTTAGTAGATAATTTTATTATTATAGAAATTAATGTGTTTAGTTATTATTAGTGTTAATTATTTATAGTACTAATATTTAGATTTAGTAGACTATTATTTATGCTTTATCTGGCCGAATGGGCATAGTATTTTATTTAATTAATGGGGTTTGTTCCATATAAATAATAATGTATTTGGTACGTTGAGACTAGACTTTGGATTATTGATTTGTGAGATTATTCTCTTTCATTGGTTGCGGTCAATGATTTTTCTCCCTTCTGCGATCAGGAAAACCTAGGGGTAGAGGTTCCTTTGCGGTCGAGCCTCCCTAGTTTATCTTTTCATTGTTAATTACATCAACAACAGCAGCAAAAGAAACAAAGGAAATGCAAGGCAGTAGCAAACTCGTGAATACCAAAAGAAAAGAAAGAAATAGAGAAAAGAAGGGTAGTAAAAGGGAAACATGCAGACGTCCTCTAAAACAAAACAGAGAATACGAGCATACTAGCAGTCAACTTTCTCTCTTTCTTTCTCTGTCTGACTTGTCATCGAATGTGGAGAGGAGAAGAAGTCAACTTGTCAACTTTCTCTCATTCTTTCTGTTGCTACTGTTGAGTTTAGTGGAGGAGGCAAGGTCAACTGTGGAGTCAAATAGAGCGGAGTAAGCCCTAAATGATATGGGCATGTTGCGGGTATGGGTCTGAATCAAATGGGTCAAGTTATTTTCTTTCCTACTGTTGTTTGTTGTCTTAGAGTTGCATTACTAGAGAAGTATTTGTCCAGTTGACGACTAGCTGGCTTTGGTAGATGACTAACCAACCTATTCGCCTCGACTTTCGTCATGATCAGTAAGTTGACCGAAGGACAAGGGAGCCCTCAACAAACTGGATGACTAGTCTGGTGATGATGAATTGATAACTAATTAACTATGCAAAAACTATATGCAAGAGCAAAATGGAGTAGCAGTAGAAGTGACGAAAGATTCCTCTTAGATAGCAGCTGGCTATACCAAACAATCAGCCACTAGATCCTGGGGCCCTGGTACCTTCCACAGATGGTATGTTGATCAGATTCCTTGAGAGTGAATTCCTGCAATTTAAGTGACCAAACCCGAGTATGAAGATGGGTTAGTATATGTGGATGTCAGCTGGAGTGTCGTGGAAGAGTCCCAGTGATTAGTGTGTGAAGCATATAGCCTATATGCAAATAATATATGCTTCACTATCTTCAAAGATCACATCAAAGAAGTTTGTGGATAGATGGTATAATATCCAATCCATAGCTAAAACTTGTCTTGTTACCAAAATGTGTTGTTTATCAATGTCCCCCATGCCCTTCGTCCTTTTTAGTTTTGAGCAATCCCTTGTTTCAGCTATACGCTTCTTCGATCATCAATTCTTCGTTCTAAAGGCAGTGTGCAGTGTAGGCTAGTTAATGACATGGGAAATTCTTCCAACTAACTCTCCATTCCACTTCATTTTAGTCTCCTTAAGAATTATGCATCTAAGACTTCAAAACATGTTATACCAATATTTTATTATTCTTTTCATAAATTAATTCAAAATTTTTTTTATTATCAACTTTGTTTAGTATTTTTTCATTTATAATACTTGATCATATAATTATGTAGGCTTATACCGGAAGGTTGCTACATAGTGGCACTAAATGATATGTGTGCAGTTGGGTGGTGATGGCAGATTCTTGTGAAATAAAATGCAATACGATTTGTTTGTACAGATGTTTTATAGGACCAGATTAAATTAATCAAACTTATATTACCTTTATTTATGCCACTTATCACCAGAAAAGAATTAAATGAAAATCTTACAGATCTTGAAGTATATAATAGAAAAAAGGTGGTTTGCTATGATGGAGGGAATTGGCAACATGCTGAAGATACGAGTAAGAAATTTGCTCAGGATATGGAGCAGCAAGAGTCACCTGATTTGGTAGTGATATCTTGTCCAAAAATTTGCCAATGCAACTTGTGAAATATTCTTATACTTCCAGTCTCTTGCTTGACAAGTGAAATCCCTCTTGATTGGTTGCTTCAATTGATTTTTCTCTTCTTCTCACCTATATTTCCTTTTCGATTTTCTCTTCTTGCTTTGATGGGGATGTGGAATGGTTGGGACTTCGGGTTTCTCTCTTGTATGCGATATATGCTTAATCTTTGATATCGGGACATCTCTCACTAGGATGAAATATAATGCCAAATGATGTCTGAGGGACCTTTTGTTAGCTTATATATATGTATGTTATTTACCCATCTTTGTTATTATAACATCTTAATAAAAATCATTTGGAAGCATTTTATTACAGCAAAAATTATCATATATTTATACAAATGATAAATAATACTCCATCCGTGTCACAAAGTTTATATTTGTGTTGTTCATGCTATGATTTTGAAGTCCTAAAATTTAATTGTGTTGTAATTGTAATTTTAGGCAAATGATATTGTTAGAACTAAATTGTTGCTGAAAACATCAATTGTCACTGTTACTAAAAAAGAATTGCTAAAATCTCAATTACGCTGACAGTATAATTTTAGCTTTGACAATCTTATCTCCCTAATTTTATTGAAATTTTGGAAATCATATGCTTATTTTTGTTGGCATTTCTCATTTGTATGAGGTTAAATTGAGTTTTAAAAGTCATACCTTTCTTTTTTTCTCCGCCAAACTCTAGTCTCCATTAACAAATATTATAGACTTAGGGAGAGTTTTTCTTCTTCCGTCTTCATTTTTAGTTCTATTAATAAAATTTTCCTTTTGTGGGATTATCTTTTCTCTTTTTTGAGAATAATTTCTCCAAATTCGAATGGTTCTTTATTCGTCTTTGCGAGACCACTTTCTCCAATTTCGTGGAGACTCCTTTCTCCAATTTGGATTCTTCAAATGTTGCGAGACCCTTTCGTGTAAGGACTTGAAGTTTTGAGACTTGATTAACTTTTGGGGACTTTATGGATTTAAGGAGCAGATGTACCTGTTTTTCATTTCGGCTGATCGTCTCCGGTGGTGAATCAAAGCATGTTTATCTAATTATGGTTCTATGGTTGAATATATGCTTCATTAGTTTGTTTATGATATGACATGTTATGTCTTTAATTTTTTGGTTCTTATTTTTTATGAGCATAATGTAATCGAATTATGTATGCTCCGGAAGGATTTATCCTTTTTCTATGCTTGTAATTCGATTTGAATGAATGAAATTAGTTGGAATCTCGGGAAAAAAAAGTCTTTGCATTAAATAAAATCAATTAAGCTCATATCAAAATTGAAATTTTGGATTGTGTAAATGAACTACGTAAAAAGAAATGATATATAACTCTTCTTTTTGGGAATAGAGGAGTTATATTCTAAAACAAAGTTAATAAATTATAGGGAAAATTAAATATTTTGTCCTTGAACTAAATTCGTTTTATTATTTAGTCCCTTAATTATTTTTTGTCATTTTTCAGTCCCTAAACTAATTTTTTTGAATCTTTTGAGTTTTCTGTCAAACTTCCGTTAAAATATTCCTACATGGCAGTTTGCTCAAAGCTGTCATTTGTTAACTTTATTGTTGTTGCCAGGTAGATAATGGCATGGCAGATGACAATATTAAAAGTTTGTACGACAATCTTAAATATAAGTAAACAATAAATTAATGAGTTTGATGTAAAACTTAAATCAGAATTAACAAGTTATAACTGAGTTGACATCGAGTTAGAAAAATTGATAATCTCTTTCACACCACCAATATTTTTTTTTCCAGATCTTCATTTTTTAAAATAAAAATATCGTTATTCCAAAAAAAAAAAAAATCTTATTTGAAGATCTGAAGAAAGCAAATCTAATGCCGATTCTCCTCTTCTTCACCTCCTCCCTTACCTCCCTCCCCACCTCCACATCTGCTGCCCTGTTCACTATATATTGCCGTTGTTCTCTCAAACATCGCCACCGTCGTCCCTTCCTGCTCCAGTCTCTTCCTCCAATGATGAAAAAATAAGAAAAGAAAACCCAGATTATCATGAGATCGTATAGTAGAAGATTTTGACTTCGGTTTTTGAATCAATCATTGAAAAAAATTGCTGTGGTGATAGAGCAAATCCCATCCCAAATCATCATCATCTTTAGCCCTAGTTTCCTTAAATTTATAATCCAGCCCAAATCATTAAGTTCTCTTCAAACTCTTAACCTTAAGTTACTGAAAGGAAATTCTCAAGCGATTGATGAAGAAGAGGAAGAAGAAAGCAGAATCGACGAAGTTGATAAACTCTGATGACCGCTGTAATCTTATTCTCCCTTTCTTTGTTGTCTTCCATTTTCTCTTTGCTTCTCTTCGTCTTCTCTGTTCTTTAGTCCATACTGGTGAAGATTGGGAGCATGGTAAAGATTGAGATGATGAATGGTGGGCTTGATTACTTTCCTCGCGTTTGTATAAGACCGAATCCATTCGATTTGTAAAAAAGATTTACTAATCCTAACTTTTTGAGGAATCATGAAGATCAATCAGCAGTCAGCAATCATAGCGATTGACTACTAATATATTATGACGATGAAGATAACCAACAGTAGTTGGTATGGTTTAAAATGATTCTGGATAGAGGGTACTGATAATTGAATGAAGAAAAGTGTCATTTGCCAACTCATTATTTACAAGTCAGAGCAATAGAAAAAATAAAAGACAAGTCAGACAATAATATTGACACGTCTGAAACTTTTTAATGGACGTTAATGGAAGGACCCAAAAAAATAGAAAATTTTAGTTGAAAGACAAAATATTAAAAGAAAATAGATGAGGGACTAAATAATAAATCGCATTTAGTTAAGGGACGAAAAATGTAATTTTCCCAAAGTTAGACAAAGTAGTGATTTATCATCTATAAGTTAGATGATATGATAAATTATTAACTAACTTACATACACACACACACGCACGCGCGTATATATATTAGATATTATTATATTACATTTGAAACTATTCTTTCACGTTTCACCAAAAAAGAAGAAAATGCTTATTGTGGGTAACTGAAAAGTTTAATCTGTATTTTACCTACGACAAGAATCTCCATATGGTGATTCTGGAGGAGTGAATGTATACTCCATACGTCATCTGGATATGGGACTTAGGTTTGTTAAATAGCTTGCTTCTTGGGATTTGGCATTGAATTTTCTTAGTAAATTACTTTATGGATGGAAGGGAATTATATATGGTTGGGAGGAGTTTGGAATACATGTTAGGATTCATTTCTTGGAAATGTACATTACCATAAGATAGCAGTTTCTGAAATGAGAATGTTGCGGTGGGGATGGGACCATAATTGAATATCTGAAATAATCTATATGTAACACCATCACCATTTGAATAAAAGGCAAGGTATGTGGTTTGAGATGTTTGGGCAGCAGACATTTACAATTTTACATGCTACAGTGTGAAAAAGGGAGGTTATTGTCAAGATCAAGATACAATGGAAGAGGTTGGCAGAATGTTATTTGGAGTGTACTACACAGATATAATGGAGAAGGATATAGATTGCCATGTGTTTTATGATTGAACAGAATATAAGAAAGCTATTACTAATTTAGAGGCACACTGTTTCACTAATAATTTATCTATTTTTTTATTATTATTCAATGATATTATTATGATTTATCTGAACTTCTATTCCACCCAACCCTGCCCAACTAGTTTTGAGTTACAGATGATAACTGTGAACGAGTGATCAGAATGCAAAGTTTGCATATTATGTGTCACTCAATGGTAATCTCACGTCAACCGCTGTTTAGGAATTTTCTATGGTTCTTTTTTAAGTTTGCTCTATATGTGTCTTGTTCTTCATTTTTTACCCTTTTTTCTTCTTCATATCATTCAAAAAACGCATTCTTGTGGGGCTTGGGGAAATTTTTCTTGGATCTGGTGTACATTGGTGCCAAACAGGGAGGGCTTTAGTGTCCATATGGGACTTGAGGGAGGGAGGGTTTATCCGTATGGGACTTGAGGAACGCTATGGTGTCCTATGTGACTTGGGCAACAATATCGAGGAGGGAGGGCTTTCTGATTCTTTATGTAACAATATGGGACTTGGGCAAAATATCCGTACATAATTGATGCATGTGGTTGGTTGCTGAAGAATTATTTTCTTCTCTTGATTCCTTGAATGAAAAGCAAGGAGGTTCAGTTATTAATACTAATCTTTGGTTCCAATGATTTATTCCTACCTCTATGGTCTGTGACATCTGTTTTCAATTTTGCAGGTTGCTGAACGTGCGTTATTCCTGTGGAATAACGATCATATAAGGACTCTGATTACACAGAACCGTAAGGTGGTCCTTCCCATAATCTTCCCAGCCTTGGAGAAAAACACTCGGGCTCACTGGAACCAAGCTGTTCAGAGCTTGACTTTGAATGTGAAAAAAATATTTTCAGATGCAGATCAAGTACTTTTTGACGAGTGCCTTGCTAAGTTCCAAGAAGATGAAATAAAGGAAAAAGAAAAACTAGAGAAGCGGGAGCTAATCTGGGAGAGGCTAGAAAATGCTGCAGCAGCTTCCAGTACCACAATCAATAATCCGGTGCTTGTATCTAGGTTTGCCTCTTCTGTTGCTGTTGCTACTAGCACAAATTCGCGGATGACAGGTAGTTAAGATGACATCTTATTAAAATTTGAGACATCATTATCATCTCAACCCTGTTGATGACCAGAAAAGGTGGTCTGCTAGGGTTGATGAGGAATTGTTAGTCCTGAATTTATAGGAAATTTATATAAACGTTATGCTAGCTGAGCATAAAAAATGAAGGCCGAGTTTTGTGGATATTAAGGTTATTTCTGTTTTTCCTTTTGCTACTTGCTCAGGTTCTTGGCTTAATCCCCCTTTTTTTGTATTGTCAGCCATAGAAATGTGTGTATCATAAGAGAACTGATTCACAGGGGTAGTAGTCTATTTATAATTTCTACCATGTAATGTTATTTTGTGATGCAAAGCTGTTTCCTTCTGTAATTCGGCATCTGGTTAAATCACTCTTTTCTTTCCACTGGTCAATTTTTTTTTTTGGGTGAAGAACTGGTCAATGGTTGACACAAGATCTGATCTCGTCAGAGCTACTACAAATATATAATGAGCGAAGGGGTTCAAGTGTAAGAATTCCCTTAGGTATGTTCAATAATTCTACGCATTCTACTTTATGGTTCAAGGTCATCTTCTACAATTTTTCATTTTAATTGGCTTGTAGAGACGGCCTCTCACTGCCCTGTGAGGCTGTGATATGTCGGTCTCAAACCCAATTTATATTTGGAATTTTTCTGGAATTGATATAGATATAATACGGATTATAATACAAAAAATAGTGAAGCTTACATTGCATTCAAAGTTTTCCAGAAAAACGTAGAACACGTAAGTTTTCATGCATTCAAAGTCTTAAGCATATTATATCAAAGCAAGGGTTTCTTAAGCATACATTTTACGATTGCAGCTTTCAGAAGAGCTAAAAACTTGAAATTCTACACGTCTCTAGAAATACTGGGAGAATAGCAAATATCTAGTTGGCTATTCCATAGGCTATAGATTTTTTGAGTAAAATTTACTTAATCACACAAGTTATAAGTCATTCTTCACATAGTCATACAGATTTTAGAACTTAACATATAATCCGTTGAATTTTAGTCCGGATATTTACATAACTACCTACTAACAGTAAGTTATTATTATTATTTTTTAAACATATAATCCCTTGAATTTTAGTCCAGATATTTACATAACCACCCACTAGTAATTTTTTTTTACTGCCTAAAATTCACGTATACGTTCGTACACCCATTTATCATTCATCCATGGCCTAAAACTCACGTACACACTCATCTATCAACTACCTTGCAGAGTTTCACGTACACACTCACACTCATCCAATATCTATCACCCATCCAATAACTAACTTTTTTTTATTGCCTAAAATTCACGTACACGCTCACACAACTATCTATCAATTACCTTGCAGGGTTTCATGTATACGCTCACACACTCATCCAATTATTGAAATCTTTCTTTGTCATGCACTGTAGTTGTTTGATGAAACTTTACAATTATATTATACTTAGCTTTTGCACAAATTTTGATCTTCTTTGAGACTTCAATTTATTCTTCAAATTAAACTAATACTTGGACTTGGAGGTTTAATCCTATAGAAGTCCGATTCAAATTTTCTTAATTTGTGGTTGGTATCATGTTCCTTTTGATATGAGAAGGTACTGTCGATCTTGTTTTTGTTTCTTATATGTTTTCTTAGTTTTCTTCCATGCAACTTTATTGTAAATTATAATTTTTACCCTATTTACAATGTTAAAAAAAATAAAGTTGTCTTGCCTACTTGGACCCGCTTTGACCAATGACATATATAATCATTATCATATATATAAATAATTTGACCGAACAAAAACTAATTTCACTTAAATTTACAATGTTAGGAGGATAAAGATTAATGTTAATGACACCAACTTATATATAAATAAAATGACACAGGATGGTATAATTAAATCATATAGAGAATCGGTGAATATTAAGGAGCTCACATCTTAAAAATTAATGGTTCACACATATATTTGTGTAACTGATCAGCCCCGATGTTCCTTGCTTATGAATATGACATGAAATTAGTTCAATAATTCCCACTCATTGAATTTTCTTACATCAAGAATATAATGACGATGACATTAACTAGACCTGGAAAAAGGCAGCCCAAGTTAAGGGCGGTCTGGCCCGCACATAAAATTTAACTGTTTGATTGATTTGGGCCTTTTAAAAAATTGGACACTTTTAGTCAAGTCCGTTTTAGGCCAATATGCAGGCACAACTCGGTATATTAAATATTTATTATGTATGTAATTTAGTTATTTAGGATCAATGTCAACCTAATTTAGTTGTTTAAGTTATGTTTTATTTTGTTACTCTCCGATAAATTTTATTTTTATTCAATGTTGGTGGATTTGATTGGTAAAAGAAACAAATTTATATTATTATCCGAAGACTTTAACTAATTTATGTAACGATATAGTGTGATACTCAATCTATTAAAATTTTAAATGTTGTATTTTCATTTTGATTATTTAACATTTAAGAAAGGTAAATAGTATGCGGCCCGTCCAACTCAGTCATCCTCAGGCGGCTTCAAAAAATATTGGGCGTTTTTAGTCCAATTATTTTAGCCCAATCTGTTGCTAAGTCACCCATTTAAGTCCAATCCGTCCATTTGTCGGATCTAATATTAGAGATAATTTTGGACCGATTTATTGTGAAATATAAAATTTTTTAAAAGATATTTTCTATAAGTGTATTTTTGTAAATACAAAATTTTATGTTTTTTTTGGTAATGTGTAGAATAAATTTTATAACCTAATTTTTGCATATTACTTTACTTTTCAAAATTGTTATTTTTCGTACCGTTAGGATTTTCAAAATTACAAAGCATATTTAAAAGAATGTATAATACAAATCAAATGAGGAAAATGAGTTGTAATTTCTTGTTTGGCAAGGATATACAAATTAGAATTATTAATTAGGATAGCTTTTTTAAAATATAAAATCAGTCAATGTGAAAAAGAAGATAGATACGAAAATAATTTATTCAGTACCTTTTTTTTCACTTCTACACAATTACTTATTTAGGAGACTTTCCATAAGTGAATGTATAGATTTGTAATTAATTTGAATTTAATATTCTAGCAATTTATTTATATACGGAACATACGCTATTCTTATTTTGTGGTATTTTCATTATTTCTTATACAACATATTTTCTAATATTATCTTTACAACTCAGTGCACAATCTTTCTAATAAATTAGATATTAGATGACTATGTTTCGAATTTATTTTAACTAATCTAGGTCTTTCTTTATTTTCATTAAAGAATATTATCATGCAAATATCTATGCGTGTGTGTAATAGATAAATAAATAAGTCCTTCACAGAAAGCAAAAAAAAGGAAAAAAGAAATACATATTACACTGTGCTAAATTTTATATTTCATCCATTTTATAAATAATTAAATAAATTAGTTTGAAATATTAGCTGAACACATTGACATTTCACAGAATTAATCGGCCAATTCTTATTATTGGAGCTCTTAGAGTCTTCTTATATCTTATTATTGAATCAAACGTTTGAAGCAGCAGTTGTATTTGTAGTGTTTTGTCAATTATTCTCGATGGTTGACAAAGTATGTATTTGTCCTACAAATGTTTTATTGTAAAACATATACTTTAATAATTTTTAAATTTAATGATATGTGATATTTTTTTATTATTATTTCTTATGCTTATTGTAATGGAGTTCATTATGCTTCAAGAGGAATCATCCTCTTATTTCGTTTTGTTTGTAATTCGATTTATTCGGTGTATGAAATCTAAAAAAGTAGTTAAACGGGAGAAATTTTGAAAATTACACATTAAGTCAATACTATTGTCTCCAATTTCAACATTTTTAATCGATTAATTCTTAACCATTTTTAATACATACATACGTACATATATATAAGTGACTTAGTAGCCTAGCCTACACGATATAATTTTACTAATAATTATCTTTACTTTTTACACAACTTTGAAATAAAAATACATGTACTAATTCAACCTATTAGTAACTTTTTTTTTTTTGGGAAACAAGCTGTGGTTTACAGGAAATTACAAGCTTGTTTTATATACGTGCCAAATTAAATCTCATTAATTTGACAACTTTTTCTAAAAAGTAAAATTTTTAAGAGTTAAATCTTGTTAGCTATTGTTGTTATTATTATTATGAAAATATGAGTGTGTGAGTGGATGTATAAATTTTAAAGAGTAATTCATTTGTAACAAAAACCAAAATTTTAAAAATCTCATTATAGTGTATGGGATAAGCAAGTGGTACAAATATAAATCGTGGGGGCATTCCCAAAATAATTGTATCGCGTAATTGCGTATGACATTCTATTTGTGGTACTAGTAGCAGTGGCTGGTTTAAAATTCTCGCCTATAATATACACCTCAAATTAAAATTCATCAATGTAGGAAAGGACCGAGTGGTACGGTGGTCATCGGAACGTGGGGCATTATGAAGATACTGTTCTGTTTTATAATAATTGATATTTTAATTTTTTTTTTAAATAACTGACATTTTATATATTTATAAAAATTTATTTTTTATGTTTCCTATATTACTCTTTGATAAATTAGTATCTCTCGTTCTCTTTTTTTGTGTCACAATATCACACAACACACACTTTTTCTTTGATATACTATTATATTAATTAATGATGAGATAAATTTGTCAAGTTACCAAAATGTTATCATAGATTTTAGTTTTCTAAATATATAAATAAATGACTAAAATGTCAATTATTATAAAATAAATGGAGTAATAATTTTACAATTTAATTGCGTTTGATGACCTTCCATATGTAGTAACATTTTACTTTGGTAATAACAACTGGGCTCAGTTTGACTCGGATATATTACTATTTATTCTTTTTGATTCATAATAATTATTACTTTAATTTTTACATGTAAAATTAGATAATATTTTTTATATATTAAATTTTTTATTCATATTAATTTTTATTTTAGTCAAAGTGACAATTATTCTATTCATTCGTACAATTAAATAATGCAAATAATTTCTATTAAAATTTATAAGCGCATTGAGAAAATTTAATTGAAGAGAGGGATAATAAAAATTTTATACTCATTATGATATACATCTTCTCTTTTTACTCTCATATATTAATTTAAATTTTGTGAGTGCTGATAAAAACAATCTCCTACATACTTATAGATGATATATTATATAATTTGGTAATATATATATATATATATATATATATATATATATATATTTAAATTGATAAACTATTAAATTATACTTTATCTATTATTAAACTATTATTAGATTATAAAACAATTATAAAATTATTTTACTGGAATATAATATGATTTTCAATATCATATTTATATAATATGATATTTATTTTGCTCTACGATTCTCACCTACAATATATACCCCAAATTAAAACTCATCAGTATGTCATTAAAACGTGGGGGGATTTTAAAGATAATACTTCATTCCTTTTAAAATTAGAAATATGTTTTTAAAGTGACAGTTTTTAAAAATAATTTTTATATTTCAAATATATTTATATTATCTTACTATAAAATAATAGTAGTGATAATTATGATATGAATCATCAAGTAGTGAAAATAATTGAGTTGATTGGAGTAATGAAATGATATTTAAAGAATTTCATGATTTTTTATAATTTAAAAATAAAAATATATTTCTAATTTTAGAACCAAAAAAATATATTTTTAATTTTAAAACGAAAGAGTGAGAGTAATTTTACAACCCAATTATGTTTGACCTTCCATATGCCGTAGTATTTTATGTTGGTAATTGTAAGAGGCTCAGTTTTGGCTCCGATATTTTATTTTAAACTTTTTGTTTGCTTCATTTACTATTATATTATTGTTATTATGAGAAACTAAAAAATTAGTGATTATTTTTATCGATAATAATTTATTTATACTCATTATGTGACTCAATATGCCTTTCTACTCTTTTCTATCAAGTTAAATTATGTGATTGTTTTCATTAACCATCACTTATATTATTTTATTACAATAATTTTATGTTAAGAGAAGAACTCTCATTCACGATATGGCATGCTATAAATATTTTTTTTTAATTTATAATAATATTTATAAATTATTTATAGAAAAAAATTGTTAACAAAATTTTTAAAAAATATTTGTTAAATTTTATCGGTTGCTTCAATTATTTATTCGATCCATTTTCCGGATCGTGGGCGAAAGGCTCCATCTTTTACTCCATTATATGTTGAACTCGTTTACACAATTGATTTTTACATGATTAGAATTGTATAAATGAGTTTTACAACTTCTAACATTATAATTATTTCTTACATACATTTAAACATGTGCTATTCTAACGATCCATGTACTATTTAATGATTTGTGCTATTCTTAAGCACAAAAGCCTACAAAAATTTAATTTCACCAATCGTTTTATTAATAAAAATTGTTTAACTAGCGAAAGGTATGGTTGCTAACTTTTTGTACTATTTTCACTTAAATCATTTACAAGTAAATGTATTGTATTTATACAAGAGCATAGGAGCGTATAACAAACCGTTAAAAATTATAATTTTTAATGATAATTTATAAAACTTATAATTGTTAGATTTTGTAATTGTACTAAAACCTGCACTATCATCAGAGACTGCATGTGATCATCAAAAACTACAAGAAATGCATTTGAAGAGTTTAACAAAGTTGAAGTTAGTTAAATAGTTAACCTATCAGAGACTACGAATTAGTTTATTGAAAATTAAAGAATTAGCCTATCAAAGACTAATATTTAGCCTATCAGTGACTAAAGAATTAGTTTATCAAAAACTAAGAATTAGTCTATTAGAGACTAATATTTAGTTTATTGGAGACTAATATTTAACATATCAGAAACTAAGAATTAGTTTATCGGAAACTAAAGAATTAGTCTATCGGAGACTAAAAATTTAGTCTATCAGATATTAAGAAAATAACATATCGGAGTTTAAATACTAATCTATTAGAGACTAAAGATTGCACTATCGTAGACTATAGTTAAAACTATCATAAACTAAGGCAAAAACTCTCTATTGTATTGAAAAGTGGTCATGAGATGTAGCTGGTCAAGAGATAAATCATTAGGGGAGAAATCTCCATTTGTGAACTAGTCATCAGGGGATAAATATCCATTGATGAACAAAGTCGCGTCAAGGGATAAATATCCACTAATAAATAAAACATCACTGGATAAAATATCACTGATGATTAAGTCATTAGGGGATAAATGACAATCACCAAAGTTAGCACCAAAGTTTCACAAAACACCAAACTTGAAGATAAATATCGCCAAAGTCATTTTACTCAGAACCAAAGTTTGTTTATCAGGGGATAAATGATTAGAGACTAAAGATGACATATGACTGATTGTACATGTCCATTAATTCAAGTTGAAACAGTTGAATCAAAATAAAGATGGTGGTTCAATAAGGAGAGATTAACTACCAAAAAAGATTCAAGTAGATAAGTTATACATACACACACATTTATATAAAACTACAAGTGTGAAAACTACAGAAATAACTTATAAAGCAAAATATGGAGATAAGTTATACTTATACACAATATATGAATAAAGCTATTGATGTGAAAATTGCAAAGATAATTTGTACAAACTCCAAAAGGAAAATAAGGGAGCTGGTGCAATAAGAAAAGATAATACAACAGAGAAGTTACATAGCAGGTTTGTGTGCAAGAAAAGTTATACAAAAGTAAAGTTATGTGACAGAGCTGCAATTATTAAAGAATATTAAAGATATTTTTGAAGACAACTCAAAGAAGAAGTTTGGAGGACAAGGGAATTGTATCTATAAATAGAGACATAGAGTAGCTGAGAAACACAACTACCTCATAATACAACTCGATACATCTCTATACACATTGAGAGAAAAAGTGAGAGCTAGCCACTATAATTGATTTACAGAAAAAGAGAACTTATATCAAAAGAAACAGAAAGTTAAAATATTGAGTGAGAGATACAAATAGTAAGAAGTTGTTAGAACTTGAAAAGTTAGAAATTACTTTTTAAGCAGGAATTGGTAATCACCACCAGAAAGAGTTGTAAAAATTTAAATTAATTAACAATAAAATTAATTATTGTTGATTGACATTCATATCTTGTTATTTGTTTTACTGTTTCAATTGTTTTATCATTTCAGTAAGGTGATATAACTATTTTTGAGTTTTAGACTGTTTTGAACAGTTTAATTAAAAGAAAAATTAGAAATTGTGTTTAACCCCATTTTTATAAATATTTTACGGGACAAACACAAACTACGAACTTTTGTATGTATCTTGTATGTATATGTGTAACAAATTTGATGACGTAAGTAACTAACTTAATGATCTCACCATGTCATCACTTCATTTCTTATATACAAAAGTCTGCACCATTTTGACTATTTGTCCAAGTATATTTGTAGCACGCACGCATATTATATTTGAGCTTAAAGTTGTGTGTAAAGGATCATGATGAGAGCATGTATTGATGTTTGTACATGATGTTCATCACACACCTACGTGCGCACCTATACAAATTATAAAATATAAATTAATTAAAATTCTTGAAAGTTGTTAATATAACTAATACTGTAATTTTCATTAATTTTGTGATTTTGTGTGTACGTGTACCTACATACATTATACACGTACACACATATATTTTATATATATAGATCATTGATCTCAAAGGTAGACTGCAAGAGGACTGGCCGGCACTAGGCTGTCCAAGAGGAGATAGGACAAAGCTCTGGAAGGCTGAATGGGAGAAACATGGAACCTATTTTGAGTATAATCGTAAGTTCAAGCACAATTCTAATACCCTCCAAGCTCTAAAGAATGCAGGTTCAGATTCACGCATCAGAGCATAATAAACTGAAGAAGAACATGAATGATAAGGAGGGAATTAGACGAGGAAAAGAGAGTACTGACATACGAAAAAAATAGTGACAAAGGAAAATTAATACCCCATATATTTGTTTCTACACTTGGTTTCTTCGACTGTCCATTTCTTCCCCCCTATAAAAATGTTTGTGCTGGTGATGATGTTGCATTCCCTATTTTCTCCAAGGACTCGACGTCTAAGCACTTCAATATTTTCATCAATGCATGGATTTGAATTAATTTTTTAGCAGTATGTACCGCCTATTGCATCTTCCTTAATTAATGGGGAACAATGAAATCAATCCTATATACCTAGTATATGGCTGATATGATCTTGTATTAAATGAATAAATGCTACTCTAGCATCAACAAAATTTATGAATCTTATTACGGAATGATTTGGGTTTGGGCATATGTCTTGGTAAATTATTTGTGTATTTGGATTTTTTATAATTGGAGTTGTAATCCACCATGAGATTGTCTGATATTCCAAAAAAAAAAAAAAAACATATATTTGGGAGATTTGTTCAAAAAAATAATAATAATAACATTTGCATAATTTTTTCATTATAATGTTATACGGAGTATTTTATAAAATTTGTCGGGTCAATCTTTTTATCTCATCTTTAATTAAACATTCATAACAAATTTCACAAGAAAAAAGTTATATCTATACATATAATTTTTAATCAAACATATAAAAGTAATATTTGTCAAAAATTCAAATATTACTTTTTTAGTGAAACGAAAGGGGTACTATTTTTTTTTTTTTTTTTTTACATTTAAGAAATTCTAACTATTACATTGAGCGAGGGGAATTTGAACGCTCGAGAAAATATGAGCTTATCATCAATGGGACAAATGCACAAGCTCAGAAGGGATACTACTTAAGAGTTTATTAGACTAAGGAAATGAGCTTTTATAAATATTTCTTCTTCATCCCATATCGTCTTCTTTCTGCTAAAAAGAACATATATATACAATATAGAATCGTATAAGCCTCTTTACTAAATAACCGGTGATTCATTTTCCTTTTAGCAAACAATTGTGGGTTATTGTTTTTAAAAAAAAACATGACAAACTATATAACTTAAGGGCTTATACCCTGAATTTATTATGATTTTTCGAGGGATTAATCTTTTATTTTATTTTTTGTATGATTAACTCAAGTGGTAAGAGTACGAATTCACTTATAATTAAAGATTAAGGGATTAAATTTCATAGGTGAACATGTGAGAATCATTACATTAGTAGCCGTAAATATTTTGTCGATAAAAATAATATGAATATATCTTGACATCCCTACTACTTTCTGAATTCTTTACGAAAAATATTATAAATGATATGATATAATTTTATTGTGTGAATCATACACTTTTATTTTAATTATAACATTCCACTGTCATAATTTTTGGGAAGTATTGGAAATTTGTAGGAATGTAAAAACTATACTACATGATTTTTCAATCAAGTTTAATTACTTTGACATAACGGTGACGCCCGACAACTTGACGATGATATGGAATATGATTTTCAACTTTTATTTTTAGGTTACGAACGAGGTTACTATATAAAAGTTGCACAAGTATACACATAACAATTATAATTAGTAATATTTAAATGTTCAAACTCTATACTTTTTAGAAGAAATTGTCATATTACCATATTAGATACATATCGTGTTAAAATATTTAGCTTTTAACATTTTCCTTTTCAAACTCCAAGTACATTAAATTACAATATATATTTTATATATTACATTAAATTATTTACTAGCCCAATAGGTATACACATAATGCGTCTGCAATTCTTTCATTAACTGAAATTTATAACAAAAAAATGTTACATTTAATTTAAAATAAAATCAAAATATAAGTAAATTAAATATGATAAATTAAAAGATTTAAAGAATTTTAAACATTAGGAGTTCAAAGGTAGGACCGTGTGGGAATTGGCATCATACAAACAAATGAAGTCGTTTAAGTGAAGCCGCTTAAAGAGATCAGTTATCGCATTGGACAACTGTAACGGTTTTTCCCTTTTTTTTAATTTTTAAATGATAACACAAAATGACCATACAGTTATTTTAGGGGCCAAACTCTTAATTAATAGAGATATAATGTGTACATAATTACATATAGACAGTATATATATAATATTTAAATATATATGGTATACATAATATAATGTATCTTTACACAAATTCCCAATCATGTCATATTCTTAATTTAGTTATCAAAGATGACACGAAACAAACTGTGAATCCAAATAAAAATGTGTGATCGAAAGTGTTTGATTTTTATTATTTAGTTAAAAACAAATTTTGTCTTTTTTTTTTTTCCTTTTTTTTTTAAGAGAGAAAGACGGTAACTAAACACATCATCTGGTAACACAGATTCACAGAAGCGAAAGAGACATCAGTTGAATTAACAATTGTCCGTTAACGCCTTTATTTTTTTTCCTGATGAAATTGGTTGATACTCTAGAATTCTAGATTATGCTAATTCCCTTCTTTCGCAATTACCATATTTGATCTATAAATAGATGAAACTGATACGAACAAGATAATTAGAAGAAAATAATATCAAGGAAATAAAAATGCATGAGTTCATTAACTTCAATTTGGGTGAAGTTGTTAGTGATACAATGCTTGGCATTTGTGGCTTTTTCCAGCGACTTTGATTTCTTCTACTTTGTTCAGCAGGTTTCTTGTTCCTCTTATTCTCTTTGCATGCATGCACGCATTATTAGCTTAATTTAATTTGCATGCATGTTAGTTTACATTATGACTTTTTGATTTAAACGATAAGATGTTGAACTTCAAATTTTATGTAACTTATAAAAACCTTATACGCAAATTATATTGTAATCAAAGTTTGTCTTTAGGCAAACAATAATCAATAAAAGGAAAACTGAACTCAACAAATTAACTTAACTTATAGTACTACTCTTTCCGTTCAATTTTTATGTCTATTTGATATTTTTATTTGTTTAAATATGATTATCGCACACAATGTGCATGAAAAATCTAGAAGTGTAGTTTTTTTTATTATCTTTATATTTAATGCACTAATTTAGTTTTAAATTTTGATAGCACTTATTATATAGAAATGTAAGTAGTCTTACTTTAACATTAATTCAAAAGGATATCTTTTAATATCATTTCTTGATAAATATATAAATTTCTAAGACAACATATAAAATGAAACGGAAGAAATAATATTTTGGTACTCCCTCCATCCATTTTTAACTGAGAGCTTAACACTCAGTTAAGGAAATAATAATGTTACTATTGTACAATTAATATTGGTATAAAACCACTCAATTGCCAATAATGTTTTAGAGAAGACTTATATGGTTAGTTACAGATTATCCAATAAAAAATATAATTAATAAGAATTGAATTCTGAACGTTATTATAATACTGCGTACTTATTACTTTCTTTAACGAATCAATTAGTAATTTTTAATTTATCAAATATGTGTATCTAATTGTATTGTCAATTGTCTGTCTCATCATTGGCCCATATGGTATATTTGTCCGGTAAATTTCATCTTAAATGTTAATAATTTTAAATTATTATAATATAAATAATCCTGTCAAAATTTTTAAAAGTTTTAAAATAAGCGGATGAATTATGAGAACTGGAAAAAAGCGACATTAGTTTTTATGTTGGTATCTTCAAAAGTTTGTACGGGCGTGAATGCATTAGAAAGTATGAAGCTAACATGCCAATAATAAATGAATGGGCACAAAATTATACCTTTTGTGAAGAGCAAAGTGATCGTCAAACCACTCAATTGCCCTTTCAATATAATAAATGACACGGTGGTTGAAAATTAAAGAAATGCATAAATATGAGTACAATCTAGAGAAATATAGTCATTGATTCTTCTTGAATATTGTACATAACAATTATAAATTGACAAGAGAATTGCCAATTATGACAATCAAACCTAGTTACTGTCGCTGTAGGTTTTTACTGGCGGTTAACATCTAATTCTGTAATAGCTTATGCATCAGGGGGGAAAAATTTCTTCATGTTCTGCAAAAGTGTTGAAGAGTGATTCTTCTAATTAATTTAAAATTTAAAAAATAAAAAATAAACAGAGATGTTGACATTGTTTTTATACTCCTTTAGTTTTCTTCAGGGATTTCTTTTTCAATGCTGGTAATGGGGAACAATATAAATATGAAAGTAATTTAAAAGAAAGGCTGTGGATTACTGCAAGGGGAGAATAAGCCCAGAAGAAACCACAATAAATTGAAAAAAGAAATTGTATTA
The DNA here is from genome assembly GCA_014636745.2 of Centella asiatica. Taxonomy (NCBI): domain Eukaryota; kingdom Viridiplantae; phylum Streptophyta; class Magnoliopsida; order Apiales; family Apiaceae; genus Centella; species Centella asiatica. The sequence continues at coordinate 17,216,163 of CM025782.1, forward strand.
ATGCAAGACACTGATAATAAACGTGTGAATTTTTCGTTATGCTGAAAGGGTATGCCATTGAAAGTTAGTTCAACTGGTAAGACAGTTCAGCCGATAAAACTTTCCATTAGGTTGAGAGTTCAAATCCTACCATCTTTTTAGCATAAACCCTCAAAGCTAATAGGTAATCCACTCAGCTAAATTTTTAGTAGACCAAAATATGTGTGTCTATACACAGACACACAGATATATATATATATATATATATATATATATATATATGAAATGTGCTAAAAAGAATACACTCAAAACAGAATCACCATATATACACAAGCTGCACCTGGATCACAAGAACCAGAAGCAATGTCCATCTTCAGAAACATGTAGCATGCAACATCAAATATTAAGATGATATAAAAACTGAATACCAATTGGAGCTGTTTATTTATACAACAAGCCTATCCTCGATCTTAATTTGAGCTACTATATCCTTGATTTTTATTGCAAGGCAACAACACCAATAAAATGACTAACTCTGCAAATCTACGTGCCATGGCAAAATTGAACCTTAAGACTTTAGCTCGACGACTTGGCACCCAATTTTTTTGATAGCTCTCTTACGAGGGGTTTATCGTTTATGTCTTCCCCCTTTTCAAAATGCCATTTTCTTGACATGCCTTCAGCCTGAAATATAAGTTCTAATGCTATTTAATTTGCATGGAATATACGGAAGCAGAAAAAATTAATTATAGAAGATATAACATAGATTTCCAGATTCAACATACCCAAGTTCGTAAAGGAACCACTTGCTGCTTGATCATTTCAAATCTCGGGTTTACAAGGTCTTTTCCTTTTGTCCGAATGTCATTGGTCTGTCAAACATCAATCGCAGATTACAAATTTAAGTAGATATCACCTATTTGAAAATAAGCTTCATGACAAAAGTTAAGAAATTGTTGCGACAGGAGCCAAGGCAGGCTTTCCAATGAAAAATAATAGGTCGACCAAAGCCCAAGATGTTTCAGAAAATTAATTGAGTGATTGACTGTTAAAAGATGTAACATATTTTTATTGTTAAAAGATGGAACATAATATAATTTTAAAATGTAGCTAAATGTATTTTTTTCACAACTTTGAGCTTTCAGTGTGAATCTAAATGTTGAAAAGTAGATATAATTGTGGTTATTTTTCCATGTAATATGATCTTTATTGTAGATATTTTTAGGTTATCAGACCTAACCAGGTAAAACCATTGTATTTTTCCATTATCATCAAGGGGTGATGACGCAATATTTTACGAACTACACAAGTAACATAATAATAAACATAACCGAGGATACAAATGACAATTTTTGGTGTGTCTTAGATGAGAGGTCACAATGTACATAAATCAGATTTCACCTTCAAGGTCAGCAGTCACCACCAAATAGTTTCATGATTCCATCATGGCATCATTCAATTACGCATGCTTCATCAGACTAATAATGAGTATGCGTGCTGATATGTCAGACATAGATTTACATTTTTCTTTTCATCATGAATGACATTAAAACATTCACAAAATACTCCATCTTAGAGTGACATTCTAAGCATAAAGATAAAGAAAGTTCACAACTTACATTACGCAATTCTAATTTGGAGGCAGCTAAACCAAAAGCTAAAGTTGCACCACCGAATACAATAGCAGTAGCAGCAGCAAATGCCGTTGCAACTATGGGAATCACAAAGAAGTCATTGCATGTTAGGAGCGTCAAGAAAGATATATTATCTAAAGATAACAAGTTACCCATTACATGTTTCACTATATACAGACTATTTAAAACAGGCTCAACTTATAAACTGCTCCTAAGGAAGTTCAGCTACAGGATAACAGTCAAGTACGTCACTATGATTTGTTATATATGTAAGATATTGTCGATTACACATTGAACTGAAAGATAAAAAATGATACCAAAGTACAATTGACACCTACAATCAACTCCAATACCCACCTAATATGTTTCAGAGTAGGATTAGCAGTGTTTTAGCTACATACAGTTTTAATGATTAAATCATATGTCTCCGACAAGCATCTTTTCGTTCTCAGTACAGAATCAGGTAAATGTTGTTTGAAATTTCTTCAGCTAATAACCCTCCAATTAGAATGTAAGATATCCAACGAACTTGAGATAATAGCTTCAAATGGATTTATGCATGTTTGAGAAAATACTAGTAAAGCAGTACTCCATCATTCCAACGTTAATGATACATCTCTATTCTACTCATTTTGTGCAATCCTACTTAGAAATTTGTACACAATGATTATTATATTTGAATTGATTAAAAACAACTAAAATTAAAGCAAATCAACATAAAAATACACAGATAGAGAGAAAACAAAGAAAAAGAGCGTATATGTTGCCTTCGGAACTTGATGCTGTCATACCAATCTTCATATCGATTTGACTGTTAAGGATTAACTTCAGGAAGCCAAATGGTATCAATAAGTATTTTAGATGACGACTATTTTCAAAGAAAACCAACAGGAAATTCAGATAAAAAAATTAAAACACTTGAGGAAAACAAGTATAACTTACTTTGTGAAAGTCCTGCAGCAGCAGCTTTCAACTTCTCAGGATTAATAGAAGTGTATTTATCACGACGAGAGTCATTTGCTGTTGAGGCTATAAAAGAGTTTTCTGCATTGGGCAGCTGCCATCTGCATGTAAAAAGCAATCAATTCATGAGACCACAGTAATGAAGCTACACTGCTACAAATAAAAAGAGTAATTAATTTCTTCTCTATACAGTGTTTACATCTAACATCACTCATTTATGAAAGAACATTTAGCTTACCATGCATATATATTAATTTTTCCATCTACCAATTTCCAAAAATTACAACAAAGCACCAAAGTTTGCTTTAGTTGTCAAGTGAGTCAAAAGAGATACAATATGCAACCTAATTATGTGCTTCTTCATATTACCCAATTTATTACTGTTATAAAACTTCTAAAAATAAGGCAAATTGCAAATCATATATCCAACCTATCAGAAATAAACCCTTACCAAGACTAGGCTTAACAGTAAAGGATTTTCTCTGAACAATATTAAAGAACTATGTGGTTTAGAAAAATAGGACAGAAATCATCTCTTCCGCACGTAGTTTTTCATCCACGGTAATCAGTTCTGTTTATGAAATTGTGGCTGGACCTTTTATCTACAGACTTGGGCAGAACTTCTGTTGAAAATGATATAAACAAATTATGCTTGCAAGCGTTTGTTTATCACATTTCGAATGAGAGAAACGCAAGAAACCACCGGCCAGTTAGTTAAATGTAGACTTCAGTCCTCTACTAGACTTCAGAAAGTTGTAGTTAAATACACTCAACTTATATATTGCCTATGTAGCACTTGTATAGATGCCAACTATATTGATGCTGAACTTACAGTATGATCAATTGATCATTGTATCTATTCTGGGGTACGCCCCTTTGCTTTTATGAAGCAATTTCACACGCACAAAAAGGAGTATTATTTTAAACGTTCATATGTCCACTTTCTGACCTAATTATATACTATTATCAGTTTAATTTCTAATTTTAAATACTCCAATCAAGCTCAACCAAAATTCAAATAATTCCACTCTTTGCAACAGAAATGCACCTTACTTCAGTCACATAACTAAAATCAAAGCTAAAAGTTTTCATGTTTTCCAAGACGAACTAATAAGATAAATTTAAACAATAAAAAAAGAAGTACCTTTTGGGGCCAAAAGTGACCTGGGGCAGAGAAACGTAAGCGTTGAGAGGGTTAAGCGCGTCGCGAGAGACGAAAGAGGGGTTTTTGGGATCGGAATGAAGAGCCCACTTGGAAAATGTAGAGAGAGAGGAACCGGAGAGTGGCCGGAATATTCTAGACGGCAGAGAATGTCTCAGAACCTCCGGCAGGATATCGGCGGATTCTGGTCGGAGTTCATTAGCGGCGGTGGTGGTGGTGGAAGGGATGTTGTTGGGCTTTGTCTTCTCAACAAGACGGCCCACAGCGTGTTTGGATTCTTGAAAGAAATAAGCACCTTCTTTGCCCGCCAATCTTCCCGCAAGGAAACTCATCTTCTCCTGTGATCCTTCCATTTTTTGTATTTCATATATATATATATATATATATACACTCCAAACTAGATACCGTATACATTTTGGCCTCCCTGACTTCTATTATTTGGATTCTGGAGTAATTTTTAATTGTAATAACTTTATTTTTTAATTTTTAATTCGGTATTTGAGATATCTCATCAAATTTGAACTTTACACACAGGTTAAATTCTTCGTAAGACCGCTCGGAGTTATATTCTTTTATACACCTACTGCTACTATTATATTACAGACAAAATTTAGTCCGACATTTGAGTTCAATTAATTTGAACCGCTTTTAGTCGAGTTATTTCATTCCCTACTATTCTTTATATTTGCATAATTTAAAATTGGGATAATCTCAAATTTTCAACTTAAACCAACATATAGCAATTTTTTTTAAAGTTTTTATTCCAACCAAATTGTATGTGTTAGATTAGGGAGCAAAGAATTTCAACTTTTAATACGTGGTTAATTTGACTTCCTTTTTGAAAAATTTATTATTATATATAAGTTCATTTAATTAAATAACTTCGTCACTGTGTTAAGAAATAACATAGTAAGACTTATGGCCGTAAATAGTAACTGAGATATATGATATTCATTCGCATTCGTATTTGAAAAAAAAAATATTCGTATTTGATTCAAAGCGAATACGAATGCATATATGTTACTAATTATATCCGTTATTTGTAATATATTTTACTCAATATTTGTGTTATTTACCTATATAGAACATAATTTTTTTTAATTCATACAATTATTTATAGTATAAACTAATTTAAAATATATAAAAAATGAATAGTATTACTAATATGATATTTAATTTGTGTTTTTCAAGTGAAATTTATTTAATATGTATTACATTAATTATTAAATTATTTAAAATTATTTTATTTAAACGGTAACAAATAATCTGTATTCGAGTTCTATTTAATTTAGCTCAGTAATAAACAAATACAAATACATAAATAAGCATATTCGTATCCGTATTCAATCGTTTACACTCCTAGAATATTAACATGTTAATATTTTAAGTGAAAATTAATATGATATAAAAATTAAAATTATATAAAATATTTAACATGTAGTAAATTTTACTTAAAATTACTTTAAAAAATATCAAACGTCATATATTTTAGAATTAAGATAGTATTTTACAAGTCGATAATGATTTAGGGAATTGAATTTGGAGCCAATCGGTCATATCATTTTTATTTTTTTATTTTTATTCATGTCATGCGTTACGGAGTATTTACTCCTTCCTTTTCAAATTAGAGTTACATTTTAATTCACTTGAAATTTATTTGTAAAATTTTATAATTTAAAATTATAGTGAATTTTTTTACATTTAAAATTTTAAAAGTAACATATCATAAAATATGCGAAAAATATTGTTAAATACAAATTATTATACGTAAATATTTTTATAAATTTATATCACAAATAAAATTTTAAAATTTACAAATAATAATTTTAATTATATTTCTAATTTTTGGAACAAAGGAAGTACAAGTCATAAATTAGATGAAGTTGCTAACAGACGATAACATTTGTCGGATTATAAATTAGGGTCAAATACTTTTGATAACATATTTGGTGGTCATTAGATTTTAATTTTGAAAAATTTAAGATTCTCTCTGTTTTTAATTTTAAAATAAAGTTTTGTAGTATATGAAATTTTATTTATCGAATATTGCATTTGAAGATGACTTCACTCCTTGTGTAGAAAGTTAGCCGCATGCTTTGACTTCCATTACATATTTACATTTCTTGTTAGCTGCACCAAGCAATGACACGTTGATTATTCAGGTGGTCATTCACACCGATTTTTTTAATATATTTTTTATTTTATGAAATTAAGTATATTTTTTTAGATATATATAAATTTTCTATTTATCTTATATACACCAAATTTTTTAATATATAATATATCATAATAAAATAATAACTTTTTAAATTTTTATTATTTACAATAGTTAATTCTATAATTAATAGATATATTTTATTATACAATAAATTATAATATATAATAATATATTATATGTATAAAACAATACACCGAGAAGCAGTCCATATGATGTACGGAGTATTTAACCTAGTAATAGTTTGTTTAACTAAGTTGACAATTCTATTTCAAAAAAGGAAGCACAACGTTGACAATTTTATACACAGAGACATCCATTAAAAGTAGAAACACGTGTACCATATATATACACGCGCTATTACAAAAACGATGGTGGGGTAAATACCAATATTTGTGCACCACCATATGTGCACCACCACTCTATTGACATTTACCAACTTAATTCAACTGTGTTTTCACCTTTTTGGAGTATCGATTTCTTTAAATTCAATTTCGTTTGTTTATATTTAAAAAAATTTTAAAAATATATGAGTTATATCAATATTTTTATTTTATTATATTTTATATTATTTTATAATTATTTTTTAATAAATACACACATATATATTATTTGTACTAAAATATTATATATTAATTCAATAGAAAAACTAATATTTATTTTATTTAAATCCATTAATACAATATTATAATAATTAATTAATGCATTAGTATAAAATATTAGCATATATTATAATAATTTATATTATATTATATTGTAATTGTATGTTATAATATATAATTTATATATACTGATATTTTAATATTACATTGTAATTAGTTTACATATATAAATATGATATATATATATATATATATTTTATACATATAATATATTATTGTATAATATAATTTATTGTATAATAAAATATTATCTATTAATTATAGAATTAACTAATGTAAATAATAATAATTTAAAATATTGTTATTTTATTATGATATGCTATATATTAAGAAATCTGATATAAATGAGATAAATAAAAAATCTATTAGAAAAATCCGGTGCGAATCACCTTATACCTAATTATTACCTTTTTTATTTTCCAACTCTTTTATCTTTGCAATTATACTTTCTATATCTATGCATGCATATACATCTATGGGGTGGTTGATCCACACCAATAAGCTATTTCAACTCTTGTGCAATCAATTTTCTTTACTTATATTAGGAGAAGGTTTACTTATATTAGGAGAAGGTGTACTTATACAATGTAATAAAAAAGCGATTAGAGCTAGGTACATGAATGAAGATAACATTTGATACATATAATATGCATATATTTGTTGCTGTCTATGAATATGTTTTTTTTTCCGTCGGCGAAATTCATCAGATATATTTTAATCTGATTGTGAAAAATATTTTTACCATTTAAATTAATTCACAACATCAATTTATAATCTATGTGCATAAATACCGCACGCCATTTTGTACGTGTAACACGCCATTTTGTACGTGTAAAATGAACTATGGTGTATAACATGTGATACAATTACTTCGCTTCGTAATATTCTACATAATTAGAACTAGTGTTAAGAAAACATGATTAGAAAATTACAAAATGATATTGTAGTTTATATATATGTAATATATATTCTTATTCTCTTTGATATGCAATGCAATGCCTTGCCAGCAAGCTGGGTTATTAAGTACAAGGTGGTTGTATATATCATGTACGCATGGCATGCGTATATAATAGTACGAAAATGTACAATTTCGAATTTATTTTCGAGTGAGGGTCCGTGCTTATTTAATGCCGAGTTAACTTAAACTGCTTCCATAAATTCAACTAAAAAAGTGAAAAATAAAAATAAAAACGAAGATAAACAAAGGATCAATAGGACACTATTCACTTGAAAAATGTTGATGAAGTTGTAATGTTCATTTAATAAAATAAACGAAATTCGGTAATTGTTTGACGACAAAATTTTCAAATGATGACACTAAAATGGAAAAATAAGACAAGAAAAGTATAAACATATATTCAATAACTTCTAGAAGTTTGGTGAAACTCTAAATTTTACCTAGTCTGAGGGACTCTGTGCTTTTGATTCATTTTATATAACCATTATCACCAACCAAAAGACCAGCAACGGCAAAAACCAATCAATATGGACTAAATGTAAAACGGAAGAATAAGTGAATAACAATCACATTATTAATATATATTCCAAAATTTGTTGTGGTTCAATTACATATAATCCTCCTTTATCAAGAACAATTAAAACAAATATTGCAAAACAAATAAAATATTCTAACTAAATAACTAATACATGTAAGTTAATTGTTCTCAATATCACTACAATTTAATTTTTGTACAACGTGGACTTGATAAAATTACTACGTTTATAAGTCCAAATACTCTACCTTTCGTTTCACGGAAAGAGTTCTATACCCCAAAACGAATATGTTCTAAATTCGCGCGCTAGCGCTTGTTGTGCAGTGGATTGGATCCTGTGGGAACTCTTCGCTTCTCCGACCAGAAATCTGTCGCCACCGGAGCAGTTGATACGCCGCGCTGAAAAACTTGTACCGCTCTAGTAGCTCCTCCGGGATTGACCCGAATTGCCCGAATCCTCGTCGGAGTACTTGTAGTAACTAAAACAAAAAAGAAAATGAAGAGGAAGATATTCAAAAAGCTTTTCATTTTTCTTGGTATATAACTTATTTTTTGTTCTCTTAGTTTTGAAGAATGAGAATTTGTTGAGAGAGACCTAAAGAGGTGGTTGTGCAACTAGCAACTGGTTAATTGTATATACTTTATGCTATATATATATATGGGCTTGGTTGGTTGTTTATTTATCTGTTTTTCTCAAAGTGAAAAATAAAAACACACCCATATATATATATATGTGTGTGTATATATATACAAAGTGAAAACACACCCACATATATATATATATAATGTTTGTCTGTTTAAAAGAAACTAAAAATTTTAAAAAAATAGTTGTTATGATGTACGGTTGGATTGTACTTCATATTGTTGTCGAATAATTCGGTGCCGTCTGATCATATATATATATGATAATAGTATCAGAATTAGTTAGGTCAAACGTTGGATGTATAATTGGCTAGCCTAGGAAAGACAGTTGGGAATGCCCCAAATTTAATATGGGATTGTGGGACGGTGACCAGCTTAATTAAGCATGCTTACAAGTCAAGTTTGTGCTTCTACGTTGGAGAACGCTTTGTTTTCATACCAGATCTGTCCTCCAAGTTTTATTGATCAAAATAATGTGACGGTGCGGTGCCACGTAATTTTTGGGGGGCATTTTGGGCAATTAAAGTCAAAGTCAAAGGACGACTACGTACTCTGTTGCACTTTATAAACCTCTACATTGAGTTTTAATTTATTATAACCTAAAACATTTGTAATTGTAGAATTGATGCATCTCATTGGACTTTTGAGAACACTAAATTTTGAGATAGTAAAACTTGTTAAATGTAGCATAATTCAGATAATTACTTCGCAATCGATATATGAAATTTTGTCATTGAATAAAGGAAATTATAAGTATGTCATTGACATATGAAATTTTGTCATAGTAAATTAAATAAGCTTACCAATGTACGGGTATAGCCGATATTTATTTTTAATATCTAGTTCAGATTCTCTAATTTACTATGTGTTTCATCTTCTACCATATGATTTTGTGGCGATTTCAGCATTTTTATTATGAATTTAAAATTTTATGACATTATCTATTTTAAAATACTTATATATAGTGCCTGTCCTTCCTCAAATTCCTAAATACTTCTAAAAATTAAGCATCTACTTTTGATTACTAATGATTTATTTCGATTTTCACTTGACCACATATCGTTAAAAAGTAACAAATAAGTGAAATTAAAGATCTTTTAAAACTATAAATATTTAAACAAAATATAAAATTGAGTCTACAAAAATAAGAACCTGTCAATTTTATCCTTTCTTTGAGTCGGGGTCTCAATTCATTCGGTGTCTTAAGTTAAGTGTATGATGTGAGTGTAAACGGTCGAATACAGATACAAATATGTCTATATTCGTATTCATTTTCATTTATTAAAAATATAAATACAGCTAATATTTGCTTAATTATTTCGAATTCAAATATGAATACGAATTATTTATTATTATTTAAATAACATAATTTTCAATAAGTTAATAAATTATGTGGTACATAATAAATAAAATGTACTTGAAAAAAATAAATGAAATATCATGTTAGTAATAATATTCATTTTTTATATTAATAAATTAGTTTTTGCTATAAATATTTGTATAAATTAAAAAGAATTCTATTATATACAGGAAAATAACACAAATATTGAGTAAAATATATTATAAATAACGGATATAATTGATAACAAATATTTCAGATACAAAAATGAATATAAATACGAATATTATCCATTTTTTTGAATACAAATATAAATATATATCGGATATGTCGCTTGCCTTTTACCGCCGTAGGTGTATCAATATGTTACATCAAAAAACTTTAATTTGCAAGTAGTACTATTCTATCATCCAGGTACTGCCATGTAGGGAGGTTTAGTGAACTAAGCTCGATTTTTTTTTAATATAAACTAGAACTAGTCGGTGCTTATCCTTTGTTGAGCATTTTTTATGAAAGTAAGCTAACAAAATACTATATATTATTAACATATTGCGCAAAAGATTGTGTTATGAAAATAAACTATATAATACGGAGTAATGTGTTGTTGCATTCCTATTTATATAATCTTTGTATAAACGTTTATTCATTATTTAATATATAAAAATTGATGATATAATATAGTTCTTACTTAAATGTTGTAAAAAACTTAGAAAAATATCCAACATATTAGGTAGATATAACTTGTACTTAAGCAAGTAGTTTGATCATCATTGATGTCTGCTGAAGAAGGTTACTGAAGATGCAAAAAATATTCTAAGTGTAATCCTGCTTAGAATGGAAATAAGCAAGGACCTTTATGCACTTAGAATATCTCAAGTATAGTCCTGCTTAGAATGAAAATAAGCAAGGAGTTTAGTAAGCAAGATCCTTTGCTTATCAGAGTCAAGATTGTCAGAAAAGTTTATTTTAACCCCTGCTTAGTCAACTTCTAGGAAACTCTTCTGAAGGATACTAGAAGACAGAAAAACGGTTAACTTTTTGAACTAAGCAATGACTGCTGAAAAGGTACAAGTCACATCAAGGATAGTACACTCCAATGAATCTATTTCAAATTTCTAACGGATAGATTTTTTGGAGAAGTATAAATAAGAGTCATAAATTTCATTTATGACAAACAACAACCACCACCTCCAACCATCTGAACAACTTCTCTGACATCTTAAAAATTTCAGAAAGACATCATAAAGTTTGAACAAGTGTTATCAATCTGCTCAACTAAAGAGCAATCTACTTGAAGATAGCAAGCAAGATCTTCTCAAATTTGCTTAGAGTCTGTGTGATTAAATTGGACTAAGTGTCCTCCTGCTGAGTTGGTCTAAGTGACCTATTGTAAATTGGACTAAGTGTCCTCCTGCTGATTGTTCTGTGTGAACAAAGTTCTAGTGATAGCCTTCTCAAGTAAAAGAGAAGAAGAGTGGAGTAGGTTTAGTCCGAACTACTATAAAAATTCTATCTCTACTCCTGCTTATCTTTCATATTGCTTACTTGTTTTATTTGTGTTTTGCTTTGGTTTTTGTTGAACTCTCTTAGCAAAGATTTACTATTTTTACTACTTCTAACCATTAACTTTTACTACAAAAACTAAGAGGTATTTTGCTTAAACTATTTCCGCTGCTAAACTTTTTCAAAACAAAAAAAAACTCCTCTTTAAGCAAGAAGTGTTTTAAATCTGTAAAGTTTTTTAAGCAAAACTTAATTTTGAAAAACACTATTCAACCCCCTCGGTTCTAGTATTTTTACTCTTTGGGACCTAATATAATGTATTATTTAAAAATGCATTTTTTATTAAAATATATGCAATTTTATGTAAAATTCTATAGAGTTTATTTTATGATACAGATTTTAATTTAATACTTATATATTTATTACTGATAGTCTATAAAAATAATAGAGATATAAATGTGTAATACGATGGTTTAAATTATCAATTGTGTAATAATGTAGTCTCATGTCACCAAAAAAAAAAAAAACAAACAAAACAAAAGGCATAACTAGTTGAATTAACTGATATTATCACATGAACATCATATTACGAACTAGTTAAAGAACATAACAAAGGCTTATTCATGGCATTATAAAGAAAGGACCAGTTAAATAATATAAAGTGCTTGCATACATGTGCGTGTGTTATCTATGTAAAATGATAGGTGGTTATTTGTAGTTTGTTATAGAACACATATGATAATTTGTAATTTACTCAAAAAATAGTAACGCCATTGTATTTCAGATTTACATATATAACATGTTTATAACCTAACTTTAACTTATTTAACACAAAAATTAAATATATAAACTTTAAAAAAAATTCATAAATACGTACAAGGTTTTATATTTTCACTTCATACTTGACAACTCTTAAAAGTCATCGAGACTAATGATTGTCTCTTGTTGTACGATTATATGTGTGCTAATATATACTTTTATAACAAACTATTGTCAATAATTCTCGTTTACGGTATGTACACTTATCTCATTAACAAACTTAATAATCTAATACGATGCAATAATTTCTAATTATCTCTTACTAAACCCCAAAATAGACTCTCCACCTGCATTGTAAGTGATTGTGGAAAATGCAGTTTAGCATCCGACAGTTTGAATAAATAATTTCTTCATTGAATTTCTTGGTGGATCAATAATAAGGATTTTTATAGATGGTCTGCTTGTGCATCCACAATTAGAAAAATGATGTCTTTATTGCATTTCATACATGGTGGATCAGAAATATGGATTTTGTTGAATCGTCTTGTCGTGCGTCTAATTATGAAAGGACTGAATGAAACATTAACCATATCAAGTATAGATCTGAAAAGCATCTTCACTTTGTGGCTGTATATTGAAAGCCTTCACTCGAGTACAATGTTGACAAAATTAAGTTACTTTCATCATTTTTAACCCTGTTCAGTTTGTCAACTTTAATGCTAGCTGGTGCATTCAATTCGAATTAATTAATATAATTGACTTCTTACACGCGTAAATATATGAGAAATAATAAATGTTGTTTTTAACTTTTGGTTAAATTTTTTCGGATGTTATTATCGCATTTTAAGATAAATTTAAAATCTTTTTTCTCTAATATTATTCTTAATACCCTTAGAGCAATGAATTAAGGGTAATTTTGAAATATTTGTAATAAAATTTATAACTTTTTAGTATTTTAATCATTATCTTGACTTGTGTGAAAAAAACCCTTAAACAATATGTATTAAGAAATTGAGGGAGTACGATCTTGACTACAACTCCGTCCAATTTTGTTTGTTATCTTAGAAATTACTCCCTTCATTTTTTAATACATGTTATTTTAGTTTTTAGGTAAAAAATTTTTCAGATGTTCTCAAATTTTAAGATAAATTCAAAAAAAAAAACTCAATACTACTCTTAATAAATACTACCTTTAGAGTGCTGAATTAAGAGTAATTTTGGAACATTAATGATAAAATTTATAAGTTTCTAGCATTTTAATCATTTCATTGGTTTGTGTGAAAAAATCTTAAACAACATATATGAAAAAATTGAGAGAGTATATTTAAAATTATATTAATGCTATCATTTGTAATAAATATCGATGTAGATTTTTTTTAAATCTTTTTTTATAATTAATATTATATAGATTGAAAGTTAAGTTGATACATGAAAACACATGGACTAATTTTATTAGATTTATATCCCATTTTTATGAGATATTCACTTAGTCGATTATACCACATTCGACCCGACTGTTTTAGTCCATATAAAGATCTCCGTAATTTTATAGAATACATTTCTCGAGGTTTTGATTTAAGTGTTTCAGACATTTTTAGTCCTTCAGGGACTTTCATATAGATATCATTATCAAGTGATCCATATAAATAGGCTGTGACTACATCCATGAGACGCATTTGAAGTTTTTCAGTGATTGTGAGACTAATTAGGAATCTGAGAGTTATTGCACCACTACAGGTGAATACGTTCCTTCATAATCAACTACTGGTATTTGTGTAAAACCTTGTGCCACAAACCTTGCTTTATATCTCACAATCTCATTTTTCTCATTCCTTTTTATTGTAAATACCCACTTGTAACCTACAGGGTTAACATCTTTGGGAGTTAGGACTATAGGTCCAAAAACATTGCGTTTTTCAAGTGAATCTAATTCAGACTTCATGGCATCTTTCCATTTTGGCCAATCATTTCGATGCCTACACTCTTCAAGAGTTTTTGGTACATAATCATTCTCATTTAGCACATCAGTTGCTGTAGCATATGCAAAAATTTGATCAACACATGTTTCATTGCGGTTCCATATTGTACTATTTTGTACATAGTTTATTGAGATCTCATAATCATTAGGTACCTGAGTTTCTTCTGGAACTTCATCAACCTCATCTGGGGTTTTATCGACCTCTTCTGAGGTTTTATCGATAACCTCTTCTGAGGTTACACCAACTACTCCATTCTGCTCTTTCCTTTTCCGTGAATTTCGATCTTTGGAACCAATTGGTCTTCCACGTTTTCTTTGTATAGAAACCTTTGCTGGGATTACATCAATTCGAGCATGTGCATTTAAAGCTGGAACATGTGATTTAGTAACTCTTTTTTTAAATCTTTTTTTATAATTAATATTATAGAGATTGAAAGTTAAGTTGATACATTAAATATGAAGTTATCATAAAAAAAGTCAATGATATTTTAATATATATTAATATATAAAAAAATATGTTAAAATTTTTTTAAAAAAATATTATACGCAATAATTATATATGGGCAGATACAAATCACAAATATAATAAGTTTTTTCAATCCCAAATCCCGTTCCCACCTTGAACGTTGCAATAATGCGCTGTCTTTATCATATTATTTTTACAATTTAATCGTGTTCGTATATACATGAGTGCATCTCATTTTTATACTTTTGAGTTGAGAAAAGTTTTTTTAAAGGCAAAAGAAATATTTTTTAAATATAAAATTTACCACACGGAAAGTTAAGTCCAAAAATAGTTGGACACACAAATAACAAATACAAAACTAACCAAATTTTTTTTGAAACAGTAAAACTACAAAACCAATAATTCAAATCTTTCGATGACAAACAATTCTCAACAGTTAGCAGTTTTATGTACATAAATATATTTTTTTAATTTTTTTTTATAGTACACAAAAAATAGATAATGCAAACATTGGATACACATCATCGAAGAATGAATTCCTTTTCACTAGCAATCTCAGCATGTTTGCCATTTGCCCATTCCTAACCCCATATTCTCACAACCCGGCCCACCAGGCACCAAAATAGGGACAATTAATAAATGAGGAGTATATATAGAAAACTATTAACCATCTCAAAATAAGAGGACAAGCAATCACATGATTGTTATAGTACTGTGCCAGCACACAGCAATCCCAAATTAAAATACTCCCTCCGATCTTAATTAACTTTTTTCTGATCAAATTTGACAATTATTTTATTTAAAAGTTTTATTATTTTAGTTATATAGCTGGAATTATAACTATCGAATTGTAATTACAAGCACGTTCCTACAATCTATAATAATGCATGATTTTCTTTTTATACAAGTATTAGTATATTGTTCAATTTTAAAGTCAAAATTTAGTTAATTCGAAGATGTATGCTAGTTAGGACTAAAAGAGTAATGAATCAAAATAACAATAATTTGAAGAAAGGAAAGCATTTGTTATATAATGAATATTCAATAGCGATGGACGTTTTGATAATGTGTCATTATGAAGTTTCATGTAGAAATTTTTATCAAATCTTGGACATGAATCAAGGAGTCATTGTCATCACCAAAATCATGTGATCCCACATAATAGGGGACACCCCAGTACACTCAACTAAAAACATTTTATTTAGATTCAAGAATCAAACTCTTTGGAAAGATAATTAAAGAATTTTGTAACAAATTAATTGAATTTAGACACAAAAAGCTAAATCAGTGTAACTCATTTTACAATAGTGATGATTTAGTAATTGGTTATAATTTTTGAAAGAGATGCCTATTATTTATTTGGACATATTGGTCTAACATCAAGAATTCAATATTATAAACACAAGCTAAGGCGGGCTAGAACATAGCTTAGCCCCATTAAAAAGTTGCTCCTTTGTCTCATATATTTGATCCAATGTCAAAGGAAAGGTGTGGTATCTACCAACTGCCGATTGGAACATTAACATACCTCCCTAAGCCCGAAAAAATGAAAATAAAATAACAATGAGTAAAATTTTACATTTAGCTTGTTCATAACAAAAATGAAAAAAATTAAATGCTCCCACTATTTCACAAAAAAAAAAAAAAATACACACGCATACACACACACACACACACACACACACATATATATATATATATTTGAAAATGAGTTCTATTCCACATAAATAATTATATTTGTATTTTTTTTATTATAATGTTAAATTTGTCTCTACAATCCTCTTATTTTATCAATAATTGAACATTTATAACAATTTATGAAACAAAATATTAATTGAGCATGTAATTGTCAATCAACACATACAAAATCAATATCCCTCAAGAGTTTAAATATAAATTTTTATGTGGAGTGAAGGGAGTATATAATTGTAACGTGAATAAACTATAGATTAACAAAAACTTATTTTATTCATATTTTTTATTAGTTTATCATATCAATATATGTATAAATATTTATTTAACCCACGTCAAATTTGATTAAAGTATAAAACATTGTACATATATTATAAAAGAATTCAAACATTGTACATATATGAAACTATTTGATTACGATTTAATTAGTTTAATCGGTAGTTCATTTAGATTATTATTTTTTTAAAAAAAATATTATATAAATTCATTAAATATAAGTCTTAAATTTTTAATAATCAAAATAATTTCATTAAATATTCTAAAAAATTTATTAAATTGATTCACAAAGGGACAAAGACATAGTTTTAAGAAACAAAATCAGAAAACTCACTTAGCAAAAAAAAAAAAAAGCAATAAAAAGAGAAAATCAGGTTCTAATCGGTTCGATCGATTTTTTTTTCTGAACCGTTAATTTTAATCAAATCAACTGAATTCATGGTTGGTTCACAATTAAACCGGTCGAACCGGCCGGTCCCGTCTGATTTTAATAATATTAAATAAGACATAACCGTGTTTGCAATCTCTTTAGATAAAAAAAGAAAGAAAAAAAATCGTATCTTTTAATTTAGTATTCAAAGACAATTTTGTTTTTTTTGGTAATAGTCACCCCTAAACCAAATTTTCAATACATTAATGTGTTATTTCCACTATTTAATTTAATTTTTTAAAATTAAATATTACATGTTTGATGGAACTGAGTAAGAGAATAAATCAAATGCCCGTTAAAATAAAAGGTTGAAAATCAATTTTTTTAAATTTGGCCAAGCAAAAAGTTGCTTTTTATAACAGGAAGCAAGCCTCTTATGATGCCTGTACGTAGCCACGTAGGCGCTGGACCAAATAAAAAGCAATTGGTTGAATTAAATAATTAATTACCTCACAACACGCTAATTTAAGAGGTCAAATATGGAGTTTCCAAGCCTTCTACAGCCTCTGGACTGGGTCCTGGAACTAGTGGTGGCTCCATTAATTACTTGTTTCATTCTATTTTATATGTTATATTTAATATTTTTATTTATTAAAATATAATTATCGCACATGATATATTTTATTTTTATATTACTCTCACATATAATATATTAATTTAATTTTCAATTTCTATAGTATTTATTATAAAAAAAGAATAAATATGTAATTTTATATCATCATTTTGATAGTATTAATATTATTTTTTATAAGTTTTTAAATTGTAAAAAACAACATATAAATCTGGTTGAGAGAGTAGTAATTTTTCTAGAATTTGATTTCATTTTACTTACTGTTATCATATTTTAAGAAATAGCTAAAAAAAAATAAATTTCCCCACTACTATTTTGTCATATTTCTCAAATTTTGGTAGGAGTTTATTATTATTTTTCATATAAATTTAAGACTCTTTGTTTTCGATGCAAATTATGTAAGGATAGTTATGCAAGAATATCAATAAATTTAATGTTATTATACTGGTTGTCTTTTTCGACAGGGAACCTAACGGGGAGTACAAAAATATTTATCGTTCTTTTCTCATTTTTAATTCAAGTCCGACTACATTTTACTAGTTTTGAATTTCTATTTTGTTTCTTTTGTTCTTTACCGCTTACTTGTTCCCTGTTTTTTTTCAAAAATTAGATTTAACGTTATTGTGTGGGTTATACACTCTCATTGTAGTTATATATATCATTTTACTTATAATAATTTTTGAGAGAAATTCGGGAAGTAGTAAAAATACAAATCTTTATTGTTAAAAAATAAGAACCCACAATCTAGTGTACATAAATGACAAATGGAACACTTAAAAAATACAAGTAATAATAAATCGAGTATGGAAAATTTTATTTTTATTTTTTTTTGTTACACAAAATTTAAGTTAAAGGTCACTCTTGTAACTTATAATAGATTTAAACATTACTTGCTAAAAAGAATAATTAATAAAATTTGAACTTTTAATTTGTAATACTGATTCGTATTAATTGAACCTACCTGTATTTATACTTACACTTGAATATGAAGTTAATTGATTTGGTCCAATCGATTTCAAGTGACGATTCTTTGGACGCCGAAGAAAACGTGTTGGCGGTAATTGATACAGTCCGGATAAAGTTAGTTAAATTAGTTGTCTTCACTGCAACAATACAAATGTTAACTAATTTTGTCGCTAAATAAATTTTATATTTCTTAATTTAACTTATGCCGTTGGAGGATATAAATATTAATGAATCGATAAAGTCAGTCACTCCCTTTCAATAATTTTATTATCTCCCACCAAAAAAGCAAACACCACTGCCCGCAATTTATGTTGCTGGCTCCCTATTAATTACAAATCGACTACACAATAACGCCTGGGATTTTGTTCATAAAAATTAGTTTACTTGGGATTTGTTTTCAATTTTTACAGGTTATATTTAAAAATAATATTATAATGCAGTTTATATATATACATATAAATCGATAACTCCAATAGAATCAAACCAGGTGTAATCTTCAAAGTCTGCACGCACAGTCCAATTTTACTGTATTAGTATGTACAACATCCTCTTCAACGTATTTTAAAAAAATGTCATTCAATTGTTGTGGTTACTAAATACTAGTTATTCGTTATATTTTTAAATTCAGACGTTTGACTTTTTATATATATTTTTAGGTGAAATTTAATATATATTAAAAAATTAATTTTTTTAAAATAAAAATTAAAAATTAAAAATATTTTAAATGAAGATTAATATGATAAAAAAATTAAATTATATAAAATATTTAATATATATTAAATTTTATCTAAAATTATGTAAAAAAAATTAAATATCATATATTTTAGAATAAAGATAGTATATGCAGACTAGTCAAATTTTAAAATATGTAATAACACAAGTGTACGTATGTATTGGAAATTTGGAACATGAGAATCAGAAAAAACATTTCAATCAGTTCCATAATAAATTACCCCGTAAAAAGAAAAAGGAATTGAGGAAACATAATAGCACCAATCAGAATCATCCAAATGAAATCTCATAAAAACAATTATTAATAATACATTTCAATCGCCAACTCATTCCAATTGTCAATTCCATTCAACACCGGAATTTTCAAAGCTTCTAACGAGTCAACTGTCTCTTACCTCACGTCACGACTCTTTCGTCTCTCCCAATTTTCTTCTTCTTCTTCTTCTTCTTCTTCCTTTTTTCTTCACATTTCACATGAATTCTAGGGTTTCAATCTCCCCCAAATCATGTTTATGCGTTCCCAGTTAGTGTTTCTTGTGCTCTGCTCAATCTGTTTAACTCTAGTTCAATCTAAGTGTAGCAAAGGCTGTAGTTTAGCTTTGGGATCTTACTACATTTGGCCGCAAAGTAATCTCACCTTCATCTCAGAAGTTTTCGAAACCCAGATCAGTGAAATTTTGAGTTACAACAGACAGCAGATCCCTAACAAGGACAGTATTCAATCCGGTATCAGAATTAACATACCTTTCTCTTGTCAGTGTATCAATGGCGACTTTTTGGGTCACGTTTTCAATTACAGAGTTCGATCCGGCGATACTTACGATATAGTTGCGGAGACGTACTATTCGAATTTAACGACGGTGGCTTGGTTGCAGAGGTTCAATAGTTACCCTGAAACTAATATTCCGGACACTAATGCCAGGCTTAATGTGACTATCAATTGTTCTTGTGGGGATAGTAAGGTTTCCAAGGACTATGGGTTGTTCGTGACGTATCCGTTACGGCCGGAGGACAGTTTGAGTTCGGTTGCTGCTCAAACGAATGTTAGTTCGAATTTGGTGCAGAAATATAATCCCAGTGCTAATTTTAGTGCAGGCAGTGGAATTTTGTTCGTCCCAGGTAGAGGTGAGTTGAAAAGTTCTGGCTTCACGCTTACTATAAATGAAAGTAGACAACGATATGTAAAATGTAAAATAATCTTTGAGAATACTCATTTTTGAAATGTATTTCCAGTTTTAGAATGGAATAAGTATAACTGAATCTAATGTGCTCCACTGCTCCATAGATGGAAAATTGTCTTAAGCCACAGAGCATGATAACTTCTTGGCTTTGACTGAAATGCTTTTTCCTATTCATAATTTTGTGGAAGTATGTTTATAGTGTTACCTTTAATAACCCCTGGTGGTAATGCCCATATAATTGCTTATTTTTGTTCTTTTGAAATTTGCCAATATGGATTGCTGATATGGTCTTTTGGAGGAGGATAGGTCTTGTTGCATTTTATGAACTGTTTGGTTCTTTTCCTGAAAAAGAATTTTACTCGATTATTTAATTTTATCAGAGAAAAAAGGGTATGCTTCGGTTCTTGTTTTGAGCTGTGTTGCTCCTGCACATGAATTCGAGAACAGTATAACTTTCAGCTTAGCTTTCATAACAAGCTCTTGTCTGCCTTTCATATTCTTTTTGACATTTATGAAGTATTGCTATAATCGGATATGAATGAAGTCAGTCTTGCTTGATCATCTAGACACTCATTACACTAGTCACTAGACCATCATGTTTACAAGTAAAATCTATGTAGTAAATTCATTAGCTTCTCCATCTTTGGCATGACAATTTACTATGCTACTTCTTCTTTTATTGTACATTATAACCTGTTTCCTAAATACATGGATAGGTACTGAATTCTTACAACAATGAATAATTTGTATAGAATGCACAAGGATGCAATCAAATATTGTACAGTTATTCTCATGCTCTTAGCTGCTTAAACAACTCGAAATGCCTTACAAAGTTTCCACCTTTTTGTGCAGATAAAAATGGAACTTTTCCAACCTTGAAAACCAGGTAATTTCTCCAATTTATCTGTGCTGTTAACTATATTTTCACTATTTCACCATCTAAATATCATTTGAAATTTGATTTAATGTATTTACTTTTATCATTTTGCAGCAAAGGTGGTGTATCCTTCTCTTCCTATTGACCAACATTAACTTTCCCTGTTCTCAGTTAAAGATTTGAGAAATAGAGGGGAGATTCCAAGCTACTTGAGCTTTACTTTACTTTAATTTAATGGGAACAGGGTTAACAAGTGGAGGCATAGCTGGCATATCTATAGCAGCCGTAGCAGGGTTGCTGTTATTTTCAGGTGGTTTATACTTTGGATATTTTAGAAAGAAGAAGATCACACTCTCGACAGAAACTGAAGATCCATCTCTTCCAGGTGGTTCTGAACTTTCCTATTAGATTATTTTCATTATCATATTAAGTTTTTGATATTTTCGTAGTTTTGTTTGTTAGTACTATTAACAACCCAGCGAACAAACAAAAGAGAGAGGAAAAATATTAAACACTCATTTTAATGCAGAAAAAACCCTCTTAGCAGGAGAGAAAAAATAATCTCACACACACGGCAATTCACAATCTCAGAAAAGCATACATAATACATTGTATCGTGAAGATTACATTACTCCAAAGTGATTTTGTCAACTTCAGAAAGTCTTTCCAGATTTAGTTCAGAGTCAAGAGTACAAGTACATAATGATGCTAATCATATTTGATTTACAATTTATAGCTGCCTCAAGTTTAACATGCATATTAAGAATTTTGAGAGTTTCTATGGAATATAGTTGTGCTTTCTGAACGTTTTGGGAATTGTGGGGTAGTTATGGGCCGCAGATAATATGTGAGGTTGATTTATGTTGCCTTCGGGCCTAGGAGTTAGGAAGTCATAGCTAGTGGCACAGCAATTTATGGCAGTTGCAACTCACCTAGCATTCACTGCATGGTTTATGAAACGGCAAGGTATGGCAATTCAAGGCGAGACCGTGGCAAGTTTATGTACAGAATTAGACTACACTGATTTCTCCTGCTCCAGATCCTACGAGAACAAAAATACATTTTTTGCCATGAAGTTTTACATAGACATATGGTTTACTTCAATGTGATTGCTTCGCAGGTCACACTATCTAGACTCAATAGCCTATGTTTCTGGATGAATAGCCTATGTTTCTCCAAGTTTATTATGCATAACTACACCGTATGTGCATTGATTCTCATCTCTAAAACGTAATAAATTCTATTGTTCCCTCCCACACCCAACCCCACCACCCCTGCACCCCCCCACACTGAATGCTCGGTCTCTCTTCAAATTATTATTGAGTTCTTATTATAAGGATAAACAAATTAACTCACACCAGCCAAATCTGCAGATTTAATGATTGTAGTACCTGATTTATTTTCCTCTTGCACATATTGATCCCTGTTTATTTTAAATCTATGTGCTCTCTTTTCGACATATGTGCAACTTAGTGATTATATAAGTTTCTATAGACTGATTATTTCCCGTCTCTCTTGATTGTAGCTCCTGATGCAACTTTGCTTAAATCCGAAGAGAATTCTTCGGCGACTCCACGCTTGACTGGCATAACTGTAGAGAAATCTGTGGAGTTCTCATATGAAGAGCTAGCAAAAGCTACTAATGACTTCAATATATCTTCTAAGATTGGTCAAGGTGGCTTTGGTGCTGTTTATTATGCTGAGCTCAGAGGCGAGGTTTGTAACAGATCCTCTCTATATGTATCACAAAAGAGACATGCGGCTCCTCTGAAGTTTATTATAAATAGTCATTTGTCATAGCTAAATTCTCATTATGGTATATATATATGTGTTCTTGCAAATAACTGCTACTTTTCTGAATCCAGCCTTTCCTGTAAGGAAGAAGATATATCAAAAAAATTATTTACTTTGTTTTATTTTATTTTCACTCTGTATCTTCTACTTCGAGATGATGTTATGATTCTAAAGAAGATTTTGAGCATGAACCTGCCCTTGCTTGATAATATATCACTAATCTAATATATCATAATTAGGAGTCATGATCTAACTAGATGACTATATGCAATATATATAATGGTGCAGTTTACCAGTTTGGCAATTCATGCTAATCAAAGTTGGAAATTAAATACTTATGTCTTGAGAAAGCTATTAGCTGGTTCAAGATGGATTTGATAGACTGAGAAACATTGAATATATTGTTGACCCCAAATAGTAGAATGCCTGGTTGAGGCTGCTTATTTAAGAGTTACATTATATGGACTCTTCACTGTGCCTGTTAGGATACTGGGGGAATGCTCAGACATGGGTACATGTTCTGGATGCTTCATGCTATTCTTAAATGTTGACATATAGAGGAGCTTTCATATCTGACCTTTCCAAAAGCACGTTGCTCAATCAGATAGTCCATCCGAGTCCATTTACTAGCCTTATAGAAGGATGGATAATAAAGGGCTTTAGAAAATGGCTAAAGTTGCATAACAGAGTATAATGATGAACCCTGAGCTAAATGTTTTATCTGGCATACTACTTACTAGTAGTTTTCAATGGCTGTATGTTTTGGGTTTTTTCTCTTTTTTAACTGATATCTTGCTCTAGATAGGGACAAGCTAGCATATCAATTTTGTTCGACAGGTCATGCATTGTATAGACCATATGTCAACGTGTTTCTTTCCTTGCCTTCTTGCTATTCTTGTTTATCTTGATTTTATATATCCATGTTGAACTTTCTCTTGAATTTCTTATGCAGAAAGCAGCAATTAAGAAGATGGACATGCAAGCGTCAAGGGAATTTTTAGCTGAACTGAAGGTTTTAACAAACGTTCATCACCTGAATCTGGTAATGACCTGTTAATTATTCACCAAATGGATCGGCATTGGCATTAACATATTTATTTTGTCCATGGTATCCTAGTCATCTTTGTTGCTTAAGAGTGTTGCCTGAATGAACTCAACAATAATTTTTAAGAGTATTAGGCAGGATGAACTGAATGATAATGAACTTATATTAACAGACACAAAACACTTCCATCGACATAAATCAGATGCCTCTGAGTGTGGGAGGGAGGGAGGGGTGTTGAGGTGGGTTGGGAACAAGACCAAAAAAGAACATGATGTTTTTTGCCTCCTCTTAGTGTTAAAGGCCCTATAATAAGAATATAGTTGCCAGATGTGTTGGAAGTAATGCACTATCTTTTCACCATGATTTGGTGGAAAAAGTTTGGTTTTCTTTCATGCCCTCAGTAATGCGAGAGACAACTTGGATCATAAACTGCTAAAGGAAATTAGATTGACATGACTGCATTGGAACGATGTTTATAAATTTAACTAAATCTGACTAAATGACACTTAAAATTTTGGTATTTTTGTCCACTATAGACTTGAATGTTAAACAGCAATTTATAGGTTGCATCACCTCGGAATATACCCTGTTCACTATCACTCTTTAACGTTGAAGATATTTTGTCTAGTGGTGTACTCAGGGCTAAATCTACATAATTATAATATATTCTCTGCCATCCTTGAAATACATGCTTTTTTTCTAAGGCTGATTGACATTTATGTCCCTCCAAATTCAATGCTGTTCATCAAGTTAAAAAAATTACAGATTGGTTCCTCATTATCTCAATTTGTGACAGTTCTAATCCTGCAGTTAAAATTAACAATAATAGGGTCTATTTTGCACATATAGAATGTAAAATATCAATGGATTTTCTTATTCTTACGCCATTTGTTTTCATATTTTCAAGATAGAGTTTCGCCGTTTCAGGACTAAATAGTTGCATGTATGACTTGTGACCTTTCATTGCATTTCAATTGAATGAACAAGATTGTCACTAATTAGCAACAACAAGAAACCAATGTGTGAGCTTTATAACTTTGAGGAACAAAATTACAAGTTAATGACAACTTAGGGGTTCGGAGGGAGACATGTGTCATTAAGCTTTTCTGTGAATTAATTGTTGTTGACTTTTTGACATCCTAAATTTATATCGACTTCTAATATAGGTACGCTTGATAGGGTATTGTGTTGAGGGTTCACTTTTCCTAGTTTACGAATACATCGAGAATGGAAATTTGAGCGAGCATCTGCGAGGCTCAGGTAAATGAGATGTTTATTAGCAGGATATCTGAAATATTATTGAACAAAGTTAATAATATTTTTTCCCTTTCTTCCAGGGAGACAGCCGTTTTCATGGTCTACTAGGGTACAAATTGCTCTGGATTCAGCTAGAGGTCTTGAATATATTCATGAGCATACTGTTCCTGTCTATATCCATCGAGATATTAAATCAGCAAATATTCTGATAGACAAAAACTTCCGCGGGAAGGTCATACCAATGCATTACTTTGTTTCTTTTTTAAAATACTTTCTTTATGAAATGTAAGAGCATACTGACAAGGAATTGAACTTAAGATATTTCAAGTTTATTGCCAGAAGTTATTACCTGTCACTCCTCTACCATTGAGTCTAACCACTTTGAGTTAGTGATTGTCCTTGACTCCTTTTCAGTGCTTTGTGGTGGATCATACGAGTGACATTTTTATTTTGCAGGTCGCAGATTTTGGTTTGACAAAACTGACTGAAGTTGGAAATACATCGATGCCCACACGGCTTGTTGGTACATTTGGATATATGCCTCCAGAGTAAGATGCTCTTTCCCAATATATATTGAAGAAATTGTATCTATGGAATATTTTTCTAGAATTTCTGACAACTTCCTCTTTTTCCAGAAAAAAAAAATTTCATTCAGCTTTTCATGATAAACAAACCCAAATTGACCCTTTAATTATGCTTTTTACTGATGAGTTGGCTGCATGCTTCAAACACTTTTATCTTGTGAAATGACTTGGTGTTAGCCTTGTATGTTTTGATAGTTTAGAACATAATGGATCATACTTGGCTATAGTGGAACATAATGGATCATGCTTGGGTGCAGATATGCTCAGTTTGGTGACGTCTCTCCCAAAGTTGATGTCTATGCTTTTGGGGTGGTCCTGTATGAACTTATTTCAGCCAAGGAAGCTATAGTGAAAACAAATGGTTCTGCTGCTGAATCAAAAGGGCTTGTTGCATTAGTAAGTTCTTTTTATTCTCTCATTTGTATAGAGATTTAGAGATGCACCGAGATAAGAGGGTGAACCTCTGTTGCACATTGTATCACCAGTGTTCTGAAAGCTAGATGGGCTACATGGCAGAAAGTGCCTAGACTTCGTTTTTGGTTACAGACACACACGCACACACACATAGTGTGTGTGTGAGTATTACTATATATTTGTATCTGACCATACTATATAAGATATTAATAATTATAAATTCTAATTTTACATTGGAATATACCAAAAAAGAATATGTTAAAAAGTACAATATATTCATTTCAAGTATAGTAGAGCCAAGTCCACAATCAACAAATGAGGCAAAGGCATGATCGATGATTGTGGAAGGGGCAGGAAAGTTGAGCCTGCCTTCTTCAACTGGCTATTAAGCTTCTCTAGTGTCTAGGAAAGGCTTCAACATGTCTAGTCGAGGATCTTCAGAATACTTGTGTGATAAAAGTGAATGAAACTAATTGAAAAGGATCAATTTATTTGCAGCAGCTCTTCTCTAGTGTTGACATCTAGCAGGCAAAAGGAAAGAGCTTAACATCTTTAGCTTTTCGTTGCCCATATTTTGATAAATAGACAAGCTAATCTTATTGTGTATCTCATGATTTGCAGTTCGAGGAAATCCTCAATCAACCAGATCCAAAATTAGAACTTAACAAACTGGTTGACACAAGGCTTGGAAATGACTATCCTCTAGATTCCGTCTTTAAGGTGAATATTTCTATGTGATCGCTATAAAACAGTTTTCCTCGACATTTTCTTTTCGAGTAATTATAAAGCTCCTTCGTTTATTGTAGATGTCTCAGCTTGCAAAAGCTTGCACACAAGAAAATCCTCAACTGCGACCAAGCATGAGATCTATAGTTGTTGCATTGATGACCCTTTCATCCTCAACAGAGGATTGGGATGTTGGTTCCTTCTATGAAAACCATGATTTTGTCAACCTAATGTCAGGAAGGTAGTGATGATAAATGTTTTGATCACAATTGAGTTCTCAAATTCTAGATATGAGCAATAGGTATTATTAAAATAGAAAGCTACCATCAACGGTTGTGATGAATAGATTTGCGTACTATATCATTTGTAAATTAGATTTTTGTATATACAAACAATTGTTATTTGTTTTGATTGATGGGAATAAGTGGAGTCTCCTCAATGCTTTTATTACATTTTTCAAATACTTCATTACATAAAAGCAATTGTCCCTGTTCCGTCACACACACACA
>CM025782.1:17244111-17378831 GCA_014636745.2 Centella asiatica
CAAAAAAAAAAACGGAGATGATTCACCCGAATCTTCCAGCTCGCCTCGGGGATAACCGCCGCGAAACTACCAGGTTCCACTGCTGTGAAACCTAAACAATAGCATGAATGTTTAATGTTATTGTTTTTTCTAATAATTTGAAGTAATTATATGAACAAAATATACACGTCTATATATGTGCGTATATGTATCTATTAATATTAATATATGACACATACATATATAAAGATTAAGGAGAACGAGTTAATGGTTCATTTTTGTGATTCTATTGATTAGTTGTATATTATACATTCAAGATCTCTTAAAAAAAATTAATCGTATTAATCGTAAAAATAGTAAAAAATAATGAGATATATTAATTTTCTTATACATTTATAGTGTATGACATAATTTTTATAATTATGTAGCTTTAATATATTTTGAAATGTTAAAATACATTGATCGATATTCTTACACGTAAATCTACGGAAGAGTTTAAAAAAATTTGGGACAATCACATAATATATTATTTTTGTAAACTCTTTTGCATGTACAATTATATTGTTGTCATTTATTCAAAACCCAAAACGTAACACTAGTAGCCTAGTAATTATGATTTAGAAAAAATGAATTGTAGGTAATTTCTTTTAGACAAGAGTGCCCTTTTATCGTGAAAAGTTTCGCCGAACACCATTTTTCCCATCGCAACTCCATTGTTCTCACATATGCTTCAGCTATAACAAACTGAACTAAGCTATATAGTATAAAATATGGAGAATAAAACACAAGCACAACATATTGGAACCATAGAAGAAATCAAGAAATCTTTTATTTTCCAAAGATAAAACATACAAAAACAGACCTACGTATATATAGGTGAAATAAAACTAACTTCATGCTAAAGATACTCCCACTCCAGCACTACTTCCTAACTGATACTCCACTTCCAACACTAAGTGTCAAACTTATTCAAGCCTAAAAATTAGGAACCGACTTCAGCAATACTTGCTGACTTGGTAAACAGAAATTTGAATAAACAAATAATTAAAATAACAAATAAGCAAGTTGCACTAATTTTTAACACTCCCCTGTACAAGCTTATGATCAGTGACCCCAAGTGCATTTCTGTAATGTTGGAACATAGGATTTCCCAACGCCTTTGTGAAAATGTCTGCTACTTGATTGTTGGTGGTTACTCCCTTCAGCTCAATTTCCTCACTCAACACTTTTTTTCGAACGAAATGATGATAGACTTCAATGTGTTTCGTTCGTTCATGAAAGACTGGATTTAGAGCAAGTTTCATGACACCTTCATTAACACAATGAATCTGAACAGGATAATTAACTCCGCCATAGATATCTTGAATTAATCGCTTCAACCAAATACATTATTGTGTTGCCTTTGTAGCTGCTGCATACTCAGCTTCAGTGCTTGATAGAGCAACAATAGATTGTTTCTATAACACCATCGCTGAACCAAGACTGAAATAGTAGCCTGATGTTGAATGACGATCGTTTGGATTTCCAGCCCAATCTGCATCACTGAAGCCACTCAACAGAAAATTTCTACTTCTTTCATACAAGAGGCCAAATTCCAGAGTTCCTTTTATACAACGCAAAATTCTTTTTGCAGCATCTAGGTGAGGAATACTTGGGCTTTGCATAAACTGAGAAATAAGGCTAATAGAAAATGATATCTCTAGTCTTATGATAGTTGAATAAATTAAGCTACCCACAAGTTGGTGAAAACGTTTAGCATCATTCAGTAGTTTCCCTTCCCCTTTCTTCAACTTGAGGTACGACTCCATGGGAGTAGTCATTTCATTAGACTCCCCCATGCCAAAGCGTTCCAACAAAGTCCTTGCATAACTCCTTTGAGATATAAAGTATCCTTGACCAGATCTTTCAACTTCTAAGCCAAGAAAGTGTCCAACTTCACCCAAGTTCTTCATCTCAAAACAGACTGACAAATCATCCTTCAGGAAAGAGATCTCATCTTCATTGTCTCCTGTGATTATAATATCATCTACATACAATAATACCAATAAATGCATCTTGGAGTTTATTTTCACAAATAAGCTTGGATCTGCATCTGAGACATTGAATCCACAAAAGATAAAGTATTGAGCAACCTTACCATACCAAGCATGTGGTGCTTGTTTCAAACCATATAATGCCTTTCTTAAGCAATAAATGTGATGAGAAAATTTACTAGAGATGAATCCTTGCGGTTGCTCCATAAAAACTTCTCGATCTAGCTCCTCGTAAAGAAACGCATTCCTCAATCGAGTTGCCATAGTTTCCAATTTTTGAAGGCAGCAAGAGAAATTATTGACCTCACAGTCACTATTTTAGCTACAGGGCTGAAAGTTTCCTCATAATCTAGCCCATAAATTTGAGAAAAATCACGTGCAACCAACCGAGCTTTGCACCTATCAACGGTGCCATCTGCTTTCTTCTTTAGTCGATAGACCCATTTGCAAGTTACCGGCTCACAATTTTCTGGTTTTGGCACTAAC
The DNA here is from genome assembly GCA_014636745.2 of Centella asiatica. Lineage (NCBI taxonomy): Eukaryota > Viridiplantae > Streptophyta > Magnoliopsida > Apiales > Apiaceae > Centella > Centella asiatica. The sequence goes on from CM025782.1 coordinate 17,246,610, forward strand.
TCCCATGTTTCATTTTTGTGTAGTGCTTCAATTTCTTCACGTATAGCTGCTTCCAGTTTGAATTTCCTTTAGCTTCTTCATAACAAATTGGTTCATCACTAATCTCTCGAGCAAAGAAACATGCATTGATACTTACTTCATAATCCTTCAAGTAGTTTGGAGCTGCCTTTGTCCTTGTCGACCTTCGTATTGGCTGATCATATTCTTCAGAATTGGAATCGTCTGTTACTTGTGAAGCAGAACTGCCATGATCAGTGTCTTGAGGTGACAGTGAGATAATTTAAGGAAATAAGTCCATCAAATTATCTTGATCATCATCAAAATTAGTGGCTTCAAGGATTGATTTCTGAGCAGAGTACGAAGTAGATATTTCGTCAAACACCACATCTCAAGATGTGATGAATCTCTTTGTTTCTATATCCATACACCTCCAATCCTTCCTACAAGTATCATAGCCAACAAATATATATTTTTTCGCTTTCGGGTCAAGTTTGGTTTGATTTGATTTGAGAACATGAACATAACAAATAGAACCAAAGACCTGAAAATAATTAACATTTGGGTTTGCTTTATATATCAACTCGAAAGGAGATTTTTCTTTTCCTGGTCGTGGAGGTAGCTGGTTGATTACATGACTTGCACAAAAAAAAGCTTCTGCTTTGAGTCTTCGAGGAAGATTCTTCTCATGTAACCATGAAAGAGTCATCAAGGTGAGATGAGTTAACTTTCTTTCTGCAACCCCATTTTGCTGAGGAGTATCAGGGCATGTCATTTGGCGTTGAATACCATGTTCATCATAGTAATTAAAGAAATCAGCTGACATGTATTCGCCACCATTATCACTCCTTAAGCATTTAATTCGTGTTCCAAGCTCCTTCTCTACACCATTCTTGAATTCAAGAAACTTAGACATCGCTTCACTTTTTTCTTTTAAGAAGTATAACCATGTATACCTGGAATAATCATCCACAAATACCATGGCATAACGATAGTCGCTGTAGCTTGGTGTTTTTGTTGGTCCAATCAAATCTGTGTGAATCAGCTCAAGTGTTGTTGACCTTCTGTTTGAAGAGCTTGCAAAAGGTAGGCGATGTGATTTTTTGAATTGACAACCCTGGCATATAACATCTTCACGTACATTCTGCAATGTTGGAACACCTTCCAATAACTTCTTTGAAGAGATCTCAACATTTGGTAGCCGAGGTGTCCAAGTCGAGCATGCCAAATTGTTGCATTTTCAATTTGAGCAGCCTTCTTCACATATGCCTCACCTGCTGACATAACAAACAGAGATCCCCTTTTCTTGCCAACAACAACGTTAGCTACTATTTGTTCCACATTTTCAAGTACTTTTACACCATTTGGACCAAATAAAATATATTTCCCAGAGTCAGTAATTTGAGAAACTGAAACTAAATTTTGTTTCAAACTTGGGACATGATAAACATCATTAAGGTTGACATTGGTTTCCTTTGAGATATTTGCAGTGCCCTCCTTATTCACCGAGTATGTTGAATTATCAGCTGTGACTATTACCCTTTCTTCATTGTGTTGTTGTAGTTTCGAAAGTAGTGATGCATTCCCAGTAACATGGTGTAAGCATCCAGAATCAGTTATCCACTCCTTTTTGGCGGAATTTGCATGGACTTGAGCCACATCTTTACCTTCAATTAATTTTGTGGTAAAGTAGTGCTCCCATTTAGCTTGGTCCTCCCCTCCATCTTCATATGTCGCATTAGCTTTGAAAAGTTTCACCCTGCAGTTCTTCTTTATATGTCCGATCTTTCCACAACGATAACATTTGATGGTGTTGTACTGTTGAAAGTTGCTTCTGAATTCATTTTTTGTGTCTGAACCTTTCTCACCATCGTTGTTGATAGACACCTTCTCTTTGCGTGCTCCTTTTGAATAAAGGACATCATCAGGCTCTAATTTCAAGGTTTTGGTCATTTGTTTTGCCAAAGCCTCTTAATTAGAGAGTAAATTCTCTAATTCTTCAACTGAAGGTTGCTCAGCCCATCTTTGAATAGAAGTAATAAAGGGCGAGTACTCCTTCTTAACGCCTCGAATGAGAAATCGTCGTTGCCTTCCTTCACTGATCTTCTCATCCGCATCCAACTCTAAAATTTCAGCACATATATTTTTAACTTGTAAGAAATATTCTGATATTGACATACCTTCTTGTGTCATGCCTGCCAATTCGTTTTCCAGTAGTTACAGTCTAGCAGTATGCTTCTTGGCGAAAATCTTCTCTAGAGTGTCCCAGACTTGCTTTAGAGAGTTCACATCACGGACGTGGTCAATATACTATTTGCTTATTGAAGTTCTTAAAGCTAAGAGTGCCTTACCACACAATCTTCCATTTTCGTGACTCAACATTTGCAGTGGTATTTGATGGCTCCAGTTTTGTACCAGAGACGAGTTCCCACAAGTCTTGGCCTTGAAGATAAGCCTCCATACACATTTTCCAATATTTATACTTTGTTCCCACAAGTTTTTCCACACCACTTTGTGAGGAAGAGCTTCCATTACTAAACTCCATAGCAAAAAAAAAAAAAAAAAAAAAAAATTTTGCAATAGGTTTCAACCTTCTCCAACAAGACAGACTTGATAGTCAAGATGATTAAACACTAATCAAAAAAAAAAAAAAAAAAAACTCAACGAGGCTCTGATACCATATAACAAACTGATCTTAGCTATATAGTATAAAATATGGAGAATATAAAACACAAGTACAAAGTATTGGAATCATAGAAGAAATCAGGAAATCTTTTATTCTCTAAAAATAAAACATACAAAAACAGACCTACGTATCTAAAGATAAAACATACAAAATCAGACCTACGTATATATAAGTGAAATAAAACTAACTTTAGTACTAAAGATACTCCCACTCCAACCCTACTTCCTAACTGATGCTACACTTCCAACACTAACACAACACATTGTTCCAGAGATTTTTTTTGGAAATAAAAGAAAAAAAAGGGAAAGAATTACGAACTATTTCTTTCCGAAGTATGTTCCTAAGTTTTTGTACGGAAAGAAAGAGAAAGGAAAGTGAAGAAAATAGACTTCAATTTCAATTGAATATTTTCTTCCCATATATGGGAAGATTGGGGGAGAAAGGAAATTGGATTTAAGTGGTAATTTATTATACCCATTTTGTTCTTATTCTAACTTCGATTTCCCAAGTCTATAACTCTAATTTTTGTTTCATTATTACATAACAGTACATAGAGATATAATTATAAATTATTATTATTTCTCTTCTTTTCTTCTTAATTGGGGGACAAAAAAAAGAAAATTTTATATAATATTTTTTTTCTTTCCACTAGATGAAAGGAAATTGTTTAATTTTCATTTTTTTTCCATTATTGTCATATTCTTTAAAAAAAATTTCTTTTCTTTTCTTTCAAAAACTCTGGAATAGAGCATAAGTGTCAGCCTTATTCAAGCCTAAAATTTAAAAACTGACTTATGATGACTTTGTAAACAAAAATTTGAACAAACAAATAATTAAAATAACAAATAACTAAGTTGCACTAATTTTTAACATCAGCCCCTCTGGTTAGAATCGTAGTACAAAACCTTTGCAACTAAAAGTAGATCCCTGTTGGTAGAAAAAACGGAGAAGCTGCTGATTCAATGGCGTCGTCATCGTCTTCATCATGGTTACAATCACTCTTCTCTCCCAGCATGAGATTCCTCCCAAATCGCCTCCGCAATTACGGTTAGATTTTCGATTTCAATGCCCATCTCTCTACTGTCACTCTTTTCTAGTAGGTACCGTAAAATCAAACGCCATCGATTATAAGTTCGCTCATTTGGATCATTTTAGCAGTGTGAAATCCTAAAATTTCAACTTGTAAAAGGAACAGCGAGGTTCTACTTCGTCGGAATATTTAGGTAGTTTGCTATATCAAATTTTGCAAAAATAATGGAAGAGATTCAAATGCAAATATGCAACACTTTTTGTGGGACAGAAGTATTAGAGTTGAAGTGTTTTCAATTTAAGGAGCACTTGCAGATGTATAGGAGTAATTTTCTTATGTTGATCTAATTAGGAATTGTATCTCGTTCTTCAAAACAAATTTTAGCAGACAAGACGATGAGAATAGTTCTGGGGAAATGACTAAAGTGTGGAGAAATGCATTTATTGGAGCATATTAGTTGCATTTATAGTGTTGTGATCAAGTTTTGTTTAGTTATTTGTTTCTGGTATGACTTTCTATCAAACACAAGATAATTATGGGCAAATGAGAAACTTATAATAAGCCTTGATTTTACTGTTTGAAGCTATAACCCATATATATACATGCGCTTGTATGTGTAACCTAATGTGCATATTATCTCCTTGTAACTCATGCACCCTTTCTGTTCCAAGAGAGAAAAAAAAACATTTGGTTCTGTATCTAGTTCCGTTGTCAGTGAATTTATTTAGTTTTGATTAGTGAAGAAGTCAATGCTTTAAGCTATTCAAAAACTAATAGTGGGTACAAACTTTTTAAATTTTAAAATCTTAATATATACATATTACAAATAGAATGATATAATTTCACAAATATATTTGGATCGAATTGAAAATGCACCGCTAAAACCCTAGGAATATGTCTAGTTAGTTTGCAGTTCAAAACTTACTCCTGTTGGTTACACAATAACTATGGGAATAATAGGGTGAAAATGTCTCTCATGTACAGAACTGAAACTGTTTCCTAGTGCTATGTGTTACTTAAATGCTACGTATTTTCTCTGAACATTTGCTATTAATATTTTATCAGTTATTACAAATCTTGCTTTCTTTATTTTACTTTAATAGGTTTTGCTTTGGGTAATATCCTAAAGGGCGTGAAAGCCGGAGAGCATTTAAGAAGCCCATCACAAGAGGAAGAAGAGACTAGTTATAGGTATGAGTCATTGATGAGTCTTGGAGAAGTGGAAAAGATTATAGGTTATAGATTTAACAATCAAAGCTTATTACAACAAGCCTTTACACATCAATCTTATCATGAGACGTGTGATTCATACGAGCGGCTTGAGTTTGTGGGTGACTCGGTGCTCAATCTTTTGATTACTAAAGAGCAGTTTGTCATGTACCCAAATCTTCAACCAGGGTTATTGTCCTCTCTCCGTGCTGCTAACGTTGACACAGAAAAGCTAGCACGTGCAGCAATCAAGCATAACTTACATAAGTATTTGCGTCATAATAACCGTAAACTTAGTACACAAGTAAGTGAATTTGACCAGTGCTTCAGTTCTTTTGGTGACTATCTTTGTTAGAGAATTATCTAAAGGCATAGTCAAGTGCTGTAATCTACGAGCTAACCTATATAATCATATTTCTTGTTATACTAATTTTTCACTGTAACCTTCCAAAGTTATATCATATATAGATGTATTAGGTACAAGTTTAACCAGGCTTAACATCATAGTTTCTTCAAGTGTAAATGAAATATGAATCATTCATAATCTTTTTGTGTTAACTTTTCAGTATTATTAGAGCTAGCTTGTGGTTTTTGCCCTGCTCAATTTCTGCAATATTATAGTCTATGCTATGCAATTGCAACCATTTTTTTGGTGAACTTCTGTAACATTGAAATATTTGGATATCCATAGCAAAAAATGGTTCATAATAGAGTTATATAATTATTGGGGTTTGAAATTTATTTGGAGGAAAGGAAAAGGAAGAAGCAGAGGAAGTTTATCTGTGCATTACATGCCAACGTCTATGTACATAAATCGTAGTTGAATCCAGTTTAGGTTTTAAAGCAAGGACTACAAAGAGAATACATAACTTTCATCATCATATTAGAGCAAAGATATATTGCATTTCTAACTTGTAATGGTGGGATGGAACAGCTTACTAATATAACATTTAGTCTATGTATCATCAAGCTGATCTCTTGTATTTAACCAACTCCTCCCCACCTCCCCCCCAACCCCGCCAAAAAAAAAAAACACAAAAAAAAAAAAACAAACTGAGTGATGGTATTTAAAATTATCCAATAAATGGCCATTTACTTTATAGAATGTTGGATCTTTCCATAATTTTTGCCTGTGTAAAAACATTTAGCGAGTTTTTGCACAAATAGAAAGGGATAATAAGATTGACTGATTGATTGGAGACTACTTGTTTAATTAAATCCACATTATGGATGGTTTCAATTACCTCATTGATATTATCTGAAATTCAACTATGTAATTGTGTTTCAAATGAATGACATATAAATTTAGTTGTCAAAACTCTAAAGGTTTTCCACAACAATTTTCAACACTGTATTGTTGACTCTTTATGATATTTCGACCATAGTGATATTGCAACCTTTAAATTCATAATTATCTCCTTTTCTTGATGTCACGATGAAGTTATTACTTTCACTTGCTGAAAGTTTTGTAATTATTGTAGGTCAAACTAATATAAACCTGAACACTTAATGTAATAGATATAAACTTCAACACTTAATGTTAACATGGATCTTATTTCCTTGGGTGAACTTCGTACTTAAGCATGTTTCTTTAGGGAATCAAACTGTCCTCGTAAGTTAGGTACAATTAAGAATGCTTAGGACAGCTCTTAAGGGCCTTGACCTTATGAGTCATGCAGAGTTTTTCTTTCTATATCTTTGGTTTTATCTCATTCTCTCATTTCTGATTAATTTATTAGAATCATTCAGGTTCAAGGCTTTCTAAGTGCTCTTCCACAGCATCCTTTGCACTCCCATGGACTAATAGAATCTCCAAAGGTCCTTGCTGATATTGTTGAATCCACAGTAGGGGCTGTATTCATTGACAGCAACTCTTCGATTGATGTTACGTGGGAGGTTTATTACTTTATTCAATTTCTCAATCCTAGATGTATATATGGGAAAACAAGAAATATGATTTTTATAACTCTATAAAATTATACGAACTTTTACTCACAGAAAGTTGTTTAATTTGTATCATTAAAAAAGCTATGATGTATGTTGTATAAACTTATAATTTTTGTGTACTCTCACTTTTTAAGGTTTTTTTAATCTGTACAATTAGATTTTCCAAAAACATAAGAAAATATAAGAATAATTACAACAATCCAAAATTGAAAAATAGGCTGCAGTCTATTTCCGGTAATCCTTATATATATTTATTTATTTATGCATATTAAGTGTAGAAAGTTCATTTAAGAAGCTATCGAGCTGATGACCAATAAAATGACAATATTTATAACAAGAAAAATAAAAAATATAGGAGCCACACGGGCACCAGGCGCCCAGTTACCTAGGTTCTAATAACTAATATATTCACTGGTTTTCTGATGCAATATTTCTTAAGCAGTATCATATGTCGTTGTCAGTGAAATTCAATTGATCGAGTGTTATAACAGCTATAACTAAAGTCGGGTTTTTTTAAGGAAAAAAAAAATTTAGGTGCTAAATAGAATTTTACTGACACCCTCTCCAACAGAAACAGAGCTCATTTGACTTGTTAAGTATTTACATGTAAGGTTTGCCTAGTGAACGCTTGAGTATAATTTTTTCGCAGGTAACTTGTATTACTAATGCAACTTAAAGATTTATTTTGGAAAGTCATATATCAAAAGAAAATACGATGTATTTCTGAACGAAGTAAAGCGTTACTCTTGTTGTATGTTTGCATTATATAAAGAGAAGTAATAGACATAATATGATGACATGGCTTTTCTTCTTGATAAACTCTTCTCCTCACCGACAGTTGAGGACAAGTATGATTTGAGTCTAGATATTAAGTGGCACGCAGATTTATGTGTTCATATTGTATATTTTGGACGTTTGAGTTCTGAATTTAAGAGTAATTTTCTCTTGAAAAAATTGTGACAAGGCTAAAATGACATTATATTAAACTGTCTGAAACCTTGTTAACCTGTGTATATAAAGCAGGAGGGAGTATTTAAACTACTCTTTGACGAGGCCATAGGATGAACAGTCCTTTTTGTATCCTTATCCTAATTTCTTTCAAGAGTATCCCATCCATCATCTAAACTGTAATATGTTTTGAATTGTTTTATATATATATTGCACACAGAGTGTCTGCTGGAATGCTAGTAGTCTTTCATATAGATTAAGAGTAAACTCATACTTTGACTATACAACTTGAAATCCTTCACATTTGGATGTGAGGGCAACTGTTTGGTATTGAATTATTTGCATAAATTTTTTTTTTATAGTTGGATTCGATAAGAAGTATTACAGGAAATTTAGCCATCTTTCTTTTCTTCTCTTTGTACAGGTGGCTAAGGAGTTGCTGGAACCCATAATTACTCCAGAGATGCTACAAAAAAATCCCGCTAGGAAGCTCTTCGAGATTTGCCAGAAACATCGACTCAAAGTACGACATAGAGATCTGTGGCAGAAGGAGGGAGTTTATGAAATTATTGTTGACAATCAACTTAGAGGCAGGGGTGAGTACAAAGGCAAGAAAGAAGTAGCACTGAACAGAGCAGCAAATGATGCGTATAATGCAATTGTAAGGAGTCTTGGTGTCAAAGAGGAGATTTAACAATGATGGAAATTAGTTTGTGGGTTAAAACAAAATGGAATTCCCATCCCAATGAGTGGTAATTTAGTTTACAATTACCATCATATAGGAAAGGTTTTTGTGATGAGTCAAGATGATTGTTCCTTTTCCTTGATAGAAAGGGTTTGCAGCAAAGCTTTTGCATGGGGCTCTACGTTAAAACGGCCACTGCCTATGCTAGCCTGATAGAAATTACCCAGAGATGGGGTCATATTTCTCACGTGGGAACTGTTCATTGTATGATATATATTCAGTAAATTTTCATTGAGCTTTATTTGGATTCATTTTATGAAGTATCATTACATCAAGATAATGACCGAAATTAAAACACACCCACCCACCCATCCACCCACCCCCTCCCCTTCCTTTTTTTTAAAATTACTCAACATCCGGTAGTTTATTTGGAGTCCGATTAGTTTAGATTTAAGTTGATTTGGATTTCATATGGAGGGAAATTTTCTCTACACTCATTTTTTTTATTCGCAGGATTCGAACTCGAGACCTTATTTAAGACAAATAAACTTCTAATCACTTGAACCAATAAAATGAATATTGGTAAATTATTCTTCTTTATTCAGCGGAGGAGCAAGAAGAAACGATAAAATCACTCCTAGCAATTTTTTTGTTTTTCTGTATGTCTTGCTTCTACTTTCCACTCAAAAACAGAATTTGAGTATTGATAAAATCAACAAAAACTTTTTTTAATGATAATAATAAATAAAAACAGAAAAGAGTATCTTGAAAAACAAAGTAAAAGACAGAATGTCCTGCCAGAAGGAAAAAAAGGGAAAAGAACGCATGAAAGATGCATCATATGAAACAAAATACAGTATAATGCCAAACACATGAAACAGGCCGACCCTATAGGCTACGTGTTTCTTTCACACTGGTCTTCTTAACAGAATTTTCACGTCTTTCTTGACTCTTCATCCGTCTCCTCTGCTTTCATATCAACAATGAAGTAGTATTGAAAGAAAATACACAATCAATTTACAGAAAACATTTTTCAAGTAAAATAAAAACTTATTCATTCATCCAACGTTTTTTTTTCGGACAATTTATCCACCATCATTATATGAAATTCGTTCTGCACTTCATTTTCAGCAACTTCTTGTTTATTTCTGATATATGATTGTAAAACCCACTACAGTCCAAATTTAAACTCTACTTTCGATATTGACAAGAGTACACAGTTCTATATATGCACCCAATGTTCAAAATTATACAGCATTCTTACACCAGATCTTTGTCTCTATGTATATCTAATTAACAGGCATCATAATCATGTTATTAGATTAATGTAAATATATATAAAGAATTGGACATCATATTAACAAGTCAACAATTTATTTTACAACAAATTAAGCCTAAGAATCTGTTCTTCGGTTCACAATCTCTCCAAAATTCTGCAACTCAAAATTTTCAAATTGTTCTTTTGTTTGTTGAGTAGATTGATCGGATGACATCGAAGAAAAGACAATCTTGGTCTTCTCTGTCATCCTTTCCATGCCGTTTGAGATTGAGCTCAAGGCTCATTGTTCCAGTTTTAGTCTTCCTGAGTATTCTCTCGATTTTCAGTCTCAATTGTAATAATCATCGTTCTGAAGGCCCTCCAAAGATAGCTTTCCTTTTCCTTGTTCGCGATAATCTTCCACTTGATTTTCTCTGGCATAGCTTCTTCAAGGTTTCTAACTGCTATTCTTATCTTTTAAATATTACACATTTATTTACATATGCATCTTTATTGATGTGGGTATCTTGTATAAATGTTTATTTGTCTAATATCTAACTATCACATTTGAGGCCTGTTTTGTGTCTTATAATCATTTGGATTTGATGAGCTTACAGAATGCAAATGAAACAAAATTTTCCATCTATATACATTCCAAACCTGGCTTTGTGTTTGATGAGTCAACCACAGTGTCGCCATTCTTTTATGGTCGACAGCTGAGTACAAGTATTCGGGTAATAATTCCATCAATTCTATGTGTGTTAATATCTTCATTTTGTTCATATTTCGAGCAAATTGTTGGTTACTTAGATCTCATTTGTTTCATCTTAAATTTTAGAAATTCTAGGTTCTTGTAACGTAATTTAAACTGTCAGAATCTAAAATCTCTAAAATTTAAGCCGAAACAAACATGATCTTAATATCGTTTGGTCATGTCACATGTTATATGTAGGTGGGATGGGGAGAGCCTAGTATGATACAAGCAGAGAGGTTGTTATTCAAAGCAGCTCTTTCTGATCCAGACAATCACAGATTTGTTCTCCTTTCAGACAGGTTTGTTCTCCTTACAAGTTTACAGCGTCGACTGTGGATCATTCTTATATACATTTAAATATATCATATCTGTGTACTCGATCTGTTTCTTGATCTTAATTGAATAAATGGGATTACAATTTCAAATCAATTTTATAGGTGTTTCTTTTGTTTGCAGTTGCGTACCTTTGTACAACTTCAGTTGCATATACAATTATCTAATGTCATCTCCAAAAAGCTATGTCGAGAGGTACTTCAAATCCAAACATCAATTTCATGGATTGAAAATATATATTTTCTAAAATCCAACGACACCTGATTTTTATGTTATGATGATTGAGGCCGAAGTTATGTAACTTGTGTTTTTCAGCTTTCTTGATGCAACCGAAACTCGTTACAGTCCAAAAATGTCGCCTGTAATACCAAAGAAGAAATGGCGCAAAGGATCTCAGGTTGTTCCATATAAATCTCTTCAGTTCTTCATTACTTCCATTTTGTTTTCATAAAATTTGCTTAAAAAAATTAAAGATGTTATATGAAGCCAGACAATGTCACATCAGCTCACAGGAAATCCTGATAACCTTAGCACAAAATATTGATATTGTAGGTCCTTGCCTTTGGTAGTACTGTGTCTTCTCCAGCTATGTTTTACTCAATACTCTTTCTGATTTTGTTTGTATCAGTTGTATATTACTTTTCTTCTCACCAAATCTCACTCTCTTATGCTATTTTGTGATTGAACTTCAGTGGATCACTTTGGTAAGAAGGCATGCAGAGGTACTTGTACATGATAATTTCATTTTCCCTGTTTTCAAGAAATTCTGCAAGGTAAGCCACCAGGTTCCTTAAATTTTAAAGTTTATTTATTTTATTTTTTTTTGCCATTCAATATAGACAAATTTCTAATTTGAAAAAAATAAAATAAAATTGAGTATATGAATAAGAATCTTAAAGCTGTTTTATTGCTCAATAAGGATCAATTGGGTAATATTAATATCTAAACCATTGTTCAACTTTGTCACCTTTCAGCGACGGCCTCTTCTGGACCTCAGTAAACCAAATGTATCAGTATGTGAAGCCTTTTTTTTTTCCCGCACTTTAATGTTGTTATTTCAGAATGTTTGCATAGGACCCTTCTTTGTTCCAAACAGTTGACTGATAATTTCATGTGTTTTCAATATTTTGGTCCAACAAAGAGAGTTCAAACTGAGCATAACTGTATACCAGATGAACATTATGTGCAGACATTATTTATGGTAAGCTATAAACTGTTCTTCTTCCATTTAGTTTTTAAATCAATTGTTTCTTATTTTTTTGTCTAACTATTCAGTATCCGATAGTCCTTTCTGACTGATCTGAATCGAACTTCAGAGTTCAGTTTTGAGTGTCACAATATAATATAGCTTGTCCCGCATCAGGTTGCTTGTTATATATATCTATATCAATATATAGGGGCCAATTAGTTTTGAGATAAATAATTTGAACTCATTATAAGCACGATTTTGGGTTGCATATAATGTTAACATTGAGCTTGAATTTTTCACAAATTTATCAAAATCAATCAGATCGTCATTGTTTTGTTAGATAAATTATTAGTGCAGTGATTTTTAGACCAATATTACACTTTCTGTTTAATTATGAACATGGGTACTCATTAGTTTTAGTGGTTGTTGTATGATCAATTAATCTATTTCTCATATTTCTTCTATATGTAAGATGAGAGGGCTTACTGATGATGTGGAAAAGAGAACATTGACCTACTCTTTGTGGATTCATTCTAAAGAAAAGATGGATACAGCAGCTTGGCACCCTGTCACATTTGATTATAAGAGTGCCGAGCAACAACATATTAAAGAAATTAAGGTACTTTACTCGTCTTTACTTTATCATTGTTTTTCCTCCTTCCAATTCCCTCAATAATATATGTTATTATTTTAGATGTAACCTCTATACTACAATAGATTAGATCGTGTCAATTGTCAAGTGTTATTAACTTGATATGTGTTGCATGGTCATATGATGAACTTGTTATTTACGCGTGAGTTTTAAGTAATGACCTCGTTTATTCGAATTTTATTACATGTTTATTATTTATACGTACCATTGTAAATTGGACTGTACGTACCACTGTAAATCCTTAAAGAGACATTGTTTTGACCTTCAAATCGGGAAGTCTCCCTTCAATCTAAACATTTTTTAAACCACAAAAAAAAAAAAAAAAGGAAAAAGAAGAAAGGATCCGTTCTAATAACAAGTTAACCATTTACTTCACATATAAATTATTTCCCCTTTTTTTTTACAAAATTGGCAGGGTATGAAGTCTATTTTCTACGAGTCTGAGAACCGAACAGAGGGATGCTACATAGATTCTAGAGAGCACGATGATGAAGATGGTCCTTATTATCATTGTTATTTATTTGCAAGGAAGTTCTCAAGGAGTGCAGCCATTCGACTTTTGACTGATGGACTGGTTGGTCCCTATGATTTAACTGCATTCTTTCAAACATACATATAACCAAATTTATTATTTTTGGATTTTTGTATATAGTTGGGCGATATGTATGTAACATGAGACTCATGACGTACATATTCAAAGAGAGACAAGAAATGTGTTGATTAGGTTTTGTTTCCTAATATGTTTTCCTAGAAAAATAAAATTTTAAAAAAATTGAGTTTGAATTGAAGTAAAAAGAAAATGAATTCAGAAACTACTTATTATTTTGACTTAAAATTACTTGTATTAAAAGAATGTACACAACTCCATCCAGTTTAGTACACATCTGGTTCGGGAAATGGCTAATATTGAGCTTGTTCGTCTATTACTTTTTCTAGACTTAAAAGTTAAAATTTAACTTGTTACTTAATTAAAAACGATGGTAACTAATGGTAATTATACTCTTAAACCATTTTTAAGATGATACTCCGTGACAAATTCTTCATTATCTAGAATTCTAGACAAACACCCAAACGATGAGTAATTTCTTTAGGACGTCATAGGAAAGGTAGTCCAATCTCGAATATGGTGCATATTTGAAATTGTTTAGAGAATTTAAATATCAATAACACAAGCAACAAAAGAATTAGCTTTATTTAGAAAATAAAACAAAATAAATAAGAATGATTAGTATTACAAAAATGGTCTCTTATTCTCAAGAGCAAGGGACTGTTCGAAGCTAGTTTTGCCTTTTATATTATAATCTATTTTTAAATTAAAATTATATTTTTGAAAAATAAGAAATAATTATTTTTATCTGTAGATTATAAATCCGTATAAAAGTCTCATTTTTCGTCAATAAAATGACTTTTGGATTAAAAAAGAGCTCTTAAAAAGGCGCTAATTATACAAAAGAATTCTTACCTTTTAGAATCACAATTACAATAAGCAGATATTATAATAAATAAAATATTTGATCAACCAAATTATTGTATTTGTACTTGTAATATAAAACTTTAAATTAGAACTTTTATTAATAAGAAACTAATTATAATAAGTAAAAAATAAAATAAAGAAATACATATTAAATTTTTTTGGTTACAAGAAATACTTATTACTTACATTTTAATTAATCATAAATAAATTTCACAGCTTATAATTAGTCTATCCATTCCCAATTCCGGAACACGTCGTCGTTGTGGATCCTGAAAATTGCAAATTCAAACTACAGGCACGAGGAGGGAAAATAAATAAACAAATCGAAAAACCAAAATCCCCAATTTCTCTCTTTGCACAGAACCAACAGCAAAAATGGCGGAACCTTTGAGCCCTAATCCCACGCTTCAGAAGCAAAGATCCTCTGTTCTCTCTCCGTCCAGTCCATTCTTCTTAGCCTCTAACGATGACAAACTCGAACGCGCTCAGGCACGCGCCGCCGCCCGTGCCGCCGCCACTCGCCGCGAAGCAACTGCCTCCGCGGCCGTTCCTCCGCTGTCAGATCCTCTTCTCGGAAAAGATCAGATTCTGGATTTGTTCCATAACTGCATCAAACTTGCCAGCGAAAATGTCATTTGCCTGTTTTTATTTTCTCTATTATGCTTGAGTTTACTCGATTATGTTTGATTTTTGGTTTAAATTGTTTGGGGATACAGAAAATTAACCAGAAGAATACGTGGGAGCTGGGTTTGATTGATCATTTATATGACATAATCAAGGTTGAAGAAGAAGATGTCGAAACTAATTTTCAGAAGGTAACACTTCTTAAATTTTGTTACTTTAAAGTTTTGCAACTTGCCGATAAACTGCGAATTTTTGGGTTACATACTTGGTTAAGGTTCTTTATGTGGCAGTAGTACACCATTACTTCCTATGCTACATAATGAAAGTTACATTTCAACTATTATATAGGAGTAGTACATATGAAAAGTCCTACATTTCAAAATTAATATGATTTCATTTGATATTGGTTAATAAGAAGTTAATGTTATAAATTTCTTAAAAAGAACTACAAAATACAAACGATTTTATTTTGAAAATCCAACAAGTTCATATAGTAAATTAAGCTATATTTATATACACAGTTGCGCAAGGCAACAACTTGTCAACTTATAGCCATTTCATAAATAAATAAATAAATGAAACCTCCTTACTCTGTTATTTACGTCCTTCTGGTCTTCTATTTTCGTTTTCTTCTCTTTCTTGAATATCTAATCTCCATTCTTCCACGTCTGTGTATCAGTTCCCCTATAAAATTGCACTAGTCCCTTTCTTCATCAACAATAATTATATTGTAAAACTTATTCTGTGAAAGGTTTAGTCCAGAGATGACATCCAATTCTAATTGACTAATACAGACTAATGTGGCTTAAAGTTATGTCATCATAAATGGTTTCCTTTGTACAATAAAAGAAGGAGAAGAAATTAATGATATTTTTAAACTCTTAAGATTAAGTATACAGATAAATTGAGCATGATCTGTGCAGCTGTGCATTAGAATGGCATCTAAAAAGATAAGTTCTTCCCAAATTGAACTTACTGACCAGAGAGTAGAGAGAGTGACAGCTATGAGGGTGATGGTTTCTGATTTAGGTCTCGATTTTGGATCATGAGGGAGAAGGGCATAGACAGCTTTTTCTTTGTTTATCCTAAAACTGTGCTCATCTTTATGCTGTGTAAGTTACTCTTCTGCACAGTTATGTATTGGTAAACAAATAGGTTTTATAGTCTTCTATAGCTTCTTGTCATTGCTTGTACTTTACACTAAATTGTAAAATGTGCTTTATGCAAAGCATCATATTTTAAGTGTATCATATTTGCTTATTCTGACTAGAATAGTAGATGTATCAAAAGAACAGAGGAAGGATCAAAAAGGACAACAGCCTAAAAGCATAAGGCTTAAAACCAACACTTACCACATAGATTTTTATTCGGTAACTGCGGTGTCAGATGTGTATGCACACATTGTGAATGGATTATACTTTCATACAGGTTACATTTTCATTTGCTTGTTTGACACTTGAAAAAAAGATGATGACTGAAAATACTTCTGGAATGCAATTAATATTAGTATTGACATTGTTTTGAACTCAGTACAGCTTCTCATAATATACACAGTCAATTCATCTATTACACATGATTTTTATTTCATTTTTATTTCACTGTTTGAAATCTGTGTGTTTGTTATTCTCACTACTTGCAGGCAAGTTGCACACTTGAAGCTGGAGTAAAGATATACTCGATGAGGGTGGATTCAGTGCATTCAGAGGCATATAAGGTCCTAGGAGGGATTAACCGAGTGGGGCAAGCAACTGAAGAAGGTTTTAAGTACTCGAATACCCACTAGGAATTAGTTTGCTTAATATATACATATATTTATTTTCCTTAATCCTTTTATATTTTTAGCTTGGAAAGTTTCATCTTGAAATTTCAAGTTTTCAACGGATTGCATTTATTTGTGTTAAATGTATAAATTCTTTTGAAATATGATTGGCGTGAGGAAAAATAAATCATAAAATCTACTCTCAGCTTAAGCATTGTTAGCTCTGGAAACAAATCCTAATAAGACTTAAGGTTGTCAAATCCAGATACAAATATTACAGAAAACTATAGGAGTTCATATCTTCAGAGGTTTTCTCATAGAATTGTACTTGCAAATAAGTTATGAAGTGCATTCAAAACAGTAGTTGTAACAATTAATGTTTGTTATATCTTTTGTTCCTTGATTATGGTTCTTCTTCTATTATTTTATTTTGGTCATGTTTGAACTGTGGTTCTAGAAAATTCAACAGATTGCAGCATCTTGTTAAAAATTATCTTTTATACTTTAATTTTCCAATTCCGTGGTATTTTTGCAGATGGTACAGTGGAGGATTGCGATGCCAGTAGTCAGCAAGAGGAAGGATTATCGAAGAAAGAGCATGATAAAAAGGTTGATAGCTATCAGAGTGTAGTTTTAAATCAAATTACTTGGTTCAGAACTAATGAAGGTCGATAATTTGCAGTTGTCACCTTTATCAACACTGGAACCATCATTTGAGGCACTTAATGTGAAGAAGTTTGATGGTAGTGTATGTCCTATATTTTCTTTAAGTGATTACAGTTCTATCACTAAGTATAATGATGGTGGTAATGGTGTTCATTTGTTTTTCTTTTCTCTCATTAGCTGCATTTGCGGTTGATCCTCTCTATCATCAAACATCAGCACAATTTGATGAAGGTGGGGCCAAGGGTCTCTTGCTGAACAATCTTGGAGTATATGATGGTTGCCGGGTTCTTTTTGATTCGTCAGAAGTACCAGGGAAGTGTTCATCATGCTTGATTCAGCATGATAAAGCAGAGGCAATTGATATTTCTTTTGCCAAAGGTTTGTTGATTTCCACAATACCTGGTTACCACGGTTTCATTTAGCATCCTTGCTTGTTACTGTTATTTCCTTTTTTTTTCAAATTCTTAATTCTTTTTTCATCCATAGAATGCAGTGAACACATGCTGTTGAACATGCCAATGAAGGATGAGATCTCGCCTAGTCTCATGAAGATAGTCAATCTCTTCGATGATGATAATAAAAGACCTTCGGATACATTCTTTTCTGACAAGAAAGAGACAGAAAATATTGGTGAAGCTTATATCAATGACACTGAGTTGGGTGGTGATACATTTGACATTGGTGGGACCTGGGACATCGATCATGATGATCAAACAACAGTAATTGATGAGAATATTTATGGTGTAGAGTGCATTTCAGAGAGTTATAATGAGGTGCTAGATGTATACTATTAAATAGAAGTTTTTTATCTGAATTTTAGTAAAATGGATCTTTATTTGCCTTTCAATAACAGATGAAGCTTTGCTAACATGCTGCAAGTGACATTTGCAGGAAAATGAACCAGTTGACTTTCATGATCCTGATATGGATGATGATAAGTATTCTAAGGTTGACGACTATTTGTTTTTGAATCTAGGATTCACGTCGAAGCAAAATGCCTGGGCAGGTCCTGATCACTGGAAATATAGAAAAACTAAAGGTTACCTTCACTTATTTTTCGCACGCAAATACTCAATATTATGGACTTCCACTTTTGCAAAAAAATTACCATCCTCCATTCCAAAATTAGAAATATGTTTTGACTTTTTGAGTCAGCGACGGCATTGAATTTTAAAATTTACGTCAAAATAGTTGATTTAGTTTGCATCAAAAACCTTTGATTACAATATAATTTGTGTTTCGAACTTTCATGAACAACATAAAATTTGAAGTTCAATATTCCATCGTTTGTCTTAAAAAGTCAAAACTTATATATCTAATTTTGGAACGAAGGGAGTATATTTTTACTTTTTTAAAAATTAAATTATTTTGTTGAGGTAGAAGCTTTTGTGCATGCCAACTGGTTTGTGTTAGAGGCATTGATGGCTGGATGTTGGTTCTGATCAAGCTTTCCTGCAGGCTCAGAGGATGTTATAGAAGAAAATGGATCACAAACAACCACCAAGAAACCAAAGAGTAGGAAGCAAGTAGAAGTTGATATTGATTTTACGAAAGCCTTGGACAAGGATATTTCAGATGTTTTTGCACCTCCTAAGAATCCAAAGTCACTATTGTTGCCCGCAAATAGAGAACTTCGTAATACAACTCTTCCAGAAGATTGCCATTATCAACCAGAGAACCTTGTCAAATTATTTCTGCTACCCAATGTTATGGTAATATTTTGCTACTTCTGCATAGAAAATGAAATGCTCTGCGTTTTTTATTTTTCTAATCTGTTTATTTATTACTTTTTTTTTAAATTCTTTTGTAGTGCCTTGGGAGGAGACGAAAAAATAATGCAGGTGAGATCTGTAATCTGACTGATTAATTTTCTGACATATGTTTTTTGTATATATATTAGGACTGGTGGTTGTTTCATCTTGATTGATTGTATAATTTCTCCAGAGGACTTGTTTTCCATCCCTTGGCTGAATAGTTGCCCTCTTTATTAGTGTATTATAGAAGCCTGCTGCTATTACGAGTCCACTTTATGCGACATATTTCTTTTTCCCATCCTTCCAAACATGAAAATGGTGGAATGGACTAGCCAACAAATGAAATACCGGTGCTCGATATTGGTTTTAATTATTAGTCCATTTACTTGGCGTGTTGTGTTTTCAGATGAACGGAGCCCAGAAAGGGATGACCATGAATTTATGCCATCTTGGGATGATGAAAATGGGTTTGATGATCAATTTGATGATGGAAATAGTTACAATAATAATATGGAAGACACAGACACACTTGTCTCACATCCTCGTCAGGTTTGTTCAGTTTATTGTCTACTGTTGTTTGAGCTGTCCTGTTTATTGTACAAAGCCAGGATGCTATCCCACCAGTACAAATAAGTTACTGGATTCACTCATATTCCTTCTGATTGAAAAATGAGAAGTGCTTTATAAAGAAGATTAAAAATGGTAAGTCTCTTCTAATCACTTGGAATCAGAACAGACACTTGAGGAAAACTGGTTCATATGCTACTTTGATCTACACTTGTCAACTTTCTCAAATCTCATAATGATCAAGGACAATTTCAGGTCCCAGTAAATTTCTAAGACATAAGATGTTATATGATACTAAGAAGTTACTGACATTAATTGTCTGATAGTTCTGTTCGAGTGGCACTAGTTCTTTTTAATGAATGTATTCTTACCTAAATGTGACAGGTTAATAAGATTGAGGTTCAGTATGAGAGAACAGCCAAACAAGTTGATGTTCAGGCATTGAAACAAACACTTTGGGCGACTTTACAAGAAACAAAACACAAGTCTGTTCAGGTAATTCTTGCTTTTCCAGTTTTTGGAGGGTGGGGGTTGTGTGCGAGTATATGCATGTCTGTATCAATGTTACCACAATCCACTTAACCCCTTGCATCGTACTGCAACTTTAAAGATGGGAATGAATATGAACACTATCATCAAGGTATTGGAAGGGATAATGGGAACACCGACTTCTTCACATTGACGAAGTCATAATACATGGTAAATGAATTTATATATGTCTGAGAATGTTCTTATCATATGAATGTTATGAAAAGTTCAACATGGCACACTAAATTAAGTTTATTAACCAATTCCCCTTCCCCCCCCCCCCCCCCCCCCCCCAACTACCATATTTTACAATATGTTATGCTCCCGTTCCACATACCAAATTGTTCCCTGTTCCAACTTCCAAGTAACCCTGGTATATATGTATATTAACGTACGTACAAAAGTGGAAATTCCTCATGCTGTACCCTCCCTTGTTTCCATTAGTATCTTTGCACTATTATCTTATGGATATTAGTGCTAAATTGAAGATGTTCATAACCCAGAAAATAGGTAATGGATTCCAAGCACAAATCAAAACATTTTTCTACATGTTGGGTTATGAAGATAAACATATTATATCCCAAGCTTACATTTGAGATTGTTCTTGTATAAAAAAAAACTGCCTGCTTTTGTAAATGTGAAAAAATTGCAGGAGGAAACAATATCTTTCAAGGATACCTTGGCCACCTTCCCAGATGATTGCAAGGCAGCTGCATCGCTTGCGGATATCTCGCCGCATTTGTGTTTTATATGTTTGCTTCATCTAGCTAACGAGCATGGATTGAGCATCCAGGGCTGTGCCAATTTGGAAGATCTCAGCATACATCTTCCACCTCACAATGACAGGTTACAAAGTGCAACTAATTAATGCTTCTCGTCCTTGTTATACAAGTTGCCTAATTTTAGTTTATAGTACTATTTAACATCATCATTATTATTATTTGTTTTAATGACATAACAAATTCTTTTTTTAATTGTTCTTTTCTTGTTGATTATAAAATAGAGCACTTCAAGCATTTCAGATACTGATTTTATTAAGACCTCTCTTTTCTGTTAATGAAATTGTTTTCGATATGAATACGGCTACGTGCATCAACATACATATAAATAAAACATAAAATGATTGGCGATACTCAATAAGCAACTAATAAATTTTAAGGCGAACATTGCTTGGAAAATTGTTGGTTCATTGAATGCTAAATGTATAGTATATGTGTAAACGGAAGTTGTTGATACACATCGTACTATCCTTTTTCCTTTTGATGGAATTTCTTTTGTTTACGCGTTGCTGTTTGTGTTTTGTCTGTTTTCTATATTGTTCTGCACGTTTTTTCCCCAAAATTGTGTTAGCTGGTGTCGTGGTAAAACTGGGAAAGTCAATTAGCGAAACCTTCTTCCTTTTTCCCCCCCGAACAATTGAAACACGTTTATGAATAAAATAGACGAGGTAAAAGGAGGGAGCAAGATAGTTTTCCTATGCCCATCAAAGGGGTAATTTTTTATTTTTTTTTTTGCTAAACGAAAGAGTAATGTTTAATAATTCAATAAGTGTCTTAATGATTTGATTACGTTACTTTTACATTTTATATTGTGGAAAAGTGAGTGTGCAGGATCATGCACTATTTCTAGGTGCAATGCAAGTCAATTCACATTATTTTAGGTAAATATTTTATAATCCATTTAAAGAACATACAGGATTAAGAGGGGATTTATCTATTTTCATTTGATTTAAAGTCGTGTTTTGTAGTTTTTATAACTATGCAAGATGTGTAATATTTTCAATGGCTATGATTTGTTTATTTTCAACAAATTATAAAATCCTTACTCCACATTTAAATCATATAAATTGATACTACCTCCATTTTATTTTATTGACGTTTAAGAATATTATGGACAGACCAAGTAGAAGTATTAATGTTATTTATGTTGACAAAAAAAAAAACCTAAAAGAGCCTTCGGTTCCCTCTAATTTACTCCATTTCAAATAAAATCCTAAAACGACTAAACCAGAGGGAGTATATGTTTTTATCTTTTTATATGTTTTTTTTTTCTATCCGTACAATTGAAAGTAAAAATTTAAATCTTGAGATATATCTTTTATGTGCAACACCTTACACCTTCATGTTCCTCTTATATTATAAAAATCCAAACAAAAATTTCAAACTATTGTAACCAAAATGTTTATGGTCAAATTATTAATTATCGAGAAATAAATGTCCGACCAGAAACTCGTATTACAAACAACATTGTACCGGGGTACTAGCGACGTGCTAGGGGGGCACAAACAGAACACACGTGATTGAAATTGGGTTTGAGTTAATGATAGAGGAGTATGGGAATATGGGACCTTCATACTTCATTAATAAGTCATTCGATCTTTCATTTTTCATCATTTTCTTTTTGGACACTCAAATGATCCAAAAAGGAACAACCTTAGATATTTTACGAATACAACTCATGTTGGTAGATGGGTACGGATTCTCTTCATCTCCTTAACAATGTTAAAAAAATTATTTAATATATACAACTTGTTAAGGAATAGAAAGAGAACACAAAAAGGAAGAAAGAAGAATGTTCAGAGAAAATGAATATGAATTCTGCATATTTTAAACATCCATTAAGGACATTTTTTAGGTGCCTAAAAATATTCATTGGGAAGTCGGGATAGTAAATGTAAATCCCCATCGTATAAATAAATAAAAAATATATACATATACATATATACATATATATATATATATATATATATATTAATTTAGAGGAAAGTAAATTAGTGTTAACATCTGAAGCAGGTATTCATTAATGACTATTATGCCAATTTATTATTCAAATAAATCATGTAAATATCTTACTTTTACCCGTTATTTATTATTACTTTCACAGATTCATTTAAAACTTAATCTTGTCCGTGAATAATAAATAGTGCTCAAATTTCAACTTGAATTGGGACTTCTTTGGTTCAGTAACAAGATTTTGATACTAGCTTCATAAGCTGATTTGGTTTTGAGGTTGTTTCGATTTCTTTTGGGGTTCTCGGGTTACATTCCGGGCATTAACCCAGAATTGTATCTTACCCCATCTGTCCAATTTGATCTAAGGTATTAAAAATCTAAACTTATTAAAAAATTATATTAGTACTTTCATTTTGTGATTAATATTTGTGTAAGACTACCTAGTACCTTCTTCTATAACTAATGTTATAATATTGAAAACTAAGTTAAGTTGTTGTATTAAATGTGAGAATAATATAAAAAATTATATTTTAATATTCTTCTTAAATATTGTGTGAGATAATTATATTTGAACAAATAAAAATATTAAACATGACATATAAAACTGGACGGAGAAACAAATCCTTTGAAACCTGTGAAATACATTTTTCTAAAAAAATTAAAGATACATTTTTTTATCACTACCATCCTTACTACTATTTAATTATACTGATCTCTATCACTATCTCAGCTTATGCTAAACATACCAATTTGCATACAAATATATGTACACAAATTGAGGTAACTAATTAAACTAGGAGAATGATGAAACCATAAGCGTCCACACCTTAAAAATGAGTAGTTTAAAATTTGTTACATGTGTTTGTTTAATTTGTTGGTATTTTTAATATTACTGTTCTAAATAATGGATTTAGATGGGCTACCCAATTCTTATTTTATTGTATGATTTATTTTCTCTAAGATTATCATGTGTCCACTTAGGATTTATTTCATTCATTAAAAAATTAAGTATGCGCCATTTGTTAACTTTAAAAAGAATGGAGCATGAAACAAAGTATAAATTGGAACAGTTCAACCAACTGTAATTTTATTATTAATCAATATAAAAGAATATTTTAACTCAATATAAATGTTGTGTTTGGTTGGATAAAATGTAATGACATGAGAATGCAATGAGTGGATAATAAGAAAAATATTTTTGGAAAAATAAGGATAACAAAATTATGAAAAGAGTATAAGAATAAAGAAATTGTGGATTGTGTGTAAAATTTTGGTTGTTATAAAATGAATAAACTCCTTTTAGAAGGATAAGTTTAAAAATACACATACTCTTAAGGAAAAGAATATTGAAATATGAACAAATTTTACATATAAATGACCTAATAAACATTATAAATTTTATTTTATTTCCATGTCATTCGATTTTATCATACCAAATACAGCATAATTGCATAGATGTTTAAAGAATATATAGCAGTTGCAGTTTTTGTGGCATGTTTCTCATTTGTGGTAACAGGCTGTTTTGGTGCTGTTTTGGTGCTGTTGTGCTTTATGTTTTCAAGTTTTCTACAGGTACTCTTGGTTTGTTTAGGTGCTGCAGTTTTCGGTGTTGGTGTCAGCTTATTCCAGTTTGCATTTTGCAGCAAAAAAAAAAAAAAAAAAAAAAAAAATTCTTTCAATTTGTTCGGGTTTCTCGATAGAACTTTTTTAGAATTTTGAAAATAATAATAATAATAATAAGCGGTAGAACTGTAGTATTTTGTTTTAGTTCTGAATTCGACTGAATATAGACTAAAACTAATCGGTGAATTGAATATTAATTAATTACTACCTCTACAAATTAAATGTTGCATATTCTTACGAAAGTCTTTCAAATTTTTTTTTAATGCTTTGAATTCCGTTATTTTTTATTCAATTTGTAAGTTCGTGGATCGCAATTGGGAAGGACGTCGAGATGCACCATATTTATTGAAAAAAGTAACTGTTGTCTACATTTAATAAAATTATTTTTATCAAATAATAAAATTATAGATTGGTTGTATATATAATAGCTAAACTCTTAGTTGTCTACATTTAATAAACAAAATGTTATATGAACAAACTTGATTAATAAACCCTTTAATAATTAAAAATAAACTAATTTAAACAATTATACATTGCATTATGCTTTTGAAAATAATTTGTTAAATATAAATGATGATGATGATTTTAGTTTTGATTGTGCATCTATACATACTCAGGGTGTTCTATAAATCTAAGTATTTGTACACGTATAATCAACTTAGTCATCAGGAGATGAAGTGTAACTCACTAGACAAGTCACCAACTGAAACTTCTACAGGATTTGATAGTGAAAAGGAATGTATGTTGTTACTCAAAAACACTTAAATATTCTGCACCTCAAACATTCCAAACGAAGTCAATAAAGCTTCAGTGATTAAGATCATCAGGGGAATCCGTTAGGGAACTCATCAGGGGATGACAAAGGCAGGCCAACCCGTTAGGGGAACGCGTCAAGGTATGGCAGTGGCAATAGGGCATGATAATGACATGTCAACCTGTCAGGAGAATACATCAGGGTATGACAGTGTCAAGCTAACCCGTCAGGAAAATCCATCAGGGGGAATGCTCAACACTACATCAGTGGAAGTCATCAGTGGATGCTTTGAGTCTTAACGTCAGGGGATCAAGAAACACTTGGATAACTCAAGTGAAGTTTGAAGCACTAATCTAGTCTTAGACAAGACTTGTCATCAGGAGATCCAGAACCACTGATCAAGTTCATATCGGGGCTTGTCATCAGTGGACAGATATGACTGCATACACTCGTTATCAGGTCTTACACGTAAAATCAATGAAGCTTGTTACAGAAGTAAGAGATATAAACTGGAAAGATATTTCTTGAAGTTTGGTGGTCCAATGACAACTCTCGATCATTAAATGCATCCAAATCAGGGGAAGAAAAAGAAGTAACAAAAGCAACAACAGTCTGACATATCGTTCCTAAAGAACATCTATGTGACATATATGCGGCTAAGTTAAAAAGAGCAGCACGTCCAAGTACGTGGGTTCAACTACTGATCTTCTATATATGCAAAAGAGTTTTCATTACACAAAAAAATATCCAACGGATCATCCAACACTTAGAAGCACACAAACACTAGAGAAGATTTGAAACATTTTTGAGTGAAAATATTCAAAAAAATATTGTAGCTAGTGAGTGTGAAAAAGAAGCTATAACTTGTTACATAATTTGTAGCTGATTAGTCACATTTGTGATTAACAAATTTTCAGAAAAATCTCAAGTTTTAATACAACTATTTTAACTTGAATGCTTGTGTGTTCTTTTTAAAGTCAATACAATTTTTCTAATAGATATGAGTGTGCTTAACAAAGTTCCATCTGTGCTTAACAAAGTTCTTAAAGATCAAAAAGATTTGAGTGTTTGCATTCATCCCCCTACAAACACTTGAGCCTTCTAACATAACTTGATATCAAATCTTAAAAATTACTGCTATTTATATTCATAAAACAATTTGTCTAACAAAATTTATTTACAAACTATCTCTTAAGCAATAGTTAATAATTTATAATCTTAAATATTAAAAAGCATGTCTTTTATTATTTTTAAACAATTTATTAATTATTAATAATTAACAGAAATTTTCATTACAAAGAGTAAGAGTATATATTAAGTTCAAATTAACAATTTATTAGTAATACTAATATTAAGAGTGTAATAATTTATTCTTATAGTTCTAGTAAAAGCAGTTCCTACATACAATACAATATAAACACTTTAGATTAATTATATATACAACATTTGTTTATAAAATGTATTAACAAGAAATAGCTTTAATTATTATATGAGATTAAGATAATTGAACTATAGCTCACATTTCAAATCATATCCACTAATTTTATATCTATAAATTTATAATCTATCTAAAAAATTCTACCATACAGATTGAAAGAGTATCAAATCATTTCATAGTGTATAGCATAATTTTTATAATTATGTAAAATTTTTATATTTTCAATGGCCAAGATATATTGATTTTTATTTGATTATAAAAACTATGTAAAAGAGTTCAAAAAAATCCCAAAATATTGCATAGAGTTTATTTTTACATGCTCTTTTAATCCGTATGGTTAGATTTTTCTCATATATCTGAAAAATCGAAACAGATTACGCGTGAGTAGAATTACAAAAAATAAGTTATATTTTTATTCCCTTTTCCCCTTATTTTATATATACATTATCAATTACGAATTTTATATATAACAACTTACTTTTATATTTAACAAAAATAAGTTTTTTTTTTTTTGTATAAAGTTAACACCGTTAAACAATTTAACGGATTAGACGCTATTTGTAATGTTTTAAAAACAACGGGTGGTTATTTGCTTGATTTTAAAGTCAGGTGGTTACTTAAAATTTTGCGTGTACCACAAGTGTTTATTTATATTTTATCCAAAAAAAATGAGAAAGAAAATGTTAGTAAGAAACTTTTATCGGTAAAGTAATTTATCTAACCAGTTTCATACAAGACTTGATGAAATCCTTTCTTTGCAATTTACTACCTAAAATTGTCAAAACTTCAAGTAGCCGTGCCAGATTATTTCTTCAAACTATAATCAACTTTCTCCAAAACCTGAATTAATCATCACTTAGATCATTTTTTACAATCAATTATTGTGGAAAATGAGTTCAAAAGAATCAATGCAGAATTCAAAATACATACTTTTCCTTGGACAGTTCAGAAAAATAACAAATTCTTAACTCCTTTTCGGTTGGATTAAAAATTGATATTTTCAAAAAAAAAATGGTGTTTTTGCCAATTAAAAAAATGTGATAAATGTAAAACGTGAAGGGAAAGTGACTAACATTACTTGAATATCTGTTACAGCTGTATGATAATATTCAAACTAACAATATCTTGATAGATTCCTAAAATAACACAAAGAACAGATGGAGTCCTTTTTCCAACCCCTACACATGCAATAACTAACATTTTCGTAGGAAGACAAAACAATAGGGACGAAAATCTTATCACAAATTGGGACATAAAACTTCTCCTTCGGTCATTTTTCTTCTTTTAAGTTGTCTTCACACACACACTCTCCCCCACTCTCCCCCCCCCCCCACCCCCCGCCCGGCCCCCCCCCCCCCCCCCCCCCCCCCCCCCCCCTCTCTCTTTCCCCTTCCCCCTCCCCCCCTCCGCTATATTCCCCTTCACGTCCACCTAGTTGTCGCCCCCCCCCCCCCACTATAATGGCTGTGAAAAGCTATGTTTATTGATGGGTATCAATCACATTTTATACATAAAAAATGGAGAAAATACAGATAGTTACAACAACTAGATAGACTAGAATTTAAATATAGCATATGAGATAAGATGAAGTATAACAAGGAAATAAGGATGGAGAAGGATTAGGACTCCTTGGACTTATCTTTAATACGCCCCCGCAAGATGGAGGATCTGTCGGAGACTCCAATCTTGGATCGAAAATGCAGAAATGGAATGCGATGCAGTGGTTTAGTGAGCATGTCGGCTAGCTGATCCTTGGAGCTAATATGTAGAACCCGCAAAGAACCATCAGAAACTTTTTCACGAACAAAATGGTAGTCAAGGGCCAAATGTAGCTGATCCTTGGAGCTAATATGTAGAACCCGCAAAGAACCATCAGAAACTTTTTCACGAACAAAATGGTAGTCAAGGGCCAAATGTTTGATACGAGAGTAATGAGTATCAATTACATTTTATATATAAAAAAATGGAGAAGATACAGATAGTTACAACAATTAGATAGACTAGACACAAAGTCTTTAGCTAGCTAAATATCATATAACATAAAAACCATAAACACAATGATGTTCAAAATGATGAACAACACAACCCCATCACCGCAGTCCACAACATCATCGGCATCCGCCTCATCACCACCACTAGCACTAACAACTTTGCCGGTCCAAAAAATCCCTAGCGGGTATGAGTAGACATGTCAACAGGACGGAGGAACCGTTCCCAAACCCTACCCGTTAAAATTACATAGTCTCTCAAACCCGCCCTGCCCCGTTAACCCTTCTACCAAACCCGCACCCGCCCCGTTACCTAAAATTATTATTTTTATTTAACTTATTTATTTTTTCTCTTTGTTTTTGTATTATTCTCTTACAAAATCTTCTAAAATCATTATAAAATATGTTTTATATATAAACGGGTCGGAGTCGAAGTTAACTGAGATGAGATGATAAACCTCATATCCTACCGAGATGATAAACCCCATATCCTACCGTAACCTTTCATTAGGGTCAGAGTGGGTTTCATTAGGATCAGAGTTGGACGGAGTATTAACCCTTTCATTAGGGTCAGAGTTGGACGGAGTATTAACCCTATACCCTATCGTAATCTTTCATTAGGGTCAGAGTGGGTTTCATTAGGGTCAGAGTTGGACGGAGTATTAACGGTTGTAATCCTATAAGGTTTAAATAATCGGGTTTCATTAGAGTCAGAGTTAGACAGAATATTAACGGTTCGGGTGAAATTATTATTTCTAGGTATGAGCAGGCCAACATTGGACCGGCTATCGTACTTCTGGTTTCAAGTACCGGAAACGTTTTTTAAAAGAAGAATTGAGGAATACAAGAGCACGTTTTTTCGGACAAATATTCCTCCAACTTTCCCTTTTTTTGGGGGTTAACCCCAATGTTATAGCAGTGTTAGATTGCAAGTCTCTCTCTCACCTATTCGACATGGAATTGGTGGAGATAAAGAACATTTTGGTCAGAGACTATATGCCAAGTGCAAGTTTCACCGGCAATATACGTACTTGTGCATATCTTGATACTTCTGAACCTAAACACTCCAAGGTACGTAGTTATACTCGTACATGTAATTTATATACGTTTCGAATGCCTTGTATTAATTGTTTTCGTTTTCCAGATCCCTTTTGCACTTTAGTAGTTTTAATGCAAGGTACCCAAATACTAGGTAGCTGATTTCAATAATTCTTTATAGTAGCGGATGAAATTTGAACCCTCAATTTATAAGTACATTATAACCAATACAACTTGAATTCTCAATCTCTACATTTTTCGTAAATTTTTAAATACATATCATGTTATTTTCTACAAATGAGTTTTAACACAATACAATTCCGCATATGTATAGTTGGATCAGAGTAGGTCTGTAATCAAGCCAAGTATTGAATAATCAAACTCGGCTCGTTAAGTTTGTTATCGAATTAGAATCGAGTCGAATATTTAACGAACATTCATCATTATATTCAAACTCGACTCAAATTCTTATCGAGCTACTCGTAGGTAGGTCACGAGCTACTAGAACAGTTCGATCTTTCAAGCACTTATTGAACATAATTTTGAGTATCAAATTTTTTGTTGAATATTGAGTCGACTCGAGTAAAAAATTAAAAAATAATAAATAAAAAACCTTACAAAACCCATAATTCGAAAATCAAAGATGAAATTATAAAAGTTATAATTTAAATAACGAACCCAACAATAAAGGACAAAGAAAATTGAAATTTCACTTTATAAAAATTAAAGAGAAAAGATGAAACAAATTTTCGTAAAACATAAAACAAAATTCATATGGATAAAAATGAATTTTTTAAATAAAACTATTTATGAAAAAATAGTTTTCTTAATCAAGTATTTATGATAAATTCACAACAAACCACCGAAAATCAAATAATCATAAACAAAAAAAATTTCTAATCAACATAAAAGTTAACATATCTATTTTTTAATCAAGTATTTATGTTTAACTTAAATTTTAAGTTCGTTACTATATTTAAAATTTAAACAAAATATTTGTAAATATAATACATATTTTAAACCAATTACAATAAAATTATATAAAGCAATACAGAAATATACACGTGTTTGCACACGAAACAAAGCTAAAAACATACATATCCTCTACGTTTTGAATTATAATATTTATATATTGTATTTATACAACAGATGATAATAATAGTAGTGCAGGATTTAACGATGGCATTATTGGAAAGTTCAGTAATAGTATATCCTAAGATGTCTTGCTATTTTATTCACTTAATCAAAAATGTATTTCTAGTTGAGGAACCAAAAGACAAAATGTATGTGATTAATAAATGAAAGCAGCGATGAAAGAGTTCATCCAAAATGAATGAAATGAAGATATTTCTAACTTATCATGCTTAAGCTTAACACGAGTGACGACATATCAAGACAACATGTCTTTTCATACAAAATTTGTACAAGTGTGTACACAATTTTTGGCAGAACTTTGGGAGGTAGATTTCTCTTTCCCTCGATATTCGTTTTCAAAGAAATATCATTATAGATATACATTTATTTATTTATACACATACATACATGCTCACATACATCACATCAGACTATGTTACTATGGTACAAAATACATTTTACAACTCAATCCAATAATTGCACCGATCCATATTTTATTTACTATTTTATAATTATTCGCCTTAAAGTCACACACACACATATATATGTATAGGAGGTGACATAATAAAATCGTAGGATAATCTGTGGCAACTTCAAGATAAATTGAACACCATTAGCAAACACATCTTAACATAGTTGAGTGCTTGATTACTATTAATATATTAAATTTATGGCTGAATTATTAACTATACCCTAAACTTGTTTTAATTTATACCCTAATATCAGACAAGTATCAATTGACACTTCATAATTTTTATTTCAGTATTGAAATACACTCTCTCACTATTTAATCAGTAAAGAGTGACTCTTGATCAAGTATCAAAAAATTCTTTTGTGTACAAGTAAAAGTTTAAGAAAAACTCATCAAAATTTAGAATAAAAAAAATTGTGATTAATATTTATTTTTATATTTAATAGTGATAGTATTAGTGTTGATAGAAAAAAAAATATTAAATTATTACTTTTTATTGATTAAGTGGTAAAAAGGTACATTTTGATATTTAAATTAAAATTATTGAGTGACAATTGATACTTTTTTAATGTTAGGATGTAAATTGAAACAATGTCAACATTTTTCCTATCAACTTTGCACCGTAGAATTTTATTTTATTTTATTTTCCTCGATTCGGTTTCAAGGAAATATCTTCATGATAAACTACACAAACTATGTATTACCGTTATACTAATTACATATTACAATTAAATCAACAATTAACTAATCACATGATTTGATGATTTCACATACGTTACTTTGTTGAGTTTGTTTTTTATTTTTCTAATCTTATGTTATGCTGTGTTTATTTTATATATAAATGTTATGCATGTTTTTACCCTACATGTTATAACGTGTATCTCATGCCACATCTGTTTCACTAATTGACAAATATTAAGTGAAATAAAAGACACAATATACGCACACAACATAAACAAGAAACACAATCTTTTTATGAATATAAAAGATCAACAAAAGATCTTATTACTAAAATTTTTCTAATTTTTGTTAAATTTGGTCAACAACACTTATATTTTTTCTCAATTAAAATTTAATTGGTAACCAACTATAACTCTTATATAATAACAATCTCCATGTAATATACTTATAATAAAATAGACCAAAATACAATTTTAATTATCTTTATGACTAAATTTAACTAATTATTAGCTACAAACTTATAAAAAAAAATATTATTAATTCTCTCGACACAAAAAATATAATTCAATAACTTATTATAACTTTTTAAAATATATATTATTATCACGTATTAAGCTACTGTGCTTCGCATGAATTTAAAAGTTAGAGTAAAATAAAACGGGGATTTGAATTCTTCAAACTTTTCTCATAAATCCTAGAAGCATATACGGAGTATAACTATAATTAGAGAACATCTACCATGACTGATCTTTCGTAATGCAATATGATTCTATGATTATGCTAGAAATATTATCACATAATTAATATATCCTAGTAATTATTGTTATTATTATTATTATTATTATTATTATTATTATTATTATTATTATTAATCCCTTTACCAAAATTCATTTTCAGCTTCCTCACTCGTTGCATCATCGGAGTCCCATCCGAGTCATCCGAGGTGGCTCAGTGGGGCTACACTTGGCTCGACAAGTGGCTCCTCCCTCAACTCCTACCCATTACCAAGGTCTGCCTCCTTCAACCGCTTGAGGAAATATTCATCCACTCCTTTGCTTACCCTTCTTTTCTCGTCACCGGCGATTACAATAAACTCGTCGAGTTCGTCAAGAAAGAAGGGTTGAGGTTTTGAACCGAGCCCAAACTAAGTTTGGACTCACTAAAAACAAAACTATTCATAATCTCTTATTTTTTTTCTCGGGTTCAACGCGTTTGGCGGATTTTTCGTGTTTTTACCTTCACTTTTTAATAACTTGGGCCCCGATGTACAAGAGAAATTGTGAAATGAGGTGAGAGAAAAATGTGGATCGGGTCTATTGAGTTTTGACTCGGGGAAGGAACTCGAACTGGTCAACTCGTTTGTGTACGAGTCACTCTATGAGCCCACCCATTCCATCACAATACAGACGGGCGAGGAAAGATTTTACTCTGAGTTCGCATGACTCGGCCTTCGAGATAAAAAAAGGGGAACTCCTTTGTGTGTGTTAACCTTTGACCATGAGAGATGAGAAGGTATTTGATGAACCAGAGAAGTTTGTGTTGGACCGGTTTACGAAAGAGGAATGACAAGAGTTATTGAATTATTTGTACTGATCGAACGGGCCGCAGACCGAGTCACCCACTGAGTCCAACAAGCAATGTGCTGCTAAAAATTATGTGACTCCTTACTACGTCAATCCTCATGACTCACATGTTTGAAAGGTATGAATTGATTAAGATTGAATCGGGGGCAATCACGGCCGTTGAAAAGGTCAAATAGAGATACATATATTATATATATGCATAAATAAATAGCAAAGGAGAAAGGCAATGTATGCGTGTTTTGATGTTGTATGAGAAAGTAACGAATTGTGTGAAAATAATTGCTTACCTCGCATTCTAAAAATAAAATAAAACAAGATGAAAATAAAGTGGCAAGTTATGTGAAATTTTTATTATTATTATTTTTTTAAACTAGTGATATAATATCATTTTAAAAGGCCAAATGTTAGAACACATATTAGTACTAAAATTTGAAAATTTATTATGATAAGATAAATAATTAATAACAATAATTTTTTATTTTTTAAATAATATATTAATTTTGTATAAAAAAAATCTAACAATCAAAACGATATAACAAAAACTAAAAAAAAAATTAAAAATTTAAGTTTCAAATAAATATTAGAATAAATTAAACAAATATAGGCAAAAACAAAATTTGAATAATTAAAATAAAAGTGATTGTACTTATACCTGACAATTGGGTACCTATGTGTAATTTCACCCAACTTGATAAAATCCAAGACATATTTATCTATGAATAAATTTATCCGTTTATTATTGGATAATAATTTTTGTATTCATTACCCATGATTATGGGTATTGGGTAATCTATGGGTATCCAAATTATATATAATTGAAAATATTTTATTTTAT
Organism: Centella asiatica; assembly: GCA_014636745.2. NCBI lineage: Eukaryota > Viridiplantae > Streptophyta > Magnoliopsida > Apiales > Apiaceae > Centella > Centella asiatica. The sequence goes on from CM025782.1 coordinate 17,280,948, forward strand.
TTATTTATTTTTAAAAATATTATAGAAATTATAAAGCTTACAACTAGTGAAAAACTACATAGAAATTTTTTTTATGTAGTATTAATAGAGAAAAACCAACACATTGTTTATTATTAAATTTAACATATACAAAATTTAAAGAAACTTCATTAATCTATAATTTTGGGATCACAATTTTAAGTTCAATCACAATAGTAAAAATTAATAAATTATTTAACAATTTGACTACCAACAATAAACATTAAAAAATTGTATATCATAAAATGAAAAAAATAAATTAATAAAAAAAAGTCTAAAATTCACTTAAAAGATTGTATTGCTCAAACATATGTCTAGATGTTTTTTATATTGATCAAAGTTTTTTCATGCGTATTAAGTTCTAAGCTTTTATATTTGTTATATATGTTTAGAGTTCTTTTATATTGATTAAAGGTGTTTCATATATATTAAGTATTTAAAAATTTTATTAAAATTTCAAACATAAAATGCTGAAAAAATATATAAATAAAATAAAATGGGTAACCTATAAGTACCCATGGGTTGGGCCAAAATATAGTTAATTTAACAGTTAACGAAAACTATTAAAATTTAGGTTAATATTATAATTTTTTAAGAGTTTAGTTACCTAAAACAAAAAAATGTAACAATGTGAGTGACTTAAAAATATATTTTTGCCTAATATAATATATTATTATAATATATATATATATATATATATATATATATATATATATATATATATATATATATATATATATATATATATATAGACACACACATTATCTATTAATTAAATAATTAACAAATGTAAAGAAAAAGTTCAAAATAATGTTATTTTATTATGGCATACTCTATATTAGAAAATATGATGTAGATAAGATAAATAAAGAATCTGTTGAGAGAAACTGATGTTGATTGCATAAGATAAATAGAGAATTTGTATATGTATAAAAACCTGTCCTTGATTCAATAAAATAAAAATATATGTTAAGCGAAACTTGTGTGGATGACCTAAAATATATATTTTTTTTTGTGAAAATAAGATATATATTATGATTTTCTCTTTAATTTTAAACTCACAAAAAAAAAATAATAAAGCAAACAAAAGTTATATTAAGAACAAAAAATACATAAATATATTTTCTTTTCAACTTAATCTACATATTTTATTTGTTTTTCACACACTGTTTTAAGCCGGAGAAAGTAATAAGTAGAATGTTATCGAGACAATTAAATTATAACCAAGGCCAAAATATTATCAACATTATCCTTGCTATTCATGCCAAGCACGCATTCTATTCTTCATAATTGTATATTTGTATAAATTAATTTTAAAAAATAAATAATTTTTATAATTGTTTATAATTTTGAATATGATTTAGTAGTATGATTTGTTGATCAATAATTTTTTTTTGATTTTTAATTATTAATATAAATTGTTATATAAGTTTAATATCGCCATGATTTTCGTTTACAATAGTAACTACGAAATTATTTTTTTAATTATTGTAAATAGTAATAATATTTGACTTGTCGATTTAGTTAGTTTTTTTTTAATTTTTTGTAAGTATTTTTTAGATTATTTGAATGTATGTTTAATGAGTTTTTTTATATGGTTTCTCTTAATGATACTCCGTATATTTTAGTAACTATTTTAATAAAATAAATTGCAATAAAAAATTAAGAATTTTAAAGTTCTACATAAATTAATTTTATTTCATAAAAATTGTAATTGAAAAAGTGATAAGTGATCTTGAGCCAAACTAAAATTAAATTATAAAATTTTGTAGCAATAAAAAAATGGAGAATTTTTGGATTGCTTTGACTTTTTTCTAATTCGTTCAAGATTAATTTTATTGAATGTTAAATCGAGTTGGAACGGTCATAGAATAAATATAGACACCTATTTAGTAGGTTTTAGATAAGATTTTTGTTTATTTTTTATATACAAAAACAGAAGACAATGACACAAAAATATTAAAGTAAACTATATCAGAATAAGAAAATATTAATGTAAACTATACCAGTTGAAGAAGAAGAAGAACGTCATACTACTAACAATAATATAATATTATATGATAATATAATGTTATTTATTATCTTTGCAAGGCTTGCATCAATTTATTTTTTATTTTTTATTTTTTTTTGGGTGAACGTTACTTCTTCAAAGCTAAAAGGTCAAGTGTAATTATAAATATAGTTGTGATTGTTTGTGCGCAATAGAGGGAGTATTATGATTTAATTATGTAATTACATAACTTGAGACTTTTAATTAGGATTTGAATATTTAATAAGATATTTATCTTAAATTTGTTATTACAATTTGATAGAAGAAGTCTTTATCTGTCACATCCTGATCACCACGGGACAACTGGAGTAACTTAATTCCTTGTTAAATAAATGGAGTTGACGCACGAGTATTTAATTATTTTAAGCAACAGGAAACTTTTGGAAGGAAACCAAATCTTTTAAGAATTCTTTTTGGGGGCTTTCGTGCTACAGAGGGAAGATTATTATTATTATTAAATTGGCATGATAACGAGAGTCGATCTAAAATACTATCAGCTAAAAATGTATAGTCTTTTAAAAATTTTTATATTCTTTCAAATCTGTCCCGTCCATTAATGTTTATATCAAATACGTCCTTTCTCCAATTACTCCGAATTATTTTTCTAAATTTAATTAATTTTTTTTCTTTTTCTTTTTTTAAAAATATTTTTAAATTATTATAAATTATGTTTTATATATAAATAAGTTGAAGTTAAAATTAAATAGGGTAATAGAATAAATTTTATATCATATCTTAATTTTATAAAATTTAAATAATTGGGTTCTATTAAAGTTAAAGTTAAACCAAGTATTAAATATATATAAGTGTTAGGATCCTTATCAACAAAGCTATATATCCAAAAGGGTGACCCGAATAAACCACAAAAAATATAAAATTCGTAAAGAACCTTTATCAAAAATTATCTCATGCATGTATAATTAAACAAATCCTTATATATTTTTTCTTAATTGGTTCGGTGAATATAACGATGCTCGCATCCTTATTCAACTGTTTCTAAAAAAATTGGTGAAGACTTGCAAGGACAGTAAATTTTAAAGAATAACTGCATAATAAAAGATATATAAATTTACCTTTTTTTTTAACTTCAAAATTTATCTTTTAAGTTCTATTTTATACAAGTCAAGCAATATTTTTCATTCATTTGATCATTTCTCCGTATGGATACGGCTACTGCCTACCAAGTATATACAAGTGTGTGTCATTATCTATATAGCTGCATCCAGCTCGTGTGAAATGGTGAGGAATAGAAGGAAAAACACGATAAAAAAAAGAATGAATTATTTCTTTCTCCTCCTTCACCTACTTCACCTAATAAAATAAAATCACATAAGCAAGGAATTATTCATTTTATCACTATTTATCATAATAATCATAAAATTTTATGATCTTCTTAATCAATTATTATTTGATTAAATCCACTATTCCTTTCATTTCATTTATTAAATTCAAACACAACCTTAATTCGCAAAAACAACCATAAACTATGATAAGTGAGCTAGCATATTCCAACTACAAAAGTTATATGTATAAATAGCTTGGCAGTCTGTGTACAGTACGGATTTTTTTTTTAGTTGATTAAAATTATTGAGTTTAATATGTATAATTTTTAAATTTTTATTAATTTTTGTTGCATTAAATACATGATCAGTATTTTATATTGTTGTGTACTATATCATTAGATTTATATTTATAAATTTAAAAATTAATGAGTGTAGTTTATTTTTTAAAATATAAGTTATTATTTATATTCTTTAATTTGTTTTTATATTTTCAAAAATTTTCACTTATTATAATTATCTAAAATAATACATGACCTAGTACAAAATATAATTTACTTTATGATAATTTAAACTAATTTGAAAATTTTATTATTATGATATTTTATTTTTCATCGTCGTTTATATAAGTTGTTGTAGATTTATTTTTTATTTTATTTTATTCTTTAATTATTTATTATGTTGTTAGTCTTTTATTAATTTATTGTTGTGATACTTTAAGTTTGAGAGAAGTTTATGATTTTTTTTAATGCGTTATATTTATGGTAATAGTTGTTGGTTAACTTTTCGTTATAATAATCGGATATTTAACTAGGAATAATTAGAGATGATATAAAATCTTAGAAATTAGATTATAGTTAAAACGAAACCCGTTCTTTTGAAACATTAGATCATATAGATAGGGATAATAATTGGAAATTGTAAAGTTACATTATGGAGTAGTGTAGTTTGCATTAATTCTTAACATCAAAATTAATGTAAATGTCTAAAATAATACTCCGTAGAGCTTACAATATATTTTACAATGTCTGCACATGATTTAAATATATCATAAGTAAACGATTACACCAAATAATTTTGGTTTTCAAAATATAAAAAACAGATTGCAACAAAGAAAAAAATATATATAAATAAATATAAACGACTGGAATAGCTATCTATGAAAATGTAAAGTACTTTCTCTCTCCCCCATTAAATAAGACTTTTCTGACAATGCACAAATATTAAAAATAACTAATTGTTATATGTAATGTGTATATAATGCAAGAAATAACTTTGCATTTCTTTAATACTTCTATTAAATAACTAAGTTTTATTAAATATGTTGAGGATAATTTAAGAAAGGAAACATTAAATCATCTATAAAAGAGTTTATGGCTTATATAATAGAATAAAAAATAAAAAAAATCAAAATAACTTATTCAATGCGACCGAGGAGGTACATATTACAACATTAATTCACGTTATTAATTAAATTAACAAGAGAATTGAAACATTGGGTTCGAGCATAAGAATATTTGAGCTGCTAGATTCTCTATTTTTCATAAATTAAAATATATCTTTAATTTTAGGAAGGATGATAATACATACAGAATAAAACGTAGTGTGTTAAACTGATGACAATACATATAGAATAAAACGTAGTGTGTGAAAGTACAAAAGGTTAGTCAGAAAGATGACAACGGAAATTGAAGGAGTTATGAATGGAAAAATACGACAAGCCTAATGTAGTAATCTACATTACTCATTTTATTCTAAAATCAATTATACTAATTTTTTTTAATTATTTTAAAATTAGAGATACTCTTTTATTTTTAAATTATAAAAAATTATAATTTTTTTTGAATGTCATTCCACTGTTACATAAACAAATTAGTATAATTATCTCCACTATTTAGCGGTCACTAACATCACTACGTATCATTATTATTATTATTTCAAATAACATAATAATAAGAATATATTTGTAACATAAAATTTGTTTTTAAAAACTATAGTTTAAAAAATATATTTCTAATTTTACCGAGGGAATATTTCTTATCATTCTTTTTTGTCGTCATCTTTTTAATAGATTTTAATTTTTATTCTCATTCCCATCACCAACAAGAAATATAAGAGTTTTAGATTTTTATTAAAAGTAATAATAATAATAATAATAATAATAATAATAATAATAATAATAAAGAAAATGTCTCATGAATTATTATACAATAATTGAGAGACAGGATGGATCGATAAGATTGGAATATATATAGCCAGAACGTCATTCCGGGGTAAAACTTGCTGATGCACACACATTAAGTTTTTTATAATTCAAATTGCCCATTTTAAAAACGTTGAAACTTGAAAAGCAGCCCACCTTGTCTCCAACACTAACGTGCATATATGGAACATGTATACATACAAGTGTTTTTTATATGTATACAGTATACCCTACTGCATACGTACATTATATTAATTCCTGCAACTTGCTTTTCCGAAGGATTAATTGAAAATGAATTTTTTAAACGTATATAGGCACAGATACATTGTCGAACCAATACTAGTTATTTATCTTGCCAATGAGCCAAGAAACATCGATTCCGTCGCGGACGGCGGCTACGGGTGGCTGATAACAATGTGGATTAATTACGGGAGATGTCGACCTTAGCATGCAAATTGTCATGTTAACGTTTCTATCGACCTTAGCTTGTAAATTGTCATGTTAACGTTTATCTAATCGTTATATATAAAAAAGTCAAGAGAGTTGATTAATTTTCTCAAATTTTTATGAGGTTTGACACTATTATTATAAAAATATAAATTATAAAAAAATAGAGTCGTCATATATATATATCTATGTTTTCTACTATTATAAAAAATTATATCTATACTTTTTACTATTATAAAAAATTGTGCTACGGATTACGAACATGTAAAAATTTAGATATTCTCATTTTCTTTTGATATTTTTCTATTTATCTAGTTGGATTTACTCAAAATAAAATGAAATACTAGGTATTACAAATTTTGACATAAAAATTTATATGCCAAATTTTATAATTTCTTGTATATGTATGTATATACAACCCCTTTTACATTGGTCATGTGTCGGACCAAAAGCCACCGTTCCAAGTTGGCATAATTTGTTCACATGCAACCTTAAAATTTTATCATTGATATCTAAAATATCTACGTTTAATATGAAAGTTCATAAGATTTTCTTATCAATTGATTGCGATGAAATAATGGGAAGTAGATGTTTGACAGCGAATATTCATCGATCCATATCTTAAAATGTGGCACGGAGTCAAATACGAAATTAATACTCATCGAATACGTATATATTAGGGCAGAAGTTCATGCACAACACTGTTTAAAAAAAAAAACATTTTTTAGTATTTTGATATTATTTTTATTTTTAAAGTTTTAATATAAAATTTCTTTTATTGTTAATATTTTTATATTTTACAAATTATTTTTATGCATATTATTTTATTATTTTACAATTTGAATGAAAAATAATATAAATTGATGTAATATTTTACTCAAATATTTATTTCTCAATTAAGTAAGATAAAATATTTATCTTTTTTTCATTTTATTATTATCATTTTTCTAAATAAAGTTAAATAATTTATCAAAAATTATATCTTACATATACAGGTCATGTTTCACAGATTCATATTTTATATTATTGTATAAGAGAAAGCAACCTAAAATTTTATCACTTAACTCATGCTTTGTGCACAATTTAATTTGCTTAATTTGTATGAAGTATTATACAGAATGACATTATACGTGACTATCATGCAATTATCCTGCATGTTTTCTTTTTTCTTTTTAATATCAAATTTTGGAGAAATTTATTATTCCACATTTCAATTAATTCAATAATTTAACATTATTATTCGTGTTGATTAGCTATTATTTATCTATGTTATATTATGTACTCCACAATAAATTGACAAAATATTTTTTTTAATTTGTGCGCATTGGAGATAATTTTGTATTATAATAATTTATTCTATTGTTGTAGATTTGACATATGACTAATTTTGTTATAATTCGATTTAATTGTAATTGATCAATTATAATAGATTACATGATTGTGTTTTATTATTAATTTAGTTATAATTATTTTAATTAAACCTTATTTTAATTAGATAGGTTTAGTTAGTGATTAAGATTGTAATTGTATCATTATAAATTATTTATACTCAGTTGCATGATTGTTCTTTTTTCAAATTTGTTAGGCACTAAAGGGAAAAATACTAGAATGAGATTGAATAGTGTTTTTCACAATTTAAGTCTTTTTTATAAATTTTACAGATTTAAGACACTTCTTGCTTAATGAAAAAGTTTCTTATATTTTGAAAAAAGTTAGCAGCGGAATTTATAGCAAAGAACCCCTTAATTTTTAGAGTAATGACTTAAAGCAGAAATGTCAGTAAGTCTTTGCTAAATTAGTTTAGCAGAGACTAAGCAAAACAAGGATAAAAGAAATAAGCAATGTAAAAGATAAGCAACAAAGAAAAGTAAGCAAGAGAATTTTTATAGTGGTTTGGTCAAAACCTACTCAACTCTTCTTCTCTTTACTTGAGCAGACACTCACTAAAATGTTCACACAAAACAATAAGCAGCAGGACATTTAGTCCAGAATTACAATGGGTCACTTAGACTGACTACACAGACTAATAGCAGATGTTGTTTCTTACTTACTATCTCTAAACAGCGAGCTCCTTGTTGAACATATTAGATAGCACTTGTTCAAGTTTGTTGTTGTGTCTTGCTGAGTTCTTTTTGTGTCAGATTGTCAGAGCAATTCTTGATTGTTCTGTTCTCATAAATGAAATTTATGACTCCTATTTATACTACTTCAAAAATCTATCAGTTGAGAATTTTGAAATAGATCCGTTAGGAGTTATACTGCCTTGACAGTGACTTGTACTTTTCCAGCTGTTCCTTGCTTAGTTCAAAAAGATAGCCGTTATTTTGTCTTCTAGTGTTTTTTGAAAAAACTCTCTAAGAGTTGACTAAGCAGGATAAAAGATAGAAAAGACTGACACTCTTGCTTAGATCAAGGTAAGGTATCTTGCTATATCATTTTTTGCTTATTTTCATTCTAAGTAGGACTGTCCTTGAACTTTTCTCTATATCTTCAGCATCTTTCTTGATCGATGAGCAAAGTCTTCACTTGTGATCCACCTAACAAGTTGGATATTTTTTCTAAGTCTTTTTACATCATATAAGTAAAGACTATATTACATCATCAATTCTTATATAAAATAAAAGTAAATCTTTAAGCAGTTGCACTAACAAGTAGTAATATAAGCATGGATGTATCAACAATCTCCCCCTAATTGATGATGTCAAAACGAGTTATTTTGTTCACCACAATAAACAACAAAAAATTCATTTCATTTCATTAAAAAAAATATAAAGTACATGAGTAAATGTAAATGAAACAAAATGAAATACAATGAAAAAGTTTAAAAACTAAAACTATTCTTGCTTCCCTTCATTATTGGTAGATCCTTCTGATCCTTGTTGTTCTTCTTATCCAAAGCTCAGTAGCTTTAGTCTTCTCATTTCTTCAACTTCCTCCCTTTCCATCCTAATAGCCTCATTTTCCTATTTCCTTCTCTTCATCCTTTCCTTTTTGTGATTATACTCCCTTTCATTCTGCTGATCTCTGAGTCTTTTCATCTCCAACTCATACTGCTTGATTTTAGATTCAGATTCCTTGATGCTTGCAAGCAGTTTGAGGCTTTCAGCAGGCCTTGACTTCTTCGTCATCACATCTGCTTCTTCGAGGGCCTTCTGCAGTCTCATATAAGGAGAAGGATTAAGAATTTGTACCGCAGACTCAGGAACATGTTTAGGAACTCTTCTTCTAGCCACAACAATAGGGGTCGTAGTAGGAGCCAGAGTTGGAGTAGGAGTCAGAGTGACTTAATCTTGTTGTTGTTGTGTTCCATTATGATCTCTCTCCCCTTTTTTGATATCATCAGCCATTAAAGGGAGAAAGTTAATCAGCTTGTTGAGGGTCAGCAAGATTTGATCTTGCTTACGCTCCATTTTGTTGATACGGTCTTCAAGATCAGAGGTAGCAGGAGGTGCCTTGGAGCTCTGTGCAGATTTAGCAGGTTGGGAGGTAAGACTTGCTAAAACTTTGTCCATCTTGGAGTCCAGTTCAGCAAGTCTTTTCTTTGTGGACTTCGAGGAGTGCGAGCGAGCTGTTTTTGATTGCTTAGAGGCAACATGATGAGGCTTGGAAGGATGAGAGTCTTCGAGTCTTACTGGAACAGTAAAGTGTGGTCGAATGTATACTTGGTGGCGTGCACTTGAAGGATTTTCCAAAGAAGGATCAGCAGGAGGAAGATATTCATCAACAGCAAGTATGATTGGGAATTTATGTCTGCGCATGTCCATTCTGAGTAGTTTGGCAAAGGCAACGGCAGTGTCCTCGGCAGCAGGAGAGGAGTTCATCATATTCCAGGCTGCCCTCCAAGGATTTTCAATGAGCACGGTGAAGTTTGGCACCCGTCTGAATGAATCTGAAATGGCATGCATGACCATTCCACTCCAGTATGCATGGATGAGGGGTATGAATAGAATGAAGTCAGCAGGAAGCATGTAGGAAAAGAAGTCATCAAAAAGACCAAGCCACAACCATCTGCTCCTTGCTGATGCTTAAGAAGGAATGATCTCTTTTTCAAGTTGCCGTCTTGAGGTACCGTAGATGCTGCTAATGTTTTCGGCAGAGAAGTCCTTGGACTTTTCAGCAAGCATCCTCTTCTCGAAGTTTTCATATAGAACAATCTCTTTTTTAACACGTTCGTAGAACGAAGAATGTTTGATTGGTGCATCAAAGCCAAGTTCCTTCAGCCGCTTCAGCAGGATCTTCCAGTAATGCCTTACTGTGAGGTCAGGACTAAGATCTAGCAGGCAATAGTCATTTTCAAGCTCTATGTTGTGGTCTTCAATAAGATCACGTTTGACCATCCTGATGGCAGCAACATGTACCTTAGCCATTTTCCCAGCCTCTATTTCTTCTTGTTCCACCTCAACAACAGGCTCCTCATCAGCAGGAAGGATGTCAACTTCTTCAGTTCCTTCCGCAGCTTCTTCATTTGGCTCCCCCTCGACAGATACCCTTGCTGGTAAGAAATGACTTGGACCTTCTTGGATTTGTTCAGCAAGGTATGCCACTGGATCCAAGCCAGCTTCCTCTACATCTTGGATCAGCAGGGCTCTGATGAGTTCTTCAGATTGTTGTTCCATTCTCCTTTTAGCAGAAACTTCATCAGAGCCACTATCTCAGTCACTGCTACCTAACTTCTAGAGTTTGGCTTTGCCTTTCCCTTTCACAGCAATGTGTTTTCTTTTTGGAGAAAGAGCAAAGTCACGTATAGCAAAGCCTTGTAGAACCAATCTCTGGGCAGCATGAGGTTTTGTTGTTGGAGCTGGGACCTTTACTGATTGATCAAGTGCAACTTCTTCAGTGATCAGCTCAGGCTTAACCATATCAGCAAGGAGTAAGTTGGTGTGCTGCAGTTCTCCAGTAATTTCAACATCAGCAGCATCATCCTTAGCCGCTAGACCTGTGACACTATCAGGTGTGTTAACAATCTTCAGGATCTTAGTGATGCTGACCAATTTGATGGTAGCAGCATCACTTGCTGTTGATAGTTCAGCAGTGGGGGTAGGTTGATCAGCAACAATGATCGCCCTAGTAACAACATCGATTTCTTTGAAAAGTTCATCAGATGAACTCTTCTGGGTATTAGGAGGAACTATTGAGGAGGCAACAAGATGATACTCATCTATTTATCTAAATAGATCATCCTCTATTGATACAGTGGTGATAGGAACAACAAAGGGTACATCCTGTTGTTCTAGTTCCTGCTCATCGTTAGTGGGAGGTTCAACATCCGAACCTCCTTCAGCAATAGCTTGAGTAGCAGCGTCCTCATAGTACAATTCTATAAAGAAATCGTACATTTCTCTCTCCTCGGAATTGAGGGTGGTTGGGTCAAACTCCGGATCAGCAGGAATTGCCTTAGTTTTTTTCTTCAGTCCTTGGATTTAAGCAGTAGCTCTTCTTTTCCTACTGGGTTGGACAACAGGGACTATTGCGGTAGTGGATGGTCTTTCAGCAGGATGTTGAACATCTTGTTGTCCCTCAACAAGGTCTGCCAATTTCTTTGTTCTCCTTTCGGCTACAGCCTTTGCAAGTGCAGCAGGGGTTCTTTCATAATTTTGTAGAATGGAAAGGGTAATTATTTTGCTCTTGGGTAGCTTTTTCAATCTGGTCCCTGCTGGGAAGTTGTTTCCTAGAATCCCTTTTAGCAGCAGGGGACAGTGTTCGTCCATGTTTGATTTTGATCTTCTTCTTACTGGAGAAGAATTCCTTGAGCAAGTCGAAGAAAATCTGTGCCCAATTGATCTCCTGCTCAGACTTCAGCAGGGATACCAGAGAGATAACCCTTGCAGATGCCCCATCTTAAGAGGTGAACTTACACAACAAGGTCTTATAGAGGATATCCATAAGAAAGTCTCATTTCTTTGAGAAGTCCTTCCTTTTCTTCATGTTGTGATTTTTGACATATCCAAGGTCTGTCAACACAGCAAGGACTAGTGTAGATGGGGGCAGCAAACCCTGACTTATCATGTGGAACGTGTCCCTGATACTTACTACTGTGATAAGTACTTGTTGTCCATTTACTTTACCACTGATGCTGCTGTCTCGGACTTGTGCACTCTGGCAAAATTCCCTTAGAATTTCTTCATAGATGGGGCAATCAGCAGAAACCACATATCTGATGCCACTATTTCTCGACAACCTTATAACTCTGAGTATATCAGCATCCTGCTGATCAGCAGCAAAGGAGTCTAAATCAATGATAGACTCGGACTCGATTTTATCAAGCCAATTTGACATCTTATTGTGTTTGGTTAGAAAAAGTGGTGGTTTAAGGGTTAAAGAACGATGGTTTTTGACAGAAGTTTTAGAGAGAGAAAGTTTTAGTGAGAGATTAGAGCAATTTGAAGGTGAAAACAAATGAGAAGGGTTAAAGGGTTTATATAGGGGGTAAAAAGAAATTGAAGAGTTTTAGGGTAGTTACTGAGATAAGTAGTGGAGGAGTTAGTGGGAGAAAAATTCAGGGGAATAGTGAGAATTAATTTCCGAAAAAACAACATCCGTAAATAGGTAATAGAGCAGAGTGGCATTAAATGCGAAGATAGAAATAAATGGCTGATATAATAATGGGCTAATTTTACGGCGGTAAAACTGGAAGAGACCAAAGAAAAATTGACAAGTCATGAAATGACAGCAGGATGATTGTAAGTCTTTGTTGGTGACATATATCCTACTTATGTAGACAACAGGATCCGCTGTCCTTGCTGATATCTATTCCCACTGAGGGTCAGACGAGCAGGGAGATTTAACTTGTAAGCAGCAAGAACATCTTTTGCTTATGGTATAAGCAAGGTCTTTGACTTAGTTTCTGAAACAACACTTTTGTCAAGGAGGCACCCTTTTTTGTGAAATTTGCAGCAGGGTCGACATTGATTAAGACAGCAGCATTGATGAATGCTGCTTAATGTCAGCAGACAATCTTTATCAGAAAACTATTAACTAGCAGTGTCTTGATAGATCTCAACAAGAAGGATGAGTTGACACAGCAGGATTAAATAGACCGCTTAACTCATAAGCATGGTCTTTTCTATCATCTGAGCAAGAAGTTTATCATATTGCTAAGAACATAAGTCCTTGTTTAAGCAAACAAAATGTTAGTACAACAGAATCTTACTCTAAATTTTATTCTAAATTAAGCATGCCTAATTCACTTATTAATTTGTTAAAACGATTTTCATCCAAAGGTTTTGTAAAAACGTATACTAATTGATTTTCAGTAGGAATATAGTTTATCTTTATTGTTCCTTGTTGTACATGATTTCTGATGAAATGATGTCTTATATCTATATGTTTAGTCCTAGAGTGTAAAACAGGATTATAAGCAATGGCTACAGTACTAGTATTATCACAGAATATAGGGATAGACTTGAAATCAAACCCATAATCAACAAGTTGATTCTTCATCCACAGAATTTGTGCAACACAACTTCCTACTGATATGTACTCAGTTTCAGTAGTGGATGTTGATACAGGTTTTGCTTCTTGCTAAACCATGAGACAAGTCTTCCTCCTAGAAATTGGCATGTACCACTAGTGCTTTTTCGATCAATTTTACACCTAGCAAAGTCAGCATCCGAGTATCCAGCAAGGTTGAAGTTAGAATCTTTTGGATACCATATTCCTAAGTTAGGAGTTCCTCTGAGATATCTGAAAATTCTCTTAACAGAAGCTAAATGTGATTCCTTGGGGTTAGATTGAAAACGTGCACAAATACATATAGCAAACATAATGTCAGGTCTGCTTGCTGTTAAGTAAAACAAGGATCCAATCATACCTCGATAGCTTGTTATATCTATGGATTTACCTTGTTCATCTTTGTCTAACTCTGTTGCTGATGAAATGGGAGTTTTCATAGGACTTACTGTCTCAAATCCGAATTACTTAAGCAGGTCTTTGGTATACTTGGATTGATTTATAAACATTTCATCACTGCTTTGTTTAATTTGAAGTCCAAGAAAGAAATTCAACTTTCACATCATGCTCATCTCAAATTTACTCTGCATAAACTTAGCAAATCTTGCACGAAATTTTTCATCAGCATAACTAAATATTATATCATCTACATAAATTTGTACAATCAGTGTTTTATCTTTATGCTTCTTAATAAATAAAGTGGTGTCAACTTTACCTCTATTGAACCCTTCATTAATTAAAAAGGAAGATAAAGTGTCATATCATGCCCGTGGTGCTTGCTTAAGACCATATAACGTTTTGTCAAGTCTATATACATGGTTAGGATGAGAATGATCAGCAAAGTCTAGGGGTTGCTCAACGTAGACTTCCTCCTAAAGTTGTCCATTTAGAGATGCACTATTGACATCCATTTGAAACACCTTGAAGTCTTGATAAGCAACATAAGAAAGAAAGATTCTTATGGCTTTGAGCCTTGCTACTGGAGCAAAGGTTTTATCATAATCAATTCCTTCCTCCTGTGAGTAGCCCTTAGCCACAAGTCTTGCTTTGTTCCTTGTGATGATTCCATCTTCATCCATCTTGTTCCGAAAAACCCACTTGGTGCCTATCACTGTATGATTTCTTGGCCTTGGAACTAAATTCCAAACTTTATTCCTGCTAAATTGGTTTAGCTCTTCTTGCATAGCAAGGATCTAATCAGCATCAAGAAGAGCATCCTCAATTTTCTTTGGTTCCATTTGAGATAGGAAACTTAGAAAACTATTTTCGTTTTGAACAGATCTTCTAGTCTTTACTGAACTTGTGGGATTGTCAATTATCAAATCTTCTGAGTGAGATTTGATCCAATTCATTCTCTTTGGTAGATCTGTTTGAATGTCTTACTGCCTTAGTTCCTCCAAGTTGGGTTCATCATCTTTTGCTATAGCGGGGGTGCTTTCTATTGGAATGTTCCCTTTTGAAGGTTCCTCAGCAGGATCTTCCTTAGTTTCTGCAGTATGTTGACCTTCATCATGTTCCTGCTCAGCTATAAGAGGGAGTGAACCACTTGGTTCCTCATGGTTAGATTCATCAAATTCAACATGAATAGATTCTTCAACTGTTAAGATTCTTTTATTAAAAACACGAAAAGCCTTGCTATGAGTGGAATATTCTAAGAAAATACCTTCATCGGATTTTGCTTGAAATTTAGTTAAGTACTCCTTACCATTGTTGTGGACATAGCAAGGACATTCAAAGATGTGAAAATAGCTGATGTTGGGCTTTCTTCCTTTCCATAGCTCGTATGGAGTCTTGCTTAGAGTAGGATGTATGAGAGAATGATTTTGCGTATAGCAAGTAGTATTTACTGCCTTTGCCAATAAATACCCAGAGAGTCTAACATCAACAAGCAATGTTCTTCATGCTTCTTCCAAAGTTCTATTTTTCCTTTCAACCATTCCATTTTGCTATGGACTTCTTGATGCTGAGAAGTTGTGAGTTATTCCTTGCTTATCACAGAACTCGATAAGGCCTCCAAAGTCGAATTCCTTCCCATGATCACTCCTTACTAACTTAATTCTAAGTTCCTTCTCATTTTGCACTTGTCTGCTGAACTTCTCAAACTCTGCTAGTGCATTATTCTTGTGAGCAAGAAATAGTGCCAATGTATATCTTGTGAAATCATCCACAATAGTGAATGCATATTTCATTCCACCAAGACTAGTTGATATAGGGCCAAACAACTCAAGATGTAATAGTTGAAGAGGCATAGAGTTTGATTTTTTAGGTTTGCTTAAGAAAGATTGTTTTGTTTGCTTACCAAATTGGCAAGCTCTACAAGGTTTTTCTTTTTCAAAGGAAAAATTCGATAATCCTCTTACTAGTTCTTTAGCAGGGAGTTTTGAAATAGTTATGAAATTTTAAGTGTGAAAGTCTCTTATGTCATAACCAACTAGCATCTGCTGAAACTTTAGCAAGAAAGCAAGTTGTTTCAGCAGGACTTAACTTAGCCAAATCTAATACATAAACATTACCATTTCTTGAACCAGAAATCTTCAAAGAATTTGTTTAAAGATCTCTTACTTGACACTGATTGTGTAAGAAGATGACCTTATGCCCTTTGTCACACAACTGACTTATACTAAGCAAGTTGTGATTAAGTCCTTCCACATAAGCAACCTTGTTGAAGCAGACTATTTCATTTCCTACTGAACCATATCCCTTAGTTTTTTCAAAACTGTTATCCCCAAAAATTACTTGAAGACCATCTTCCTCTTTAAAATTGGTGAGCAAGGCTTTATTTCCTGTCATGTGTCTTGAACATCCACTGTCCAAGTACCAAATTTTGTTACTTACTCACATCCTACAATTCATAAGTAGAGTCACTTTGGTACCAAACAAGACTTGGGTTCATTTAGGTTAGTACCCTGGAGAACCCATACTTGTTTCATTTTTGGTCTTAGAGACCCAACAATATAGTAAGGATCCACAAGGCAAAGAGAGACAATGTGACCAAACCTATGGCAGCAATAACATCTTAAATGCATCATGTTGTGTTGTGTGTGTTGCTTACCTCTTCTCTTTAGTTAAGGTTGTTTCCAGTGTTTGCTCCTAACCCACCTTTTCTAAATGCCAAATTCCTCACTTGGTTGTAACGATGAGCAGGGAGAACATAATTCTTGCTAAACTTTTCACCTTTGGTCCATTTAGCACCATGTTCTTGCTTATGGTTACAATCAGCAGAGAATTTGTGCTTTAACAAGGTAACATTTCTATTACGCTTGGTTTTAGCAGGAAGTTCACACTCTACTGAATAAATGGAGATTGTTCTGCTGATAGATTCAGCTTCACTTTCTCCACTTTCTTCAGTAGGAACTTTGCAAGTTCTGGATCCAATTCCTCCTCGATCTAGCAAGCTTCTTTGGCTTTTCAGCAAAGCACAAGTATTAGAGGATGACTTGTTCCATGTGGAGATTGTTGCTGTTAATTCCTCAACTTGGGAGGTTAACTTAGACTCCCTCTCTTGAGAGTCTCTGAGATGTTGTCTAAGCAAGGTCCTTTCATCATCAACAACAACTAACTCCAAATTCTCAACTCTCACTTTTTCAAGTGTAAGCAGGGTTTCAGAGTTCTTGCTTTTTAGTTGATCAGACTCTGCTGAAGTAGTTCTCAGCAATCTCTTATATCGATGCCACTAAGATGCAACCTCCTTAAGCAAGGAGCGCAACTCAGGTTCAGTAATGTCAGTAGAGTCGAAATCAGATACCTCAATGAGATCTACTTCCTTGCTGGGTTCTGATTCTTTATCCATTAAGCAGAGATTGGCAATTTCTAGTCCTGAATCTTCTAATTCACTTTCACTGTCACTCCAAGATTTTTCAGCAAGGAGTCCCTTGTCTTTGTTGGAGGTGCTATTCTTTTGCTAATATTTCTTATAGTACTCTTTTCCCTTACTCTTATCATTAGTAGGGTATTTCTTCTCCTCCCTTGTTGTGCTTCTGCAATCAGCAGCATAGTGTCCTGGTTTCTTGCAGTTGTAACAAAGATCGTTTGAAGAGTCTCTCTTGTTGATACTCCAATTTCTTCTGAAGTTTCCTTTATCTTTCCTCAAGAATCTTCTGAACTTCCTTGCTAGCATGGTCATGTCTTCATTGCTGTGTCCAAATTCCGAGTCTGAGTCTGCTACATGCTTAGGCTCAACAGCCTTTAAAGCCACTCCTCTGTCTTTCCTTCTAGGTTCAGTAGTAGCATCTTTTTGAGCTAGTTCCATTTCATAAGTGAGCAGGTTTCCATATAGTTGTTGAAGATCAGTAGCATGCAAGTTTCTCAATTCCTTTACTGTAGTGGTTTTAGGATCCCACTGTCTTGGTAAAGATCTCATAATCTTGAGATTGATGTCCTTGGTGTCATAGGTTTTCCTTAGAGCACGCAGATTGTTGAGCAGGATAATGAAACTTTCATACATAGCAGTAAGGTTTTCTCCTTACTGCATACTGAACATTTCATATTGCTGTATAAGCAAGGATTGCTTATTTTCTCTGACTTCTGTTGTTTCTTCATTAAGAACTAACAAGGCATCCCATACTTCTTTAGCATATGTACAGTTAGAGACACTTTCAAACATTTCTTCATCAAGAGCCATGAAGAGAATGTTCATTACCTTCTTATTGAATCCTACTAATTTCTTTAATTTCTTCATCCGTCCATTCCTTTCTCTGTTTAGGTATAAGCTTGTTGGGATCAACAGGGTTTATCTTCTCTGAAATGTAAGGCCCAACTTTTATTGCTTCAAATAATTCTTCATCAATTGCATCCATGTACACCTGTATTCTCAATTTTCAATTAGCAAATCTATCTATGGTGCACATAGGGGGTTTGCCACCGAAATCACTTCTTAAAGCCATTAAAATTTAGGATCCTCTCAAGCTGTAGGGCTTAGTAAATAGTGTTAAGCTCTGATATCACTTGTTAGGTCCCAAAGAGAAAAATACTAGAAGGGGGGGTTAAATAGTGTCTTTCAAAATTTAAGTCTTACTTATAAACTTTACAGACTTAAGACACTTCTTGCTTAATGAAAAACTTTCTTATATTTTGAAAAGAGTTAGCAGCGGAATTTATAACAAAGAACCCTTTAGTTTTTAGATCAATGGCTTAAAGCAGCAATGTCAGTAAGTCTTTGCTAAATTAGTTTAGCAGAGACTAAGCAAAGCAGTGATAAAAGAAATAAGCAATGTAAAAGATAAACAGCAAAAAAAAGTAAGCAGGAGAATTTTTATAGTGGTTCGGTCAAAACCCACTCCACTCTTCTTCTCTTTACTTGAGAAGACACTCACTAAAATGTTCACACAGAACAATAAGCAGCAGGACACTTAATCTAGAATTACAATGGATCACTTAGACTAGGTAGTCACACAGACTAATGGTAGATGTTGTTTTTTACTTACTATCTCTAAATAGTGAGCTCCTTGTTGAGCAAATTAGATAGCACTTGTTCAAGCTTGTTGTTGTGTCTTGCTGAGTTCTTTTTGTGTCAGATTGTCAGACAAATTCTTGATTGTTCACTTCTTATAAATGAAATTTATGACTCCTATTTATACTACTCCAAAAATCTATCTGTTGAGAATTTTGAAATAGATCCGTTGGGAGTTGTACTGCCTTGACAGTGACTTGTACTTTTCCAGTTGTTCCTTGCTTAGTTAAAAAAGATAGCCATTATTTTGTCTTCTAGTGTTTTTTGAAAAAACTCTTTAAGAGTTGACTAAGCAGGATAAAAGATAGAAAAGACTGACACTCTTGCTTGGATCAAGGTAAGGTATCTTGCTATATCATTTTTTGCTTATTTTCATTCTAAGTAGGACTGTCCTTGAACTTTTCTCTATATCTTCAGCATCTTTCTTGATCGATGAGCAAAGTCTTCACTTGTGATCAAAATCCTTACTTAACTAGTATAATATATCCACCTAACAAGTTGGATATTTTTTCTAAGTCTTTTTACATCATATAAGTAAGGACTATATTACATCATCAATTCTTATATAAAATAAAAGTAAATCTTTAAGTAGTAGTAATATAAGCATGGATGCATTAACAAAATTGATTAGATTATTATTATTATTATTTATAATATTTATTTTGTAAAATTTGAAAATAGTCTTTGATTATTATTTACGAGAATAATTATTTTCAAAGTAATTAAGGAGACTTAAACATAGGAGTGGAGTCGTCGTTGTAATTAGTATTGGAAAAGGAATATTAAAGAGTCAAATTGAAAAAGAAATGCTAAGGAGTCTTATTGAACGTGTTCACTTCTTGTGAATTAATATATATATTATGTGATTTACGTGAGCGCATTAAAATTAATTTTATAATAGTTGAAATAAACAAATCATAATCATTAAAAATAATACAAATATTTCATAGCTATAAAAGTTTTGATACGCAACTTTAAAGTAAATGAAAATTTGTTTTCCCTTATAAGTTTACATATACTTTTACATTCGAACGATTAGATTATAAAATATTTAATTTCAACCATATACATTAACGTATCCAACTATATAAATTAACTTACCCTGCAGAATTACGCACTCATTTTCTCCTAAGCTCCATCAGGCTTTTAGATACTAAAAACATTTTTAAAAAATCATACTTATCAACAAATATTTTAAAGGGAGACAAACAAACCAATAAACTCCAAATGAATATCGGGAGTTTCCCTCTCCTTATAGAGTTCGTCTCACCATAAAGTCAAATTAATCAAAATTCAAATAAATTCAAATAAATTATTAAATATAAGATAGTTTAATCAAAAATAATAAGTAAAAAGCTAATGAATTTAAGCTTTCCTATCATAAACAATTATTTCGTATGGACGCTATTAAACTACTACTTAATCGTCTTTATACTATTTTATATAGTTTCGTAAATATGTAATCTCTTTGTTTATATACACACATGCCTGCGCACAACGCCCCCGCCCTCCCCCACACACATATATATACTATTTATATAGTTTTGTAAATATGTAATCTCTTTGTTTATATACACACATGCGCGTGCACAACCCCACCCTCCCCCACACATGTAATTTGTTGGAATTTTCATGCACAAATAATTTTGAATTATAAAAATTTACAAATACAAGACCTAATGAATGTACTCGCTAAATCTTGCGTCATTGACAACTTGTAAAGTTTTAGAACCGCAACAAATAATAATTTAAACAAGGCACATGCTAAAGTTTCCTCTTTTGGTCACATGCAGGTGCGAACTTTGAATGCAACAAAAGATAGATGAACATTAATCTTATTTTTGAACGAACGAGCCGCCAAATTAAAGAGTAGAACAAAACTACCAAATGCATTCACCTTAATTAATTTTATAATCCAAAGTACACATAATAGGAATGCTCAAACTCAGAGTATGTGCACAAAACGATAACGTTCATGGAGCAGGTATATATATATATATATATAAATATATATTTCTTGCATCTTGCTTTTTAAAGTATACATTCAAAATTTATAAACACACATTAGCAGAGAAAACACCAGCACGTTATTAGTAACTATCATGTCAATGAGCCAAGAAACCTCAACACCGTCGGCTCCGGCTACTTATTCGCCGGTCCGGACAATTCCTGGCAGCTACGGGTGGCCGATGATCGGGCCGTTGATGGACCGGTTGGACTACTTTTGGTTTCAAGGAGCAGAGACATTTTTCAGAAAGAGGATTGAGAAGAATAAGAGCACAGTTTTCAGAACTAACATTCCTCCGACGTTTCCTTTATTCGTTGGGATAAATCCCAACATAATAGCAGTGCTGGATGTGAAGTCATTCTCTCACCTTTTCGACATGGAGCTGGTGGAGAAGAAAAACGTGCTTGCCGGAGATTACATGCCCAGCACTAGCTTCACCGGCGATCTTCGCGTTTGTATTTACCTTGATACTACTGAGCCTCGACATGCTAAGGTAATATATTCATGGCTCATATTAAGTGTCCTAGTTATAATCCTTCCGTTACGAAATCAAATTTATGTGTGATTGATTTACTTTTTGTAATTTAATTTGAAATAAAATGCGCAAAGAAAAATCTTAAATATAAACTTTTATGTTGTATTATGACAAATTTCTGTCATAAAATGAAACTACTAAATTTCAAAATAGTACGTATTTGGGGAGGGCAGTGGTGCGGATCGGTTTCGATTTTTGTATGATCTGGTTCTGCACCACTCGAAAAAAAATTTATACCAAAATTGTATTACACCGATACCTGTTCAAGATATCTATGAATCAAAATCAAATCGATTGGTACAACAGTTCAAATCGCATTGCACCAATAATAATAAAAATTATATACCATATATTTAATATATTGTTTATAAGAATTATATAATATAAATTTTATAATGTAGTAAAATTTATGGATTAAAATTAGTATTTAAATAATTGATGAATATGAAACAGTAATAATTATTATAAAAATATGTATATTAATGAATCAAAACATATAAATTCAAACCAGATGTTTTAACTCTTAAAGTATTAGTACGGTGTAGTTAGCATCATCGATTTACTAATAAATATCAAAACTGTAACGAATCGGTACCGGTTCAAAAATTTATGAAATAAAACACCGATTATGAAACTGGTTTAGTTGAAAACCGACTGATTTAAAGTGATTCGATCAATTTAGGTTCGGTTACGGTTTAAATTACGATCTTCACAGTATTAGGTACTTCAAGAGAAATTTCCTAAACTAAAAATGTATCTGGGTTCAAACAAAATAAGTTAACATGAGTTGAGGTTGCGAAAACGTGCAGTTGAAGAGCTATGCAGTTGACATTCTAAAACGTGGCACGAGCATATGGGCTTCCACTCTCACCTCCAAGCTGGACACCATGTGGGACTCCATTGAGTCCGACATCTTGAAGTCCGGCTCCGCCGCCTACGCCGTCCCGTTGAAGAAGTTCATCTTCAACTTCCTCACAAAGTGTCTCGTGGGAGTTGATCCAGTTAACAACTCACCGAAAGTGGCAGAGGATGGCTACAAATGGATCGAAAGGTGGCTTGCTCTTCAGATCATCCCCACCGCCAAGGTTGGCCTTTGCCAGCCCTTTGAGGAAATCTTTCTCCATTCTTTCGCCTACCCTTCTTTCTTAGTTAATGGTGGTTACAAAAAGCTTGCTGAGTTTGTAGAAAAAGAAGGTAAAGATGTTCTAATTAGAGGTCAAACCGAGTTCGGACTCACCGAGCAAGATGCCCTTCACAATCTTTTGTTTCTTCTGGGCTTCAATGCCTTTGGTGGATTTGGTGCCTTTTTTCCTGTTCTTTTGAATATTCTCGGAACTGACCAAACCGGGTTGCAAGACAAACTGAGAAAAGAAGTTAGACACGCATGTGGGTCCAGTACATTGAGTTTCAACTCGGTGAAAGAACTAGAACTGGTTAACTCTTTTGTTTATGAAACGCTTAGACTCAATCCTCCTGTTCCTTTACAGTTTGGAAGAGCAAGGAAAGACTTTAAACTAAGTTCACATGACTCGGTATTTGAGGTAAAGAAAGGGGAGGTTCTTTGTGGGTACCAGCCTTTGGTTATGAGAGATGGGAAGGTGTTTGATGAACCAGAGAAGTTTATACCAGACAGATTTACTAAAGAAAAAGGAGCCGAGTTACTGAGTTATCTATACTGGTCGAACGGGCCACAGACCGGGTCAACTGGCGGGTCGAATAAGCAGTGCGCTGCTAAAGACTATGTACCTGTCACTGCATCTTTGTTTGTGGCTCATTTGTTTCAAAGGTATGATTCAATTACCATCAATTCTTCTGGCTCAGTCACAGCTGTTAAAAAGGCCACATGAGTCTCTTGCTGCTGAAAACCAAGCAACTGTCATTGCACGAAATCATTTATATATCTCTTTCCTTGTGTCTTAAGTAGTTCATAGCTAGGTATACTTCAATTACTTGTACTTGTTTAATTTGCTACAAACAGCCTTAGAGATGGCTAAATGTGTGTCATTCTTTATCATAAATTTGTAATTTTGAGATTTTAATTAAGTGTAAGAAGTATGTATGGTGTGTATTGAGATGCTTGTAATCAAACTAAGCGTAGATGCGTGATGGAGAAACATCCAATGAGTAGACTGAAACACCAAAATAAAATAATTGTGACCTATATTAATAAAATGAGCTGGAGTTTCTTCTCTTTTTTTACAATGTTTCAAGTATTTTCAACTTCATAGATTGATACATCTAAAAATTTGCAAGTACGTAAATTTTTATAGTATTTGATGATTCTAACATTAACTTGTAACAATGCAAACTATAAACAAATCCTATTGTCAATTTTCTTTTATTTTTACATGGTTCTAATGATGATGCTGTATATCTCCACACAAAAAAAATTGTATACTATACTATTTTTTGTTACTCTATCGATCTACCTCATACAAATTAGTGTAGCTATGAAAAACTAAAATTCCAGCCTATTTTTCAAAAGTAGGCTGCAACCTATTTGTTTTTCTTTTTCTTAAATAATCATTAACCAGCTTGAAAAGTACATGAATCTATAAGCCACATGAGATTTAAATAGTATGATAATTGCAGCGCAAAAGAACATCCATTAGCTGACAACTTGCAGGGTAAAAATGAGCAAAATGGACACCATGTTGATCAATTGACCTCAATCATATAAGTTACACAATCTAATCCAATACATTTGTCAAATTGACACTATATTTGGTGAATGATGCTCATCAGATGGATGCCTCGACAACAGAAGAATTTTACAATTGGGAACTTTAGTTTCGAAAAACCTAAAACGTAGAGCAACAGAAAACTGCTTTTTTCTGCACATATCATCAGCATCAGAAAGCCCTATAAGAGGAGACTTGTACTGTGAGCAATTAGAACTTGAGTGTACAATACACGCATGATTAAAGATTAGTGAAATAGAAGAGCATGCCTAACTAGAGATGAAGAAACAGATTGGCATGACCGATTTCACGTAGTCCTTATGATGGCCTCTGGTGATTGAAGCAGACTTAGCGAGTGCGACTAAGTTTGAGATCAGGCAACACCTTCTTTCCAACCACTTTGACGAGCCCTTAGTTCCCACATTGAAGTCAGTCTTCTTTGTGTTAATAAAGTTGCTTCAGCTTTTTCCCGGGCCTCTTCACATGTCTCCATACCCGAATTGCACTTGTCTGCCTCCTTTTGATATTGGGATGTCAACTTTTTGGCCTCAAGTAGAGCCATATCTGCACGTTGCTGATTTTCTGCAGATTCAGCTTCCCGTAACTTCAACTCCTCAGATAAAAGTTCGGCAAAATTATTCTCTGTGTCTTCACTCACTTCAGGATCATGCTTGGCGCAATCTGTGTCATGCATGAAAACAAATTAACTATAATTATAATCTTGGAAAAGTAGACTTAACCCATAACCCAATTGTATTTCTTAACCCAACTTATGTGTTTGACATCACAGTGAAGTGCTTACTTGACTTGCTATTTGTACTTTTTGGTGAAGCAGTATAAAAATTATGAATATGGATACTGTTGTACTCACAAAATATTATGTTATGTGGACCTGTGGTAGACTATCGAAGTACTACAGTTAACAGATACATGTGTTGGTCAAAGGACAAAACATGCAAATTAAAGAGTGGTGAATAATATAAATCATCAACATAAAGATTTTGTATAACCCGCACCTCTCCCTGAAGATTTGCAAACACTAAAAAAAGTGGGAAAACAGCAAAAGGAAAGAGTTGGGGGTGTTCCGATAACATCAAATGGACTCAGAAAGTTAATTCCAGGAATTTCCGTTGTGTGAAAGGGAAGAAACATGTATAAGGAATAACAGTTCCAACTTTCGATACAAAACGACAAAAAGAGAATTAATAGAATGATGGATGCTTCTTCATGACAAAGAAACATGTGCATCTGAAACAACTGCCAAATAAACACACTGAAGTACTTCTGTACCCATAAAAGTTAAAACTAACCTGCAAAGGAATTGTTGTTCAATCCTGCAAAAAATGGAAAGGAACGGGTAAACTAAGCGCTCGTTTCCATTTCTAAACAAATCAATTGAAAGAGTTAAGAGATAAATTAGGATGTTAATAACAAGATTCATCAAATGAACATGATAACAAGGAACTAGAACCAAGTCCACAACAACTGAGATTTGAAAGAGTTAAGAAATAAATCAGGATGTTAATAACAAGATTCATCAAATGAACCTGATAACAAGGAACTAGAACCAAGTCCACAACAACTGAGATCCATCATTCGAAAGAAGTCCAGGCAATTTTTTCAACTACATAATCTTCACTGGGTACCTATAACAGTTTTATGCTTGGATTGCCCCAGTGTATGGCTCTTCTTCTGCTTTTGAGGTTGAGCATGATTAGTAGAATACTCCAAGAGATTCAGACACCCACACTTGGAGGAAGAACAAGGATGCTCATTATAATGGTTTTTTCCTGGTGTTAGCAGGTTCTGATAGTATGTTCACTCCCTTGCTATGTTGGAGCAAATGCCATAATGAACTCCAACCTTTTAGGTTGGAGCATAAAAATGAACAAAATACATCTAATCACGACCGATAATTTCTTTTTCTACACTATGAAAGAGTTTTTTTCTTTCCTTCACCCACAACCATGCCTTATGTAGCTTAGAAGAGTCCATGTAAGATACAAAACATGACTAAATCAAGCAGTGACAAAATAAATATTGGCAAGGAGAATTTATTTCAGTGTTCAATCTCTCCCAAGATTATTAAAAATAATATTTTCAATGCCCTAACAAAGAGTAAAAATAAAGATGTAGCAATCCCTACCAATGGAAACAAAGTAGTATTGAAGCTCGACTCCAATTGAGGTTTTGTGAAATTGTTTCCTTCAGGCTTCAGTGATTCATTTTCGATTGACATAGCAGAATAGTGATGTTTAGATTTAACGCTTTAAACAACGTAGATATAAATTGTTGAATAAATCAAGGGATAATGTGATCTCGAAAACAATATAATTTGTATTGATAATTGTGAAAGAGATGTATTGAGATCAATTATAAATAATCCTAAGGGGTATTTATAATAGATATTACTAATAATATTCCTATAAAATATTGGTAATTAATTCTAATAATATTATTCCTATTAGACATCAAAAATAATAGAATATCTTAACAAAGTAATATCCAAAACAACTAAGAAAACAAAAATAAAACAAATCCTAAATATAATTGTTTTAGTTTTCAGTGGCTCCTGCATCATTCTCTCCCGCTTGAGAGTAACACTCCTCCTCGTGTGAATTATTAAATATGAACTCACAAGTCATAAAGACTTTGATCTGATTTATCTTCGCTGCATCCATTTTCCCTCCCTCTTGTAAAGAGCTCGCCCTTGAGCGTTCATCTTGAGAAGAAACATATGCCAAGAAGATTTTACGAACTTTAACCACTAGACCCCACAAAAAACACATCAAAATCAATTTTACTTCAACAAATTCAGTACGCTTCAATACTTCAAAAAATTTCTTCGAAAATAACAAACGTTGCAACAAAACTTTGTTTGGTACTTTCACTTCAAAAGACAAAAGATAAAGTCAAAATGCTCTACGCCCACAAACAATTGATCCATATATTTTGGCACTTCTGAAACATGCTCAAACACAAACTTAGACTCACGATCTTGAATTGATATCGGTTCCACAACATCATAATTGTTTGACACTATTTTTTCTTCAACATGTTCACCCCAAATAGATTCATCACCATCTGATTCATCCCAAATTGGCGGTCTCGAATAATCACACGAATCAGACTCCTCGTCCAAATCACTAATTATAGGAACACATTCTCGTATTGGTTCAAATTTGATTTCCTTCTCCTCTTCTTGAGTTAGAACTTCTTTGTTGACTACACCATCCCAAATAGGTGGTTCCAAATAATACGAAAAATTATCAATCTCAATTTTCTCAACGTGTTCATAAAAATAGACTCCACGGATTGAGACAAATAAATCTTGAGATCTTTCACATTGCATTGCTTATTTTGAATATAACATCTCGAAAACTCCGCAAAATAGCTATCCAATTTAGATATAATATAAAAAGAATCTCATGGAAAAAACCAATTAATCAGAACTTTCTTCATCTTGCTCCAAGAACAAATTATCTTTTTATCATAGTAGCCCCGATTAAATTGAATAGATTTGCACCAATGCAAAGCATATCCATCAAGTTTGCGAGATACAAATATAACTTTTTTCCAATTCATCTTAAACTCAACGATAAACAAAATACTTCTCAAAATCCAATAACCAATCAACAAAATTATCGGCACTCCATCCACAATTATTACAAAAATATTCAATGTATTTATATTGTGGAATATAATCATACCTCGAATCATATATGTGTTCACCACGGTTCAACCTTCTATAATCTTGAATCGCAAAACCCATCCGAATACGCTTGCTAAAATCATCATCAGACTCTTTTATAGAAAAATTCTTAATTGTTCTTTCAGTCATGACCACGGATACAGTTATCCAGACTCGGATACCAATTGAAGCAACGGAACAATGATGTTTAGATTTAACGCTCTAAACAAAGTAAATATAAATTCTTGAATAAATCAAGAAATAATGTGATCTCTAAAACAATATAATTTGTATTGATAATTATGAAAGAGATGTAAAGAGATCAATTACAAATAATCCTGAGGGGTATTTATAATAGATATTACTAATCCTATTGCTATAAGATATTGGTAATTAATTATACTAATATTATTCCTATTAGACATTGAAAATAATAGAATATCTTAAAAAAGTAATATTTAAAACAACTAAGAAAACTGAAATAAAATAAATCCTAAATAGAATCGAATTAGTCTTTAACAAAGTAATATCTAAAACAACTAAGAAAATGAAAATAAAATAAATCCTAGATAGAATCGAACTAGTAGGCTCCTACATCGTTCAGCCCACCCTTTCTCCCTTCCACATTAAGGGTAAGAGAGTAAAAGCACATGAAGCAAAACCTTAATACATAGAATAGAAGCAAAAACTAAAACCTTAAATAAGGGAAATACCATAGCTAATCAAAAGTTGATAGTAGCGATTTAATCAGAAATTGTCTTCGTATAAAACAATGGTATAATTCCTCCAAATTTACAGTAAACTGAAGGAACCAAATTGTGAAACAAAAATCTGAGGGTGTCTATTAATCACAAAAAAGGATTCTTATGATCCTACTTATAAGTTCAAATCTCGAATCGGTTTAGCAAGATTCTACTAATTAAAGCTAAATACAGCATACCCAGATGATTCAAATAACAAAACTTATACCAAATGGAAGAAATTAATGCTTAGAAGTAAAACCCAAATGATTAAACTGTTGAAATTGAAGATAGAGATCCATATAGAGAAAATCCATACCTTGGGGAAGAGAAATAAGAGGCTGAGAAGAACAATCGCAGAGGCAAGGAGGACAAGAAGAAGAGGAAGAAGAAGAAGGAGCAGAAGAGCGGGTGAGAGCAGCTAAAGCTTCCATTGAATGCCAGTACAAAGGTGGACCCACTATGTATCCGGCCAAGCACAGCGCTAATAGCCCCAAAGCTACCTTCAGTACCGCCGGAGTACACGACCGATCCTGATTCAGTGCCATCTCTCTGTATCAAGTCACCAGAAACCGTGTACAAAAATTGTGTTGTAAATTTTACAAAGTTGCAGAAGACACCAATTTCATGTTTGATTTCACCTGAAACTTTATATTTCTTGAAGAGTAATAGTATCAGTATACTTGCTACTTCGCTAGTAATTTTATGGCACCATCATTTGTTAGGATGGTGGGGGTAGAACCTTAAAGAGTCGATTTGTTTTTGTTCCGTTTTACCGAACCCAGACTTGTTAAACCAGTCAAATTTAAATATAATTTTTTATTTATTTAATAATTTAAGTTTAATTCGATTGGGATCAACTCAAAAAAATCGACTCATCTCAATTAATTTATATAGTTGATTTGTATTTTTTAACCGAACTCAACGTATTTAATAAATAAATTTGACTCGATATTGACATCAGATTTAGTAGAGAGTTAAAAGGACGGTATGTTGTTATACTCTCTCACTTATTGAACTAGAGATAATAATGTTATAATTTCCTTCAGGATAAGAATATGTAAAAATATATTATGTATAAAAATTTATATTTAAAAATATTTTTTGTATATATTATTATATTTGTTTTTAAAATTATTAACAATAAAATATATTTTGATTTAATCTTATATTAAAAAATATATAAATAAAAATTTATATCTAATTTTTTGAATTATTACTCGCACAGGATAATGTATATTTTTCACATGGCAGGATATGAGAGCGATGCATGCTTTTTTTTTTTTTTGGTCGCAGGAATATACATCGGTGCGGACTATACTTATCGTGCGGTTCTTAATTTATTATGTGATATGTAATAGTAATATGCTTAGGCACATAAATTTACGTGCATTCATACATTTATTAATTATTTTATTTAATTTGTTATTAGTATGCCATAAAATTATTGAGAAATTTCTAGACACAGACTTACTTAATATAAGATGTCATAAGCAAATCAATAAGTCGGAGGTCCATAACGAATACGCTGATCTCGATCGAATTTTACTTGTAAAGCGATTAGAATTTGAAATTAAAAAAAAAAGGTACTTATCATGAAAACAATACTCTTGTTATTCTCTACTCTACTAAAAAATATGATGAACGAAAAATTTATCTTCAAATATGTTCTCAGTAAAATATTGACTTTTGATACATGAATAACAAGAGAGTATGACAAATATGTTTGGCCGAAGTAAAAGAAATTTAAGTTCATTTAATTAAAATTTTTAGTTTTGTAGACCAAGAGTATAAAATATATTGTTAGGATTACTATCTCGAAATGACCTGACTGAAGTGTAAAGTACGTTATTAGAAATACTATCCTAAAAGAACCGATCAAAGTGAGATTTTTATTCAAATTATTATTGGTATTAACTACAATTTAGGGCTTGTTTGGTGATGAATTACAATATTAAATTTTGATACATAAAAAAGGTTTAAGAATGTGAGAAACTTTAAGGATTTTATAAATATAAAGTTTTTAAATTGATCTCCTGTAGAAAGAGTTAATAATGTAATTTAATGTTATTATAATATAAATATTATGATTTTGTACAAACTAAATCTTTAGTATACCTTTTTCTCATATTAAAACTCGGTAATGATCGACCTTAATTCAATTGTTTCAATTTTAATTTATTTATTTTTTGCAATGTATTATTATATTTGCTTAGAAATCTTGGAATCTAAATATGGTAATTCCTTCTTTTGACATTTCATTATCTCGAGGAGATGAAAACATTTTCTAAATTATCTTTTTTTTTTTAATTTGTTTTAGTTTTTGGTTGGAAGAGATAGAAAATACATATGGGATGTTTGATACGTGGGAATGAGAAAAAATGAGAATGAGAATAGATTGAAATCAATTTTATTCTTTAATTTGATTACTTTATAAGAGATTGGAATATAAGAATAATAATAATAATATTATAATAATTATTTATATTATAGTATTATAATAATTATTATTATTATCACTTTTGTTTATGTATTTATAATACTATAATATATATAATAGTGATAATAATAATAGACTATTAATTTATACCATAATATAAATAATTATTATAATAAAATTAAAATATAAATAATTATTATATTGTATTGTAATAAAATAAAATATTAATATATATATATATATATATATATGTATGTATTTACATTCATAAATTTGTTTCAAGGATATTTTAGTAAATTTTCATAATATCATCCCATTTCAAAGTACATTTTCAATAACATACCAAACATTTCAATAAAAATATACATTCGGAGTTAATTCTCATTCGATTATAAATGATTTCGTCAAATCAAACATGCTAAATATGCTTTTGAGTTTGTTTGACAATAACTCGTTTTAAGCTTATTATTATTTATACGTAAATTTTTGTGTACAAATTATTCTTAAGATTTTTTTATACAAAAAATTTGGCATAAGTTAATTAATAGTACTAATTTTTAACAGCAAAAACTAATCAAAATTTAAAATTTCAAAATTTTAAAATTAAAATTTATATCATTTTAAACTTTTCCTTCTTTTTTGAACTTTCATTTTTACTCGTCCCGGTAAACTGTAAAAAACGAGCGAGCTAACTGCACTGTTCATCACATCTGTAAACGAAACCCAATAATTCTCCAATCAACATACAAAAATGGCGTTCGAGGTTGTTTCGGCGGGTCTGATCCGGCAAGTCCAGATCGCCCTCCGAAACGACGCCGGACTATCCACCTACGACCCTCATGACCCGATCCTTCCGCCTCTTCCCTCTCTCGACGCATCGATTGCCGAGCACGACCCACTTTCGCCGGAGAATTTGAGGTGTAAAAGATGCAATGCCAAGTTTCTGGGAGGAACAAATTCGTCGATTTGCATATACTGTGGCACTAGACGGCAAAATATTGATGTTATTCATGACCCCATTTCTTTCAATTCTACCTTCGGTTGTCAATGGTTATTACAATCGTTGAAATTGGACGAATCTGTAAGCATTATATGTACATAAACATACACCTGTTCTTCAGTATTCTATTATTTCTTTTTATATTACTTCTTTATGGTTTAATTTTGTATAATGTATCGTCTCGTTTGGCGCAGCTTTCGTTAGCGAGTATATGTTTAACATAAAACTTATTTGTATCAGTTTATTTAGCTGTTGAGTTTGACAAACATACCGTTTTCAAAATTTAAGACAGACCAGAATCCAGCTTATTCAGTGTTCAAAGGGTTGTGCCTAGTTTAAACTTATTTTGAATAAGTTGCCATCACTTGTAGCTTATTCGTTGTAAATAAGCTATAAACAAAGAGGCAACACGAGTGGTGAGTAGGTGAAAAATTGGAATTTTTTGGCTTCAGTGAGTAAGAAGAGACTGGGATTTAGTAATGAATTGTTTGATATTATGATGTGAGATTTTGGGAAGGCTTTCGACTGGAACAATGGCCAACAAAGACGATATCTTTTGTAGCATGAGTTCGATCCGTTAGGTTCTTCAATTTGTTCAGAAAAGAAATGAGTGACAAGAAAACATCTTTGATTACGATTAAAGGAACAATCTCAAATAGACCAAGATCAAAGGTCATGAGTCATTTGGATTCCTTGACTTGATTTGTCCGATTAGAAATGCAAAAAGAAAGAAGGATTTCATACAAATCTGCATAGTATAAAGATAGTTCGTACTAGGGAAAGAATATATAATCTAGTATTTACAAGATGCAGTCGATGGTGTTTTGATTGATTAGTAAATCATGCTTGTACATTGCAAAACACAGTTTACAATTAGGTAATTTTTTTTTATCAGGGTTTTCTGCTTGTTTGGATTTGCAGCATTGTTGATGTGATCAAAGTTTTCTGTACAAAATTCATTGATTTTCTCATGAACGCAATAATAATGTTCTACAGGAAACTGTTGAACAGTGCACAAAAGAATTTGAACTAAACAGAGCACAAAGGAGACCAAAGCAAGAGATTTCTTTGCATGATTTCTTAGATTTACAAATTACATGGCCGCACGAGTTGGAAAAGCCTGAGGCCATTGTTACAAACAAGATTCTGGAACAGAGCAGCAGCACTTTGAATTTAAGGGATGATGTGGAAAATACCTCTTTAGGATCACAGAGGGATCCTTTCTATAGGGCATCTGAAGAACCAGATAAACTGAAGCAGATTTCTGCAGGCAAAGAGATTCTGAGTTTACCTTCAAGTGTGCCGTCTGCTGACTCAGCTGTCAGGATGTGTGAAGATAACAGAGGTGTAGCTATCTCTAGATGGGCAGCAGATTTTCACGTGAAACATGAGGATTACCCTCATAAGGGTTCTATTGTGGAATCTTCTTCTCAAGTGGTTTCATTGTTTGGATCAGGACAAGAGGACGACACTAGACCTGCTATGTCGATGACTTACGACTTGATGCATGACGACCTATGGAAAGATGCTAACTCCAAGGTAGCTCAGGAGGCTGAGCGCTTTGATTCAAGTGTTGAAGCTATAAATGGTTCCCCACAAGACATTTCAAAGAATCTGTCTTCTGAGGGTGTTGATTTGCTAGATAATCAGTGCAAAAGCAACACAAGTGAACTTTGCAACATGACCATCAATGGACATGGTGATACATTTGATGAGTCAAATCGCTTTACAAGCTCAATTTGTACACAAGATACTTCTGGAAATGCTTGGTAAGAAAGAGATGATCAAAATGCCACTGTTACTTGGCATACATCATATATAAATTTGTCTCGCTCTAGCCGTAGCACAAAAGTCAACAAGACAATGAATTTTATAGCTTCTTACTGCTGAAACTCTTTTCCAGCTGATCTGGCGTTCAAATGCGCTGCAGTAACCAACAGGATCCTCTCCAACACTACTGCGTCCGACAGGTGAGATGTGTACCTTTTAGTTGAAAACTGTTACTTCTTCATTCAAGTTGTTAGTTAGTCTACTATAACATCTCTTCCAACATTGATCAAGTGGCTTCTGTTTTGCTGAGCTCATCAATCTAACACATATATAGGGAAAGTGAATATGTTACAACCATACCTAATGTTAAGTGTTGATGAGTATTAAAACTACATAGTTTTGAAGTAAATTAATACAAATAGCAGACCCACATGACTGAAATAACTGTGACTCACCAAAATCGAAATCAATGCCATAACCCAAACACATCAGACCAGTACTCAAACATCGTCATTCCACCATTAACGCCGATGGGTCTCATACATAGTTTCAGACAAATCAAAATCGCAATCATGGCCCTCTAAATTGCAACCAAAGTAACTCCCAATTCAGATCTAACAAAAAGAACTGAGAAAATGGAAGAGATAAGAAGAAAATATGAGCCAGCAGAACCCATAAATATTGTCATCGGAAGAAAAGAAGAGAGACAGTTGAGACAGATTAGTGGTGGTGGTAAAATTCAGGCCAACCGAAACTGATTGTAAACGTCGGTAGTGGAGCAAGTGTGAGTATAGGTGTGGATCGTGGTTGAAGAAATTGATTGTAAACATCGGCGTGATAGTGGTCAGAGTCCATGGTGGTCGCTGGTAATGTTGGCAACAGGGGAAGAGCGAGATTATAAGGTCTGGCCGATCCTAAATCTGATGAAAATCGTTGAACTGTTTTATTTTGGTTATTAATCGTGGAACTGTTTACATGAATTTTTATTAACATCAACACCTAATATTAGGTTGGGTTGCAACATATTCGGTTTCCCCTATATATGTATACATATATATGTATATGTCTCTACGTACCGATAATAGGCTGCAACCTTTTTTTTTTTTTTTTTTGTAAATAATCTTGAGTTCTGTTATTTTACTTTCACATTGTTTCAAGTAAATCCAACTTTGTAGATTGATTGAGTATCTAAAAATATGCAAGTACAAATTTTTTGTATCATTTAGCAATATCTACCACAGATTTTATAACAATGTGAAATAAATTTATGTCTGACCATCGGATTTTCTTTATTCTTAAATGATTATACTGATGGTTTTTATGCAACCAAAAAATATAAAAAATTTTACACTCTAATAATTTTCAATGCTCTCTGTTTATAAGGTTGTATTATGGAAAACAATGTAGAAATAATAATAATAAAAAATTTAGCCCATTTTTAAAAGATTGACATTGGCCTATTTTTCCTGTTCCTTATAAAATATATAAGAGTGTGTGTGTGTTTGTTTTTACATATATACACAAACATATGTATATGATTCTTGGCTGCCACAATTCCGTACAGACACTTAGAATGGTTTGGAAGCAGTATTATTACTATTATATGCGTGCACCTTTCTTCTTTTCTTTTTCTTGAGGGAGGGTGTGGGAATAATCTTTTTTCATCTGTCTTAACCTAAACTTTGGATATTATGAACCCATTTTATTTAACGTATTTGGTTTTTTTCATAAAAATGACGAGCTAATATATGTTAGTA
The DNA here is from genome assembly GCA_014636745.2 of Centella asiatica. Taxonomy (NCBI): domain Eukaryota; kingdom Viridiplantae; phylum Streptophyta; class Magnoliopsida; order Apiales; family Apiaceae; genus Centella; species Centella asiatica. The sequence goes on from CM025782.1 coordinate 17,316,466, forward strand.
CTAGATAAAAATAACGAAAAAAAATAAAATTAGATAAACTACCTAAAACATGAGTATTACACTTCACCTGCAATTATGTATCCCCTATAGTAATTCAGTCATTTTTAAGTGGGCAGGGCTAGCATATCATTTAATGATTTAATTTTATAGTACACTAATATTCTTCACTCCTAACTACTCATCCAGGCACACACCATGTGTGTGCATGCATATGTAAAAATATGTAACAATTTTTTTTTCAACAACTCACTTTTCCAATTTCATGAAAGGAAATACAAAAAATCAAACTCTTAGCAACTAAAATATATAAGTGCTATGAAACCTTTTTCAGTGCACGATGTTCTCGAATGGAATAGATCTATGAAGTGGTTTTTTCATTTCTGATATCTGCATATTTTTGGTGTCATATAGGAGAGGATATTAAAGTGAGATGAAGGAAGAGGTCGTGAAGTTTTAAAATTTGTTTTTATTGCATGAGACTTCCCAAGATAACTTCACAGAAGTGGATAAAAAACAGGAAACTTGAAATGATTTTAATTCCCATTAACTGCTCTCATGTGTGTGTCTTTTGTCGCATGTTTTTTCTTTTCTTTTATATTTTTTTAACGATGACACAATTACATTACACCAAGACAGTTTTACTAACACATACATTCTTGATATATAGAGAAGAGATATAGATTAATTTAAATGGCATAAACATTCAAAAAGTTTAAAATATGTATATATTTTCTAGCTTTTGTAACTTAAGTTATAAAATTTATAAAGCATTTAAACTGTACTACTGGCGCTTTTGGAAAATATAAGATCAATGTTTGGTTATCTGAAAGACATCAATCAATGTTTGGTTATCTGAAAGACATTCGACATATTATAGCTTATGTGACAGAATTTGATTGAGCTTAGAAATAGAAAAATTTTAAGTGGCATTTTACATAAGTTGAAATTGTTAAATCATAGACGATATTAATCTGTAATAGTCCATCATCATGGGTACAATAGAGAGAGCGTTTATATAGGTTAAGTGCCAAAGCTATACTTGGAAAGAATCTTATTTTTAGGATATTCATATCCTTGGTACCCCACAAACTAATGGCTTCTATGGAACAAGTTGAGTTTAAAAACTTGAAAGTCAGCTAACCTCAATCAAAGAGGAACTAATGGAACTAAATGGAGCTGCAAAAAATGAGTGGAATGGAACTGCGGAAAGTTGGCTGGTATGCAGCAAGGTTGTGAGGAGCAGGATGTATTGGAAACCCAGTGGCAAAGTAGAAATGTGCCTAATTCATTGACATGATCATCAGAAAAGATGAGATTTGTAATGTATGATTCTGCATAGCTTTAATTGAAACAAAGGAAGAATCAACGGCTGACCTCTATTTATACCAAATGGAAAGAAAGTAGGAGAATTTCAATTGTGATCCTGAAAGAAATCATTGAGAAATTCCTCAAGACTATCTATTGGGTCACTGACATCGGCAAGTGCATAGGTACCATATTTGGCCTCTGATGTATAGCTCTTAACAGTTTATGTCGGGAGCCTTTCCAAGGAATAAGTTTGATATGAAGATTCCTCAAAATACCAATTTGAAACTGGTGGTTCGTCAAAATGGCGACATGGTTCCCGTTAAATGCACTTCCGTAAATCACATAATATCTTTATTTTGTTGATGATGGAGCTACCACTTGTGTTCATATGAAGAAAAGTGGAGATCTGGAGATGGAGGATTTTGATTTGCCATGGGAGTTGCAAGCTTGTTTTAAATTGTATAGGATGTTTGGAGAAAGAAAAACTATTTGAAGTTATGGTTGGGATGAGTTGCAGTTCACTAAGATTGAGAAATCGACTGAATTTGAAGATAATAGGAGGATGCAGGATTCAAGTGATAAGAAGGATTGTAAGAAGTGCTATTATGCCATATAGAAGGAACCCAAGTAGACAATAATAATCTGTATTATTCGATACCATCATGAGTACAGTAAAGAAAACCCTTTATATAAGCCATGTGTCAAAACTTACATGAAAAATGAATGATAATACTATAATAGTAATAATTACCATTAATCCAATCAAATCACTCCCATCAAATCAATAACGGATTCCTTGAATCTTCTATAATATCTTATAATTACAATAACATTATCATTAGATTATTCATATCCACTATAATGCTATCCATAATTGTTCAGATTTAAACTAAATAATCCATTGAAATTTTAAAACTGAAATATGTTGAGATAATCTTTTCAAAATTAACAACTGATGTTAGAAAATCTGTTTCACTGATGATATTTCAAATAAAGCAAAGGAAAAACACCCACATCAATATTGTGAATAAAAAAAATCCCAAATTTATTGTTCACTGTAGAACCAGAAATTAACACACAACTGTTCTTTTATTTTATTTCAAACCTGGCCATGCCAGTTGATACGACAACATAATTGAATAGCGGAAGTTTTTATTTCTGGAAGAATCCAGAAATGATGTACTCAAGCACAATGTTCTGGTTAGCGAAACTTTGGAACCCTACCTGAGACATCCTCGACTCCTGCATTTTTCCAGTGTCCCCATGTCACATTGTAGAACAGTTGTTGTAGCTTCTGTATGCACACTGGGTCCTCCTGCTAATTTAGCGAAGGGCACAAGGTAACCTTATAAACTATGCAACCTCCTCAGCGATGAAACAACACGTATGTGCCAATGTCTAATTTTATTTGACAAAAGTTGCATGCCTTCTATTTCCATAGAATTAAAAAGAATTTCTGTTGCTAATCTATGTACAAGATGAGAAGAAAAAACACTCACTCCGATCTAAATTGTAGGATCAAAACAAGTTCATATTTTATATCAAAATAGGTGATGAAAATCATTGATAAGATGAGTAGAAACTTCATCAGTCTAAAATAAATAAACTTCATCACTCACGCAAATGCTATCTTATTTCTATGATATGAAAAGAAAAAACATAAAAAAAATTAAAATCACTGTGAGTTGTTTTTAAGGTTAACCAAGAAAAAATAAACAAAAAGTAATATCAATAGTTAATTAGGTATAATAAGTTTCGACTTAAAAGAACAAAACAGCTTTTAATATCTATGTTTCCTCAGAATGAACTTATAGTAGGAATAAATGAATAAATAAAAGTCCTAACGATTGGAGGTTCAGAATCCTCACTTTTTACGAGTGATTGTAATCCAAAGAACAGTTAGTTTCATTGAGTTGAAATTTAGTAAATTTGTATAGCTCAATGCTAATATCTTGGAATAGAATTGCGGAATTAATGTTACACAAGCAAAGTTCAGTGCTAGACATGAAAGTTTTGCAGTTATGTTCTGTACTAAAATTATCAGTGAAGACAATGGACTTACACGAAGGTTATGGATGAATTTGGTGCTCCTAAGCTGTGGTGGAAGGCAGTTTCTTAGTGCATCAGAGGCCCTGCAATTCACAAAAGTTATGCATGGTGAGTGGTACTTCAAATAACAAACAGCAATGTTAGCTAGCTGGTTGTTTGGTTTGAGAAGTGTAGTTGCAAAAATTTGCATCTAAAATCGTTTTCTCACCACCTTGGCACTTCAGACATCCTAAGATAGCATTGAAGTATGTTTTTCAGCAGTCTTGGTGATGGAGTGTCGCCCATTTTTTCAATTGTGGATCCAAAAACTCCCATCATTGAATAGAACCTGGCTATAGGATAGCAGCAGTATGCGAGCCCCTCGTCTTGCATCAGTATTTTGGATACTATAAAGGCTGCAACCTGTAGCCAAAAGTGAATCCAATAATTCGTTTATAAGATCTTATCATAGGTTTCACGTGAGTGTTGAGCAAAATAATAGCAATGACATGGCATTTTATCAAGGTTTATTAACATGTTTATTTCAGGGCCACATCAAGTCTATACTAGGGCTATAATGTGTGGTCCTAGGTTACTAGAATGAAGCTTTGAGTTGAACTTCCTTCAAAAGACAAGTACAGGCCAAGTACTATTGTAGAACTTCAATTTAAGGCCATTTAGTACTAGTGCAGAACATCAACTTAAGTTGAACAAGGGAGTTTGTAGAGATAAGAAACAACATGAGATGAAACGTTCTATCAAAAGAATACAACTTACAAAACTAGGACTAAAATCATTCTTAGTCCATGAGCCCAATTACAAGAAAGTATGTGTTGTATGCATCAGTAGGCACTTGTTTGAAGAAAACATGTGGAACAAAATGATAATAGCTTGCATAAGATCTAGTTATTATCAACACTTACTGTTTTTGACAGGTTCTCACCAATTTCAATGCATTGTAGGCACAACGGAAGCAATTCTGTTTCAAGAAAATAGTGAACTGCATGTGGTACAATGGGATCGTCATTCTGCATAAGGGAAAAGATTCAGAACTTAATTCATCGATAAAAAATTATATAATTGGATAATACACTGAAATCCACTGTATAACAGGATTGAAGAGGGAGGCTATAACTTGAGAAATCTTCACATATAGTAGCTAATGCTAAGTATTTGGTACAATATATAGGAATGCAATCTGAAACTTATGCATGAAAGAAGATGAGGTGAAATATTCCATTAGATTTGGAATATTGGAAATGCACCTTGACGAGCGCACCAAGAGCCCCCAAGCTGCTAAGCCTCAAGTACTGAAATGGTTTTCCTGTCTCTCTGGTCTTGAGAAAAGGGTACAGATAATCTGGTATCTTACCTGCCAAGGATAAAACCTAGTTAGAAGTCAATGGGCAAACTATCAGGGACCAGCAGATGATAATATATCCAATGCTTCAATTATAACACTGCAAAGATTAGCCAGAAAGAATATCATGAATTAGTTCTTGCAGAATCTACGTAATGAACTTTTCCGCAGCCCAATTAAGAATCCTAACATGGTCGTGTCTGCGTAGATACATATACTTTGAAGAATCCGAGAAGGATAATACATAAATTATAACCTACTTTTTTACACCAGAAGGAGTTGCCCCGCACCCACACTCACACTCATGTCCGTGTGTAACTAAACGAAAACTGAAGAGTGTAACATTGATCAGAAAACATTCCTTGTATGTATAGCTTGAATCGCAACATATCTTAAGGAAATATCTTTTTATTCGAATCCTTTTTTTTTCTTTTTTTACTATTTCCATCTAGATAGGAAAATAAGAGGGAAATATATCAGAATAAGCCAAACTGGCAGTAATATGCCTCAACAACAATTAGCTTCAATGATAATCATAGAAATAAGCTTCCTGGAACAATCTCTCCACTTACTTGAGTATCTTGACAAGAAAACTTGCAGATTGATTTGCTTTATTCAATATAAAGATACTACAGTGTATATATGATCCTATAGTACGTCAACATAGATATTACAAATGAAAGAAAGCAACTGTAAATGATTTTCAGAAAATATAAGGAGAGTACTTACACTGTAGGAATGACATCTTTGTTTCTGGATGAGTAGCCAGGCACTGCATTTGAAAAGTAAATTTAATCAGGTTTCAGGGTAGAGCATGATTTATCTTTCTTTATGTAAATTGGTAATAAAGGCAACTTCATAACATTAGAGATATAACATAATACAAATGATTACATGCTGAAGAAGCATCCGTGTAAGTCCATTTACTTCGAACTAATTAAATTACTCTTTTATTTTTTCTCAAACTAATTACCCATCCTTCCTTCCAAAATCAAAGAAACTTTTGAACATTTTGTTGATTTGAGTAGTCTCAAAATAAAAATACTGATATGGATCTCTTTTAAATTGCTGATGGTTTGAAATTAACAAATATGGTTGATGGTACTATTTGGTTATATTAGAATGTGGTCAAACCAGGGTAATTCTGTACTATTATTTGGTAGGTAAATATTGTAGAGTAGGTGAGGCCCATATAATACTGCATTAGATAAGCAGAAATGACCCAATATGGGTAAATTAGGGTAAACTATGTGCATTTTTCTCTCTCTGTTCTTAGTCTCTTGTGATTGTGTGTTAATTATCTTAAATCCAATAAGAGACAGAGTTAAAGGTCTGAAACCCTCTTATTAGAATAAAACATGTTAGAAGTGCACACTGCAGAGTTTACTATTATGGGTCTAGCTTAGGACTATATAAGGGTCATAGGAATATTTGATTAATCATGAGTTGAAAAGTTCATTATTTAGAAGAAATTTGCAGCCCAGTACTACTAAGAACACATTCAAGTAGCAATGCTGACCTGTAACAAGGTAAGAACATTACAAGCTCTACTGGAAGCTCTGAATGTCAGCAATTCGGGCGATAAAGACCAGAAAACAGATGTTACCTCCTGAAAGAAACAACATATAAGCGCTAGCCATTACTTTTGAGAAGAAACATCCGATATGTGTATAAATTTATTAGTCTCAACAAAAGGTGATTAGTGTATATGTATAATTGATAACTACAAAAGATAGACCACAATCTTTCATGTTGAGTGACAATTACAACGCAAATCTCTAAGACAGACATGTTTATCTAAATCTGTCTGTACCCCAAAACTGCTAAATCTATTAAAATAAGAATCTACTATATTCCAAAGGGTAAAATTATTACAAGGACTCAAAGGTAGGAACGAACCAAAGCTACATATATTCAGAAGAACCATGAGTTATGTACAAAAAGTTTTCCAGGGAAATTTAAAAAGTAATAATGGTAAAAACAAAACAAAACAATGGTTGCATATGCAATCTGGATAGAATACCACTGGATGATGCACGATCAAACTAATTTCAGGAAAAACATCATCAATGTAGAATACTGAAGTTGAATACTTTTTATGTTTCAAACAATATCACCAGTACAAAATCCCATATGAAGCACATTTATGACATATTAAGTTTTATAGAATTTTTAAAATATATAATTAGTTAATATCTAATTATATCTAATCGTTGATAGCATGAAATCATTTCTAGTTAGAATTTGTTCTGTTTGTATTTTTCAGGATTAGTTTACTTGTTTATGTTTTAAACTTTTGTAAGTAATTATTATTTATACAGATAAGCAGAATACTAATTAAATAAGGAGATTTGGTGTGAAAGTATTAGATTTTGAATGGAATAAGAAAGCAATAGAATTTAACGATTTTGTAAGTTAGTGTAATTCTAATTAAATTAATGATATAATTTTAGTTAATAACATAATACATTGACTTCATTCAACCTACCAACCAACCTAAAAATTTATATATACACACACACACACACACACACACATATAGTTTGGATAACAGACCTATTTTCCGTACAAAAAACAAAAAACAAAAAGGGAAAAGATAAAATGTTATCCTCACTGATATTGTTAATAGACATAAAATTATGTAATGCCTGAATTTCCTCTATGTCAACAATCCAGCTTGTGATTATCACGTAGTTAATTGAAGCATACTATTAGAAATTGCCTATCAAAAGCCACATAAAATAGCCATACTCAATTCACATAAGAAAAGCATTAAATCAAGTGTGCATACCAAGATGAATATGCAAACAATGTTGGGAACATTCCACATGCGGACAGCCAAGTCTTTCTCAGTTTCTCGTATCTGTATTAACAAAAATGAAGATAGAATTGCTAAAATACGTCACAAGCTACAATTCAAGGCTAACCATATAACTAAAACTTACCAAAGATAACCCTCATATTCCAACATCAAACAGAAATAGGTAGCATATATACAAAACATTTGATACAAGATTTCAGGATTCATAATCAAGAATTCAAGATTCAATTAATTATATCGTTATTACTTCTGATGAATTAAATCAACATACATTTACGCATATGTACATATAGATAAATACGTATATGTAATGAATTTACCCTGGTGAGATATGTGAGAGCGTTCTCTCGGTACTCAGGCTCAAGGAGTAGCTTAAGTAACTCATCGATGGTGGCAGATGGCCAGTCAATGGCTTCTTCAGATGGAGCAGAGGTTCCACTACCATTAGAACTAGAACCAGAGCCAGAGTTAGATTTAGAGATAGGAGATAAAGCAGAGTTTCCGCTAGCATTAAAACTAGAACCAGATACAGAGGTAGAATTAGAGATAGGGAATGCACCATTCATTGTGGGATTGGAGAAAAAGGACTTTGACCTTTTCTCCATCGATTCAAATTCTCTCTGCAAATACAAACTTACACACACACAACTCAGGAGCAGAGAAAGAAGTATCTTTGAGATTTTACATGGTGGTAAAGCATTAGGTTTATGTCTCTATTTATAGTGGTTTGGGTGAGAATTGTAATGGTTCTAAAGTGTCAGATTGGGGGATGGAGTTGGTGCTTTGAGTGACGTGTTTGCGTATATGTGGCTTCCGTTACTAATTAAATTTTGAAATCTAGCCAATCTAAAAAGCACACGCGGCAAAACTTTTAAAATCTAAAATTCATCTCGAGTGTATCGAAGAATTCAAAATTTTGTCGCCCTACTTAGAAATCGAAGAATTCGAAAAGTTGGGCTCCCCCTTGAATAAAAAAGTTAAAAAGTTGAGGCCCCACTAGATCACTCCGTATGCATTTTAAAAAAACTGAAAAAAATAATAGAAAATCTGTTTAGGCCGAGTTGAAAGTGTAACTTATGTCCGAACCGGGCAAGAATTTTCAAGGATTGTTCGGTAATCTATATGCAATAATAGATTGAAATTCGAATCTTCGGTCGGATCATATTGAGATAATTATGAAAACTTACTTAAAACTAGTCTCAAACCAAGTGAGGACTTTCTTTATTGTTTTATGTGCACAAAAAATATTGAATCTCAAAATTTAATTTGAATCTAGTAGATAATATGCGAAAATCGAGGCTCACTTTGGATCGGAAGTCGAAAAAGTGGTGGAGCTCATGCGGGATTGCTCATAATATCCCATCTTATGCATGTGATGTCACATATTTCTTATTATTTCAATCCGAAACAATAAGCTAAACAAGTGGCAGTAAGGAAAACAATGTGAGATGGACACAGAACATAGTAATCAGAATCATACGATATGTGATACATATCTTACGATTCGATATGATACATTTTCAATTCGGCATGTATCATGGGGCGCATTAGAATTATCATTGTATTGCATATATTGTTCACGATATGATACGATAACAATACATTTTACGATTATTTGGAAGCAATATCAAGCTATTTACCTATTTATATATTTCATTTTTAGGTCAAAGAATAATTTGTAATGCACTTTTACATATTACAAGCTAATATTCTAGATTGTCCTATAAACTTTGTTATTTAAATGTTTAAAGATAGAATATTAGTCTAAGTTTTACATTATAATCAAGTTAATATGCTTGTATGCCCAACAAGTTTTGTCATAAAATTTCTAAATGTATTTCATCACACTTTGCATTTATTTTGTGCATCATACGATATGATATATGAAACACGATATTGGGATTTTTGATACTTGTTTTTTTACAATTTAATATCTATGACATGGAATGAAATGGAGAATTCGAAATGATTGTATTGGACATTGTGTTCCCAAATATGAACAGTTCGAAGTGCTTGCTCTAAATCACTTTTTCCCCCTAGATTGATCCTAATAGATGTTCAGTGAAAAAAATTCCAGTATTAAAGTCCAAAGGCATCTACGCTTAGTATAATTAATCCCCAAGCCCAAATTTATCTTAAATTAGGTTTAAAGCAATAAGTTAACATTAAAGTGATAAAATACGTCAATATTAAAATGATTAGTAATTTAGAGCTATATTACTTAATATGTATTGAAGTAGATATTTAATTTAATCATAAAATTAATAAGGAAATCAGTATCAAGAGGATAAGTTCTAAAGCTAAAATGATGTACTAATTGATTGTAAAGTAGATATTGTATTTTCCTTTTTTTTTTTTGGGGTGGGGGGGTGTTGGAGAAAGGAAGAAGAAGAAAAGAAAGTTAATGACTGGTTTATGCTTGTAGATCAATACTGTTGATCATATTTAGCTTAGAATATTGACCCTCAATTTGATAATCGTTCTGGAATCAAACTTGACCAAGGGTAATGCTAATCTATACATGCAATTTTGATGTGTTTCCATTCTCACTGCACTTGACTACCCCTTAAATTGTCTTACATAGGGAGATGCCATGAAAGTTTTGGCAACGAGGGTCGTCAATTCCTACATGTGGAATAGCAACATCAAGTCTTTAGTAAGTTCTGTGACAAATTGTCACTACCTTATTTGCGCAGATAATGATCCCAGACTTGATAAAGATCAGTTCATTTTTGCAATCAATGTACATCTCTAACTGCAGACCTGACCTTGAACTGATGACATGACATAGCAGCGACTTATCCATTCCTCGTGAAGCATTATGATGAAAAACTCAAAAGAGCACAATTGTTGAGAAAACACAAGCGGCATGAATGATGAAGATGAAGCGGAACTTGATTTGCAGGCGCCTCAGCATAAATGTATTTTTGTACTCTGTATTATATAAAACATAACATATGTTTGTATGCAATATATATTGTGAATTAACTGAATTGAAGTTTATTTGATATCAAAAATAGAATTATTTAGTTACTTATGGACTGTATAGAGTCTCTAAAGAGTAAAGGATCGATATGGTGATGCTTTGTTCAATTCGTAGTTTATGATATGTATGTCAATTATCGATATGCCGATATTTTTACCTATTGTATCCAATCGATTTAATTACATATCGTGTTCAAAGGATATTACCTCCTTGTGTGTATGTGTTTTTTTTTGAGTGATTGTTATTACGTGAAATTTTATTGATAATGAAAACAAGTGTTAAGTTCGCTAGTTAAATATGGAGTGATCTTCTATATGGTCAGTCCTGGTTGCTAGTGTTCGGTCCAAATCGGCATTATTTGAATTAGACTCCAATATATTAGTTCAGTTTGTTTCGGTTTAATTTTAAAAATTTTAATTTTTGATAGATATGCACACGGTAAGAATACACATTTCTGAAATTTAAATTAAAACAATAATGATAATTTATGCGGCTTATGTTACGATCCGATATGGGCTTGAGATGATTGGAGCAATAAGTCAATAACTATGTAAAGAATATACATCTTCTCCAACAGCATAATATGTACATTACTTAGTATGAGATTTGATGGCAGTATGCAGAAATTTAGTTGATTCCAACAAGTTCCGTTACAGTATGATGAGACCTGAAGACAATATTAAAAAAATAAAGTTGGAAAGGTGCACGATCGTCTGATGTTTTTATGACATGAATGAAACTATACGACTCTGTTTCTATGTCTAACATTTCAAAAAAGAAACAAATACTCCATTCTAAATTAGAGATATCTCTTTTAATGAATTACTATATTTGTAAAGTCTATGATATTATTTGTGGTGGATTTGTAAAAATATTAAAGTTCACATTCAAGAATAGTTTTTGCATTCTTAATTTGTGATGCAGTGAATTATGTTGGAATTGATGAAAAATCCTCAAAAAGGAATCTATTCAAATTTGGAAGGAAAAAAAAACCAAAATAGGAAAAACATTAAATTCTTATATAGATTGACCTTTATTGTAAGAAAAATAAAGAATATGGAGAATTCTCTCTTATTTATATATTTTAGTTGATGAAGGTTAGAATTTTGAAAGCAGCCTTCTTTTTTTTTTCTTTTTCTTTTTTGAAAGGAGATAAAAGTCTAAGAAAGGAAGCTATCTCATTTCAAGATCAGGTTATACCACATGTTTTAAAATAGTTTTATAAACTAATATGTATTGACTCAAGTAGGAAGGGTTTGAGTTAACTTAACCGGAATTTTCGATTTCGAGTCTTGAGAATGTAAAGTACATTATTGAGAGGATTAATCCGAAAAGACCTAACCAAATTGCAATCTGAATTAAAAAAAAAAATAGTTTTATAGAATTAATTGTCCACCAACAAAAAAAAAACCCTACTAAAAGCAAAAATTAGACTAAGCTTTAAGAATAGTGGAATTAGACTTACATTTCTTCTTCTTTTTATTTTTAATCTGCGAACCAGAAAATATTTTACATACTCTCTCCACCTAAAGTAATCGTGTTTTTCTTTTCCCCCCCCTAGGGATGCACATTATTTGTGACATTTTCATATTTGAAAATTTGTTCATTTGGTTCAATCGAAACACCCTTCAATATTATCAACTAATCGATTAAAATACAAAAATGCCGGGTTTTTCTTTACCCGCTTTACCTGACCGAAAAATAAAAAATAATGCAAAAGGGCCTCCATTCTTGTAAAGTTTCGAAGAATAAACTTGGTAAACTTGCAATGAAGAAAATTTCTAAAACCTTTTAAATTTTAAATTCCCACGGTTTCTTTTAAATAAAGAATGCAGACTGATTTTAGGCACATCGTTAAAAGTCGATAGTTTCCTTAATATTGTTGCTCCTCTCCATAATCTATTTTCTCCAATTTCCCTCGACTTATCTTATATTTTCAGAAAAATTATTTTGCTTAATTTTAATACACAGATGGATAGAACATGAAAAAATACGATGATGTGTCAAATTTCATACAATTTAACAATATACAAACACATTTATCTTAATAATTGAAATTTACTGTAATTTAAATAATTAGTATTCGATGATTTTTCAATTGTTAAAATTATGAGTGTTACATTGTTAAATTGTATGAAACTTGAAACGCCTTCATATTTTTTTATGTCTAATCCATTCATAAGGTTAAATTAGGTAAAATAAATTCTATTAAAAATAATAAGATGTATCAAGAAAAATTAGAGGAAAGAGGTAATAGAGAGGAGTTAAGTCCATAGAGTACATAGTAAAAAAATGAATTTGATCGGATAATCGACACAATTAATGCTAGATAATTAAGTGATTTTGTAGATAATTAGAAACTTAGTTTTGTTGTTGTACATGAACTGTAGCGTACAATTATGTAAAACAAAGTGTCTAGTTAACCTTCTAGACAACATTTTTCAATCGACTCATCGGTTTATAAAGACAACGTTGCATTTTACAATTCTCACACATTCAAACTAACCACGCATAAGTCATAAAACGAAGAACATATGAAACTGAAACATGAGCATCATGTCGAGCCAATCATGCTATAAGCTGGAATTTTCTGTATTCCTGCATCCGCCATGGCTTTCCTCAACGCAGCCGCATGGTCCCACCTATCCGCTTCGGCATAAATGCTCGACAATAGTACGTATCGTCCGCAATGCCTCGGTTGCAGGCCAAGCACTCTTTTTGCAACTTCATTTCCCAAGTCAATTGCTCCATGCATTTTACAAGCACCCAACAGAGCTCCCAGAACAGAGGCATCAGGCTCGAAAGGCATCCTTCTCATAAACTCCTCTGCTTCTTTCAATAGTCCAGCTCTCCCCAACAGATCAACCACACATCCATAGTGCTCCATTCTTGGAACAACTCGGAACACATCTGACATGGACTGAAACAATTCTAAACCCAACTCCACGAGTTTAGCACGAGCACAGGCGGTTAGGACAGCAACAAAAGTGACCTCGTTTGGGTACAGCCCACCACTTCTCATCTTGTGAAACATGTCTAAAGCCTGTTTCTCCATGCTATTTAAAGCTAGAGAAGAAATCAATGCGCTCCAAGTGCATACTTGTTTAACCACCATTTTGTTAAATACACTAATAGCATGTCCCAAGCAACCCATTTTTCCATAAAGTGCTATCAACGCCGTTCCCATGAAAACAGTTAGTTCTATTTCATTCTTGATCATGTACCCATGAATTTGTTTTCCATGATGCAAACCACCAAGACTATTCAAATTAGCACATGCAGAGAGGACACTGACATATGTAGCTTCATTTGGTTTTACATAGAAATCCTTAACGTCTCCATGCGCTATCATGTTCTCAAAAAACTCAACTGCTTCTTGAAAGCACTCATTTATCCCAAACCCATTAATAATACTTGTCCACGAAACAACATCTCTCTCAGGCATCCTTTCAAACAAAAAAAGAGCAGAACCCATGTCCCCATTAGTGCACAACGCGTCGAGCATAGCATTATACGAAACAAGGCACGGTTCAGACATTTCATCAAACACGTTACGAGCATAACCAAGATTTCCACATTGTGCATGGAGACTGAGTAAGGAAGTTTGAATAAATGGGTCTCTTGATACGCCGCGCTTGATGACTTGGGTATGAATGGATTCAGGTAAAAGCATATCCAATGTGGGTAAAAGAGAGGCGGCTTTGAGAATGGAAGGGAAAGTGTGACTGTTTGGGGGGGTTTGATGGGCAAGCATATGAGTGAAAAGGAGTAACGTTTTGTGAGGTTGGCCAAAGTTGAGATAGGCTCTGATAAGAGTGTTGTGAAGGAGAGTGCTCATCCATTTCAACTTTGATGAATCACTGTTTGAATTGGAGAGGAGATTGTTGGTGATTAGGAAGGAATGAATCTGTTTGATTTGTTTGGAGTGTTTGATGAATTTTTGAAGAAGATGAAGTAGAATTTCAGCTGAGTGTGGCATTACAGCAAACACATCTGGTGCACCCCAGTACCATACTATTCGAAAATTCCAATAAAACGCGGTAAACAATCTAAACCACAAGATTTTAAGGGGTAAAAACTAATCAAATGTCAACCATTTAAATTATATTAAATTTTAATAATTAAGATAAATATGTTTTATATTGCAAAATTATTTCTTCTTTTTTTTCTCTATCTGTACGATTAAAATTATATAAAATATATTATATTAAAAATTATTAAATACATCAAAAACAATTTTAAAAAAATAATAATAATGTAAAGGAGTCAAGCCCTTTGAAAGAGCTTAATGTTGTACGGAGTAGCATTTTGGGTTGACAAAAATTGAGTTCAAGAACTTTGTCTTTTTTCATCAGACTTGATTTCAAAGAGCATGAGAGTCTTTTTTTTTTTTCTTTCCCTTTCTTCCTTCAATAGCAAAAGCAATATTATGTGGCATGATGTGGCACTTGCATAAATTCATATGACAAATTAAATTTAAAAATAGTAAAATATATCACTAATACATAAGAAGTTTCTTTTAGTTTTTCAATATTTGAGATTGTTAAAGAATTTTTTGGGAGTTCATGAAGTTTGGTGTTTTTAATATTTAGACTTCAATTAAATTTTGGTTGATCCGATTCAAAATATTATTTTGTTAGATCTATTTGAATATTATGTATTTCTCGTGTGTTTGTTTTGGTGTACGATATTAGTATTATTATTCTCCTTTCCAAAATTAAAAATACGTTTTGACTTTTTAAGTCAAACGACGACAAATTAAAAACTTAAATTACTGTTAATTAAGTTGATTATAATTGATACAACTATTATATTCTTAAGACTTATAACAAAAATCTTTAATCATAATATAATTTACATCTAAAACTTTTATAAATTATATAAAATTTAAAGTCCAATATACCAGTCATTTTATCAAAAAAATCAAAACGTATGCTTAATTTTATAACGGAATGAGTACTTAAATTTCCTATTTATTGAACAAAATAATTATTACTCAATTTTAAAACACATACTGTTAGAGTTAATTGATAATGATGATGTTTAGAGAATAAATTGTGCATCTGTAAATAGTTAAGGTATTTTATAAATCTTAATATCAGCACAAGTTTTGCATCTACTGATGATAAACTTATTCATCAGGGGATGATCAAACACTTCACAAGACAAGTCGTAAAATGGAACATCTAAAGGACTTGACAAAGTGAAGAGGAATGTCTGATGTTACTCGAAAATAGTCAAAGTATTCCGCACATCAGATATTCCAAATAAAGTTTCGTTGATTAAAAATCGTCAGGAGAACTCGTTAGGGGAAACTCATCACGGAGACCGTCAGGAGAACCTGTCAGGGGATGATTGAGGCAGACCAACCCGTTAGGGGAACACGTCAAGGTATGACTGTGGCACGCCAAACTCATCAGGAGAACGCGTCAGGGCATGGACAAGTCATGTCACCTGTCAGGATAAAACTTCAGTTTATGACAGTGTCAGGCTAACCCATCAGGGGAATGCTCAACACTGCATCAGTGGAAGCCATCATTGTATGTTGTAAGTTATAACATCAGTACATCAAGAATCACTGAGTGAAACTCAAGTGAAAGTTGAAACCCTGATCCAGTTTTTAACAAGACTTGTCATCAGGGGATCCAGAAGCACTGATCAAATTCATCAGGGCTTATCGTCAATGGATGGTTATAACTGCATACACCCGTCATCAGGACTTGCACTCAAATTAACGAAACTTGTTACAGAAGCAAGAGATATTAACGAGAAAGATATTTCTTGAAGTTTGTTTGATCCAATGACAACTTTCAAACATTAAATGCACCATATCAGGAGAAGAAAAAGAAGCAATAAAAACAGCAGCAGTCTGACACAAAGGATAACGATGTGACATATATGCTGCTGAGTTGACAAAAGTAGCACGTCTACAGCATATGGGTTCAACCACTGATCTACTATATATGCAAAAGAGTTCTCATTACACAAAAAAGAGAGACAAGAGAGAGAGAGAGATCAATCGTGTAACGACCCGAAAAATTTATTTATTTATAAATAATATATTTATTCATATTTTATTTCTTTCCTCTATATATATTAACGTGTATAATTAATATATGATGTTTTTGAATGTCTAAATATTTTCGGACCCATTAAAGGGGTTATTGTTGTTTGATTGTTGATTGCAAGGATAAACAATGATGTTTATGTTTGGTAACATCCGTAATTGTTTGAAGAAGTTTTGCGTCCAAACTGGTTAAATCTCATGAAGGACTTAAGTCTAAGTATGATGACATCATTGTGTACGTATGTTATTTTGATTAATAAGCTGCTTATGTGTCATCAATTGGATTAAACGTATGTGCATGCAGGACAGCAGGCTTATTACGATACTTTGCTGCTAAGAATCATGATGAGCAGCTGTTTTACCATCCAGATTAACCAATCATTTTATTTCACAGCATAATTTCAGCCTCCTATAAATACCTCATTCGGAGGAACATTTCAGTCTCTTTTCAAAATATTTCCTTTTCTAAAGTTCTTCCTTAAACCTATCACCTCCATATAATTTCAAGGTTCTCTTTTCTAGACGATTATTGTCAATCAAGTTTTGGTCTCTTTCGTCAACCCAGGAGGTAAGAATCTTAAGTTCTCTTTTGCCTTTCTTTTGCTTGGTATCCGAGAAGTTTAGCTGTAGGAGCAAGTCTTTAAGAAAGAAAAGAAAGGATTATATTCTTTTGTGTCTAGAAGTGTTGCTCATAGCTTAAAGTATGTTGAGAGTTGATTTATGGAGTTGTAGTTAAGTTCACCACCCTTGGAGAAGTGAGGAAGATGACCCTGTACCTGAGACAGCTTCTAAAGTTAGTCCCCGACTATGTTGATGTTAGTCTCTGATGACGTCAGCATCAGTCTCTGAAATGTTAGTTTCCGATGACGTCACCCTTAGTCTCCGATGGGTTAAAATGACGTCATCAGTCCCTGACGAGTTAATTAATCCCGGATGATGTCATCCTTAGTCTCCGACAGGCTAAAGTTTAGTCCCCGATGACGTCATCCGTAGTCTTTGATGAAAGAATAATTAGTCTCTAATGATGACGTCACCCTTAGTCTCCGATGGGGTTAAGATGACGTCATCAGTCCCTGATGAGATAATTAGTCTCCAATGATGTCATCCTTAGTCTCCGACAGGCTAAAGTTTAGTCACCGATGACATCATCCGTAGTCTCTGATGAGATATATGTTAGTCTCTAATGACGTCAGCATCAGTCTCTGAAATGTTAGTCTCCGATGACGTCATCCTTAGTCTCCGATGAGTAAAGATGACGTCACCCGATGGGCAACCTTATGCCCTGATAACTATTTTCTAATCTGAATAGCCATATTTTAAGTATGGATTTCTCATGTTATACCAACAATAATATTTTACAGAACCCTTTCTCAACCAGTATAGTGAATCTAGCTAAGGACCAAGGCAAGTATATATTCACTCCACTTTCTTTCTTGCTGATTACGTAGAATCATTGATTCGATTTACGTAAATGAATGATGTTAATGCCTATGCATGATGATGAATTCTTTTATGATTAAGTAACGTACGATCATTGAATCCGATGTACGTGAAATGATGTTGATAATTGAATTATGTGTTATTGGGTGGTTGCTAGCTGTTTAAATTTCCTAGCACACCAAATGATGATAAAAATGATGTTTGGGTGTTACAAGTCATGGACTTGTATGCACACCCAAGTAACTTCTGTATGGATATATAGTTCCGCCTGTGATGATCACTGTCTTTTAATTGTTGAGCACGCCAATATGCGTTGTTGGCAGTTGCTGCTTTTAAATGATTAGCACGTCTGGGCTATTCAAAATTTAGAAAATGTTTACAAGAAGTTATATCCATATGGAAAGTTACGGGGCTGTTGAATACTTTCGCCTGGTATTCTAGCCAATGATGATAAAGAATGATAGACCGAGGCAAGGCATCGGTAATGAAATTTCTTTTCGCAGACCATATGCTTTTTGCGAAGGACTACGTATGTCAAATGATGAATCAAACGACCAGGCTAACCAGCTGGGATGAAATTTGATTATGTATGGAAGTCAGATAATGATCAGTCTGGTCAGATGATGCATTATCTGATGAAGAGAGGACGAATCAAGGTTTATTTGTTAAAGAGGGATAACCCATTGATATCACTCAGGAACCCTAAACGATACATGTTGATTGATTTTTTTTTAGAGGTGTTGGCATTACTTCGCCCAACCTCAATGAATACTAAAGCTTTTGAATTATCTTTTCTTCTAACTTATGAATATATATTTGCTGAGCGTAAACGTTCATGTGGAATGCTATGAATGTTTTTCAGGTTATGTCGTGAAGGCTGAGTCCCCTAAGAGAGGGAAGGAGAGAATTGCTTAAGTATGATTAAGTTGTAAGGCCTTATGAGCCATCTAGAGTTTTGTTTCCGCTGCAGCTTGTTTCTTTTCAAGGTTTGAGGTTTTGTAAGATGATTTGGACCTTAAGATTTTGTAATAATGTATTTTGGGAATATATTTCCCACAGGTATGTTGTTAAGGCTTGGCTGTGTTATTTGTTTTGCTGTTGTGTTATTGTGTTGTAGTTTTCTAGTGCAGTCTGGGGTTCCAGCCTGGGGATCTCGGGGACTGTCACCCAAATCGCTGACAGTGTCCGGGGCTCAGCTTGGGGGATTTTCGGGGGTGCCACAAATCGAGTACATCAGATCAAACAAACACTGCAACATACAAAACACTAGAGAGAAGTTTTGTAATAGATCTTGAGAGATATATTCAAAGGAAAGAGAAGGTAGTGTGTGTGACATAGAAGCTATAATTTTATTACAAATTTTGTAGTTGTTTAATCACATTTGTGATTATTCAGATTTTCAGAAAAACATCAAGTTTTAATACAACTATTTTAACTTGAATTTGTGTGTTCATATTTTATAGTTTTTCTGTTCATTGTAACTATTTTCAATCAGTGTCGACTAAAATTTAAAAAGAGTAAAAAATTTGTAGTATTTATATTCATCTTTTTTTACATACACTTGATGTTATATTGTTCTAACACATGCGCATACGTATTGAGTCAAGCTAACATAGTAGCATTGTCGCCCTATTTGACTCTTTTAAGAATGCAATTGTTGAATTAATATTTGACTCATTGAGGATTATTACTGTTGAATTAATAACGAGTAGATATTGTTGAAAAAAATATGAGTACCAAATCACAAAAATATATGACAAGTAGACATTATTACTATCGAAAGAGGATTCACAAATTATCGTATTAGTTAATAACTTTTATAATAAATATTGGAACATTCACTGTTTTAAGTTGTTTTTTTTATATAAAAGAAGTACAAGTCGTCATTCATTGGATGAGAGGGAAGTCCATATGAATTCAAGATAATTAGCAACAAATACATAAATGGAATGACCTTCACTTTGATGTAGTTAAAATTTATTTATAATCCGTACAATTTTAATATTAAAACTTTTAAAATCTACTAGAAACAATTATTGGTAAACTTCTATTAGTCCAAGTTTATAAAATAGTTTTGTGAAATTTTATTTATTTTTCTTTTTTTTTTTATTACAAAATATTTAAATTAAAAAAAAATATCCGACTAATGATTGAGAGTCTTATTGGTTAAACCCGCCCCCCCTCCCACCCCCACCCTTACCCCGAGGCCGACAGTTATGCAACTTATGTTGGTACTTAACCCCTTGTAAAACCCTAAAGAGTTCCCCCAGTCGGAGAAGCCCTTACGGTGCTCGACTTCTTCCAGCTGGTATTCATTCGGGGAGGTTACAGGTAATAGAGTCTTTCTATTTGTATTTAAATGTCTCCAATCTTTTTCTCGTGCATTAACAGGTGTACTGAATAGAGTTCTTTTTTAAAAAAAAAATCAAATTTCATCGATTTAAAAGTAATAATTTACACGGAACACTTTGATTCATCACTTGCGCAGAGGAGTGGTGTTCTTGAGGTCAGTTTTATTTTCCGAAAATGTGCTATTGTTGCTGAAGAAGGCATTTATATGACAATAAATTTAAGTTTCATATGCCATGCCTGTTTGGTGTAATGCTCTAATCATGTTAATTGCTGAGAAGGAAAAACCTATTATAACAGAAATGCTAGATTGTGATGAATCACTACATGAGGTGTTTTGAAGCAATACGGTAATAAATGATTTGATTGAATTCAATTGAAAATTTTGAAATTTGTTGTCCGAACAATAGATTTGGTATTTTAATGAAACACACATGAATTGCAGTATTTTAATATTATAATTCAAAACGAAATAACCAAACATAGTAAGACCAGATAATTGTTTCATTATTGGGTTTTTTGATAGAATTGGCTGAAAGTATCAAACCTACTTGTCAATGCAGTGAATGAACTTGTATCAATTTTATTCTTGCATCATTGGTAATGGTTATAATGGATTGGGAAGAGAAAGAAGATAAAGGTGAATAAGAGAGAAAATCATAGTTCCCCCCACCCCCCTTTTTTCTAAAAAGAAGCACACATTTATGAATGAAATAGAATTTTCATTGGTTCTTGTGGAAATTATAGAGAGACATAATTGATAAATGTATCTTGTGTACAGAGAGTTTCAAGGTGCAGAGCTTCTTATGGTGACTTAGGTGGTTAGGCCAATGTTGGAATAAGGTTCTGCCTAGCAGGGTGGCATTCTCCCTACTTAATAAAATTGTACAAGAGAGAGATGCACCTTGGAGGAGAGAGAAGAGAAGAGTTTCTGTTATCATTTTCCATGTCCATTCCCAATTTTGAGAGCCAGAATTTGTTAGAATAAAAAAACAGAGAATTTAATATCATAACATATTCCCTTTGTTCTCTTTTACATGTCGTTTTAGAGAAAAACACGCTAATTAAGGAGTACATTAATTTTGTGTCTAATAAATTAAAAAGGTTACAAAAGTTCAATATTGCCCTTTAAAAAAGTTTATTGGTAACAATGAAAGAGAAACAAATTAATAACAAGTGTAAGGGTAATATAGAAAATTGAGTTATTAATTGTTCATTGAAACTTGAAAATGATATGTTAAAGAGAATATGTTTTCCTCACTAAAAAGACATGTAATTATGAATGGAGAGAGTACCAAATAACGCACTTTTATCGAATTATCTAAATTGGAATTGACAAACCCACTGTCAAAAGACTCAAAAGTAATAACCGCTATTTGGAGTTCCTAGACATGCCATAGAATTTTTGGGCATGTGTGTGTTTGTGAGAGAGGGAGAGTTGGAATTGGCAGATCCACTGTCAAAAGACTCAAAAGTAATAACTGCTACTTGGAGTTCCTAGAAGTGCCATAGAACTTTTTGGGCATGTGTGTGTGTGTGAGAGAGAGAGAGAGAGAGAGATCTCAACACTTTGTAAAATTCAAAATCGTTGCTTCTTTCATGTGCAGAAGTTTCAAGTTTTGCCAAGAAGTTTCTAATTTGATTAGATCATCATATGCAAAATCTGAGGATGCTGCCCACTGATCCAGCTAAAAAGTTATCATTCCAACGACACATAACTGATGGGGATTTGGTTATTGTGTATGAAAGGCATGATAGCATGAAGGCAATTAAAGTATGTGAGGTTTCGGTACTTCAAAATCGTTTTGGTGTATTTAAGCATACAGATTGGATTGGGAAACCCTTTGGTTCTAAGGTGTTCAGCAATAAGGGTGGGTTTGTTTATTTGTTGGCTCCAACTCCCGAGCTATGGACTCTAGTTCTGAGCCACAGAACCCAGATTCTCTATATTGCAGATATTAGCTTTGTTATTATGTATCTCGAAATAGTTCCCGGTTGTTTAGTGCTTGAGTCAGGCACTGGAAGTGGATCTTTAACTACCTCACTTGCAAGGGCTGTAGCTCCTGCTGGACATGTCTATACATTTGACTTCCATGAACAAAGGGCTTCTTCTGCTAGGTAAGAGGTTGAGCAACATAAAATCTACCTGTTTTAGATTGCTATTAGTTATGAATCATTAATGCAAAAATAATGTCACCTGGTCAAAGATCTCGGTTGAAATATAAAAAGTTAATACAAGTATTTTCTTCATATATGTTAAGTATTTCTTGATTATATCATAGACGTGATTGATTTTGAGCTTAGAATAGGTTTGCATATTTTAAAATTTGAGTTAGTCTTTCCTACTTAGTCACAGTAACATGACTTCATGTATGTTGAAACCCAACACCTCCCTCAATGTCTAACTGGCAGCAATCTGAGCAAAAGATAAAGATATGTAAATATATATGTAAGAGAAATTGATAGACTTTGACCTTTATAGAGTTATAGTAAATACTTGTTACTCTTGATCTTCCGGCCAACAGCTGATTGCTCTAAATGCATTTTTCCCCTATTAAATTTGCAAGAAAGAAACACATATTATCTCATCACTCAAAGTTCAAATACACTTGAAGCTTGACCATAATGATTTATTCATGTGTTAATTGAATTTATAAATATAGGGAGGATTTCGAAAGGAATGGATTGAGTAGCTTGGTCACAGTGGGCGTAAGGGATATACAGGGGGAGGGATTTCCTGATGATTTTACTGGGATTGCAGATTCTGTCTTCTTAGACTTGCCTCAACCTTGGTTGGCCATTCCTTCTGTTGGGAAAATGTTGAAACAAGATGGCGTCTTGTGCTCTTTCTCGCCATGCATCGAGCAAGTACAACGTTCATGTGAAACTCTTAAATCAAATTTTACTGGTAAGCTTTCTCGCAGACTACACCTTTTGATATTTTTCATACTTATTTGGCCCAATATATTACAAAAGCTTCCTTGTATGTCATTTTATTTTAAATTGCTTAGTTTAAGCTTCCTGGCCACTTTTAAGTTTTTATTGATGTTAGTTTTTACTTGTTGTAGATATAAGAACCTTTGAGGTACTCCTTAGAACATATGAAGTTCGGGAAGGAAAGATGGACTGCTCCCAAGGTGATGAAGGTGGCTCTGTTGGATCCCTTCCTCGCAAGAGGAGACAGCGTTTGGATGAAGGAAGCAACGGGCAGGAATGTTCTAGTTCTCCACTTATTCTGGCTAGGCCATCTGGTGAGGCAAGAGGCCACACCGGTTATTTGACATTTGCTAGACTAAAATGTTTCATAAGCTCACCTACTATGTAGCTAAAAGGAGCCTCGGATTTGCTTATGTTCGTTTTTTAGGGAATTATTTTTCCTCCCAAGTGTTCTATTAAGAATCAAAATACAAAATACAAAATATAAAGGGATATTTATTTGTCCCTAGTAAGTTATTTGGAAGTGAGTTCTTATTCTTCTCTCGCCGTTATCTGTTCTTTTATATATTTTATACCATTGTGGAAGAAAGTGTTGCACTTCTTATGGATGGGCCTTCTCTTGGAAGTTTAAGAAGCGACTGATGCTCAGATCCTTTTCACGCCCGTGGGATTTGAAAGCCTCTTCCTTGTCAACTGAGATACTTGTGTTCTGTTGGAAATCATGTTTTTCTTTTTGTTATTATTGGAGCCCAATAAATAATTGAAAGGCTATATCTTATCCATACACATCAGCACAAACTTTCGGTTTATGTATCATTTTCCTGTTATAATAGACTTTATTAAGTTTTCAAAAGTGAGAATGAATGAATAGACATATCATTGAGATGGAGAGAATTGGGATAGAATTGTAATGTATTGTTTAAACATTGAAATTTTTGGGAGTTGGTGATCAGAAGAAGAGTTGTGGCAGAATTTACAAAACGATTATCTACCTGGTTGCTTTGCATATAGAGTTGCCCCACAAGAAATGTGGTAACATTTACAAAAACTATTTAACATGGTAGAAATATTTAAAGAAAGGCTTCATCTGCCATTGTAATTTTGTAAGTTACAGTGTAACTGTAGTTTTGACTGTTTTTCTTTTACTTCGTTCGGCATATACAAGAAGGGCTTTAAACTAACAAAATCGTCTGTTGGTTAAGTGCTTCTGATAAAGGTCAAGCATGCTATTGAAAGATGAAGGTTATGAACCTGCTTGTGATGTAACCTTAATGGCTCTTGAAGGCTGATAGGCATGGTTGCAATTTGTTAATCAATTTTGTAGTTATCACTTCCTCTATATTTCTTGTTGTTTGTACCTATAACAGAATTTGGCTGTACATTTTTCTGTACGATCTAATTAAATGGTTATAATATTTATAACCAATTTTTAGGATATCATATTAGCATCGACAACATTAATCATAATTTTCCCTTCTCTGCAACATAATAAGCATATAATCTAAATTGTAAACTCTGTAGTTTCGTTTCTGATTGATCATGAGAAAACTGTAATCTTGTTATGGGAGTGTGAAGACTATAAGGTGGTTTCGACCCTGTAACTATGTTTACCTCTGATTTTTTTTTTTTCTCTTTACACTTTCTACAAGTTGTAAGCTAGTGGAGGTGATAGTAGGATATAAGTTTTCAGATGTTCATTATTTTCCAGTTATTTCCTAAATCTCACAACTAAAAAGATATTAAAATAAGATGTTTTACAATAAAAAAATTCAATATATATATATATATATATATATATATATAGATATATATATATATAACGGGAAATGTGCTATAACCTATTTTTAAAAAATGAGTTGTACTAATTTTTTTTGTATTTTGAAATATTTTTAAGAAATCCAACGTTATTGATAAATAGAACATTAAAAAAATATGAAGATGTCCAAATTTTCATAATTTTTGGTTTATGCGTATAGTAATTTTTATAACAACACTAAGTTATACAAAATTTTACTCACATAAATTGTTAAATTTGTATCATTAAAAAAATCTATGATGCATATTATAAAAACTTACGAAAATTTGCATACTCCATTAATTTTTAAAATTATTTTCATCTGTACAGTTAGATTTTTCAAAGATATTACAAAATATCAAAAATACAAAATAAAATTACTCTATCCCAATATTAAAAAATAAGCTATAACATATTTTTTGTAATTATATATATATATATATATATATATATGCGCGCTAACACTTGTGTGTAAACTCTAACCATGCAAAGGATGTTGTCGTTCACATTGGAGGTAGAATATCACTTTCCGAAATTTGCTGGTTATGCAATAAAAGAATGTAGTCATGTAGACATCAGAACCCCGCATGGCTCATTTCTTCGTCTTTGTATCTTAATTTCAGCAGATGTCACCAAAATTAATAAATTAATAGATACAATTAAAAAAAACTTAACATCACAGAGCTGGCATATAGTCTGTACATATTGTCTGCTTGCTTCTAGCATACAAATATTTTCTATTTCATCTCATTAATTTTATTTTATTATATTACGGTAAATCTTGTTGTATTTGTAATAATCATATATCTTAGTTCCTTAAGGAAAGTAGACTAATAAATTATAGATAGATACATAAATGTGTTTTCTTCTGATCTTGAAATTCATATATATAGAATATAATCCAAGAATACGAAATTATCATTCAAAATTATTATATATTTAGTCATGAATCATATAAAGTATGGGAACGTATCTCACAAAAATGTAAGATATTATTGTCATATATATATATATATATATATATATATATATATATATATATATATAATATATCTAATGACAATTACTCAAATAACAGTTACTGACTAGATAATTTTTGTTTTAATAACATTATTTTCCAAAAAATTGACATCTACAAATTCAAACATATTAAGTTGAAGTGTTTACGTATGATTTAGAGTTACCTCTAATTTATGAAGCAAGTCCACTACACCACTCCTAAATTCTATAAAAAATTAATACTCCCTGCGTCCCATAAATGTCTTAATTTAACTTTGGAGGTCAAATTGATCGATTTTAAAATCGTAATTACTATTATTTTATAAAAATATAAATGACAATATTTATATCAAATGAAAGTTCATACAATTAGCTACAAGAACCCATTTTTATAATTATGAAAATATAAATATATTTGTCAAATTTTAAAGTCAAAATTTGATCAATTTAACTATTAAAATTAAATTAAGATATTTAATTTGAGACACAGAGTATAACCTTAAGCACACAATTCTTATTTCTACGTTCACACTAATAAGATGTAAATTGCATTTAAGCAGAAGTTTGTAAGTTGTAATTAATCAATAACAACCACATCCACTATCAAAATCAAATAAGTGACACATGCAGTACGTAGGTTTAATTCATCAATAATTAATTATCACCAAATATGAATAAGAAAAAAACAATAATATATCGTCATATAGGCACAATTCAAAAGAATCTGACATGCATGTAATGTTTAGAATCTCAGTTTCTATTATCCTTTTCCACACTTTATCGCATGTTTGAACCAAACATTGGAATATTGAATTTTCATCCAATTGTCTTTATGAGTTTCCAACCAAAAATTTGTAAGT
Organism: Centella asiatica; assembly: GCA_014636745.2. Lineage (NCBI taxonomy): Eukaryota > Viridiplantae > Streptophyta > Magnoliopsida > Apiales > Apiaceae > Centella > Centella asiatica. Next base: position 17,343,416 of record CM025782.1, read on the forward strand.
TTGTGAATACGCCAATTTACTATGATTAAAGAATTTCATTCTTAACAATGTATATTTAAAAGGTCAAAAATGATATCCTTTCAAATTATGTACGCAAAGAAGGTTGAATAATACTCCTCAGTCTCTCCGTTCTTTTTTATCGTTTCAAACACTTCCTCTACCTGTTTCATAAAAAGAGTTATATTTAAATTATTTATGAATATCAATATTAGATGTTTGATTGACGATTACATATTCAAATAATAAATTCTTTTTATGAAATATGTTATAAATATTTAATTAATGATATGTTAAAAAGATTATAATGGCAAACTTTTGAAAAATAGCATATATAATTATAATAATAATACAAATTTATGTAAATGAAACTATCATTTTGGAATAAATCTCATTTTTAAGTGTAACTCTTATTATAGAATGGACTATGGAGAGAGTATCCAGTAATTTTACAAAATTTTATGATTTAAATTTTATATAACTTAATTTGTTTGTATAAAAATTTTATTACAAGTATATGAAAATGCCAACAAAATATAATCTTCAATAAAATCTTATCAAATTCATAATCTTCCATATCTGAATCTTATCAAATTCCTGCTACAATTTGAACTTTGATTTCTCAATCTAATTCAAAAAAAAAAAAGAAAGAAAAAAAATGTAACTTAATTTTTCGTAAAACAAAAATAAGAACAAGTTGATGCTTGGAGAATATGTATCGTTGCAAATTAATTTTTTGCTAATACATGTTTTTAATACTAAGAATATTCATATCAACATACTTTTTGTAACAATGGATATTCATTTTCACTTTTTTGATTAATTCAACTAATTTTCAAACTCAAAAATGATATGAAGCATAATGTGTTTAAAAATCTTAGCATTCGAAAACGTGAAAGGGGTAGTAACTTGTAGATATATGCTTAATAGATTTAATAAAAGTTTTGATACACTTCATATCTAAACGTTTTCTTTTTTGGGTTACACTTCACATCTAAATCTAGACTTAAAAGTAAAAATTCATTTCAAATGATGGAGATATTCAAGTACATGTATGATGAATCATATATATAGGTAAAAGGATATATTTTAAAATTAAAGTTGGTATCCAAAAATTCAAAAAGATTAGGTATGTATAATTGTCTTTCATTTATGGATACGTAGTAAGCTAGTGAGAAGTAATGTATATGCATATATATATATATATATATATATATATATATATATATATATATATAAAACGGCTGCTGTTTGGACATTTCACACAAAACCTCCATCCCAAAGTTTGTGATAACTAAGCTATTGGGGAAACTAATAACGGTCCAAGTAATGAAATATGGGCAGTTGTGAAATTTAATATAGATTTTATTAGCATATATAATATTTTGCAATACATAGGTGATAAATTTAACCATAAAAAATGCTAGACAATTTACAATAATACTTAATTTTATAATTGTACAAATTTATATATATATGTGTGTGTGTGTGTGTGTGTGTTATATTAAAATATTGCTATATAATGTATACAACATTATATATTTTAATGTTATATAATATATTAGTTCCAGTATATAATACACTATAATATAGCATATATGATAGATATATATATATATATATAATATTAATTTTGAATTAAAATTATACATATGTATATGAATATTACGGAGTATATATTAAAATATGATATACATACATATATGTAGTATACATCAAAGTATTAATATTACATTATTACTACATATAATTGTGTTATATATTATACATGTAATATATTATTATATATATTAATATATAATAACATATTATATACTCCCTTTATCCTCAGAAGTGTCTCAAAAAAATATTTTCGAATTCATTTTCTATCTTACACTCTCTTTTATTTTATTTTTTTGTGTCATTTTCTTTTCTCTCCTTAATATACGTGTCTGAGTGTATTTCAAACACTATTTTGTGGAAGAATAGAGTATTAATTAAAGAATTAACAAATTTAGATAATAAATTTTTGATATTTTATTATTTTAATGGGGTATACTATAAATTAGATAATGTGGTGTAGATTAAATAAATAGAGATTCTATAAATGCATAAGAAATTATACTTAATTTTGTAAAATAAAAATATGTTAAGAGAACCGGCGTGAATAACCTAATTTAGCTAATAAGTTATTACGGTTTATGTCTTAAAAAGATGTCTCAAGGACATCAGAAAAAATATTCTTAAAAAGATATCTAAATATACAAGTTTTCTCTTAAAGAAAATATACTCGTCTTTTATATTTTTTTTCTTTTTTACTTTAGTTGTTAAACTAAATCACATACTAAAAGAATATGTCAAAAAACAAAAAAAAAATATTTTTTTTCCTTAATTTATTTTTACACCCTTTTAGAAAGAATGGAGTATATAATTAGAAGTATTTGAAGCTATTCACGTACCTAATTAAAGTTGAAAAAGAGAGAAGAAAAATGAAGAATGAAGGCATGAGAGCATATTGACCCATTGACTGCCTTGTAGCTCGTTCACAACTGAGGCTGTGAGGCCCGCCCCTCGTGTGCCCTTGGTCCCCCACCCATAGGCCCTACTTGCTACGCATTTCTTCTCTCTCTACTCCCACAAGTAATTAAACATAGCTGTACTATATAGCCAAATTCTTAACTCACAAGTACAACTCAACACAATTCATGTAAATGAGGCTACATATATTACTCCAACCATTCACAAAAATTTTGTTGTATTTAAATTTGCTTCTATCAGTTGGAATTGTAAGATTCTGAAACGTACACTATGATGAAGTGTGAGAACCCGAAAAATTTTAAATGTATTTTACGATAAAAAATAATTTTATTTTATATTATCATATTTTTACATGGAGGTTAGTTTTTTTAAATATGAATAATGAATTCATATCTACAATAAAAATTTTTATAATGATGTGATATCCATAATTATGAGGTTAAGTTCTTTAAAAAGATATTAAAAAGGGGACTAGCAAATCCCATATAAGATTATATTGGTCAGCTTGGAAGAGGATGAGAGGATTACGTAGTCTAGTAATTACGTGTTTGATTAGGAACTGTTTAGGTGGCTAAGTTTTCATGCATGTAGGACAACAGCTGTTTGCTGTCAAGAAATCATGATGAACAACCGTTTTACCGTGCAGATTAACCACATTTTATTTTAAAGTTTAGTCTTAACCTACTGCTTTTGAACTCTATAAATACTTCATTCGAGATGAAATTTTAATTCTTTTACCAAAATTTCTCTTTTGAAAATTTCGTTTAAACTTATCATCTCCATAAATTTCTAAGTTCTTCTTTTGGAAAATTATTCTCAGACAAGATTTGATTTAACCTTTAAGAACGAAGAGGTAAGAACCTAGTACTCTACTTAAGTTCTTTCGTGCATAGTATCAAAGATTTATGCTAAGTTTATATTCTTTTGCATTCTCATAAGACATCCTAGGCTGAGTTTGTTCATGATAAACCTTCCATGGTAGCAAAAGCAAGCTCTAATGTTAGTCTCTGACGAGATACTCTTAGTCTCTGATGAGTTGTTTAGTCCCCGATGACGTCAGCCTTAGTCTCCGACAGGCTAAAGTTTAGTCCCCGATGACGTTATCAGTCTCTGATGAGTTGTTTAGTCCCCGATGACGTCAGTCTTAGTCCCCGACAGGCTAAAGTTTAGTCCTTGATGACGTCATCAGTCTCTGATTGGTTATTTAGTCTCGGATGACGTCATCCTTAGTCTCCGATAGGCTAAGTTTAGTCTCTGATGACGTCATCTGTAGTCTCTGACAGGTAAAAATTTCTTAGTCTCCGATGAAGGAATTCTTAGTCTCCGATGGAGGAATTTCCTAGACTCTGATGGGCAAAAATATGTTAGTCTGATGGCTAAGGATATCAGTCTCTGACGAGTTTGATAATAAGAAGATTATTCCTCGATGTATAGTCTGTCATCAAGACTGTAAAACATTATTTTCTTAAAATTATTTCATGATGTTATTATGTCAGATTTAAGACATTTTAAGGACATCACATACACATTTTTTTCTTCCATAAATTCTTATTAAGGTATTAAAATATTACTTGCATAATTTACAGAATCTTTCACTCACCAGTAAATTGAATTTGAATCTTTGTTGCAAAGGACCGAGACAAATATATTCTTACTCTTATGCTTATTTCAGTTAAACGCATGATCAATTGATTCGACATGCGTACAAAATTGTGACATTTATATTTAAATTTCCTTGTGAAGCAGAATGCTATCCTTTAACTTCCGCTAGCATGATATGAATGAAAGTGCATGGATATAAAGAAGCTTTGTTCTATCAGCTATTTTTCAATATTATATCTGTGCAGTAAATGAGAATGTTATGTTCCTTAAATGGTTATGGCACATGGATGGCTAGAGGAAAGGAAATGTGCTGATTTGTTCTTCACCTGACCTAGAGAAATTTTATGTGACTACGTACGTTCACACAAGGAGGGATCATGCGGATACAGTTAGGCCAGCTGTATACCGTATGGTTAGCAGATTCAACGGGTTTAGCCCCCGATGGATATTATTACTTCAAGGAAGTTATGCTTTGATTTAAGAAGGATTACACAATTGTTTATCATCAGTAATCCTAAAGATTCTTAAAGATCTCTGAGGCATTAGTATTGTTTCACCAAGCCTTTCAACAGAATTGAATCTTTTGAAACATTCCAGATTTGCTTTCCCAAGTTATTTATATACTTGATGAACGTAAATCGCTCATACTTGTTGAATTTTATTGTCTTGCAGGGCAAAATATAAAGGCTGAGCCCTCTGACAAAAGGAAGACAAAGATGATCGGTTACTGAGGTTGGCTAACCCTTTGTAGTGCCGATAAGGAAGGAAGGAAGGAGGATGATCTGAGAAGTGATATTTTGTATTATAGTATAGAGATAGAATAACTTTTACTGAAAATGTAATATTTGGGTTGTAATAACTCTTTAATATTATTTCTTTTAGTATTTATTATATGAATGGATGTATGGTTATCTTTTCCTACTTTTGACGAAACCCTGATCTAGTGAAAAATTTTGGGGTCGTCACATTAAGAATTTTAAAGTAATGAAATTTTATTTTGTTGAGGTTTTATATAGAAAATAATTTCATTTTTGTATGTACATGTGACTGAGAAATATATTATCTTTTAATTTATTGAAAAACAAGACTCTCTATCTAATTTTCAAAATCAAATTTTGTAGGAATCGAAATCGACTAAATTAATGAGAAATTATTTCAATAGCATTAAGAAGTTGAGGATTCAAATTTTATTATGGATATAATAAATATGTGAGTATAGTGAAGTACGTGAAATTCAACGCAAAAGAAAATCAACAAAATATGTATCATGTTTAAACTCTAAATTTAAACATATATTAAGAAAAGAAGTACAATATAAAGAGATCATACATATATAAAGGCAAAAAGAGCCATGATTATTTATCAACCAAATGGTCCATTTAAATTTGGTCACAGCTGGAATTTTATGTATGTGCTAATTTTGTCCTCACTTTCATCTTAATAATATCATTAATCATAATCAAATGGTCCACTCTTTTGTACTCCACGGACCTTTCTTTATCAACTACGTAGTCTCCTAGACTTCATTGCACTTGGAAAATCAATGACAACAGTTGACTACACGAACCTGCTATTATTATTTTGATCATTTCATATATTATAAAATAAAATGTGAATACAAAAGTTGATTTAATCGATAATATTTAAAAAAAATTTTCGTTAACTTTGATAGTTCAAATTTTGTTAGTCATCCTTCTTAAATTAAGAATTTGAATTTTGTTAATCGTTATTATTAATGAATAATTTATAAATATTTACTGTAAGCTCTCAAAGTCGTCATTTTTGAGTCAAAAATTTAAATTTTATTAGTCGTTTTTTATAATAAATAATTTGTAAATACTATTATAAACTCTCAAAGAAATTTGTTTTTCTTTGGTAAATAAAAGTTTAGGTGAGAGGAGATTCACAAAAATTGAGGTGAGGAAAGATTCCCCTTCGGGGTCAGAGCATGCCACATTTGAAGACTTACAGTGTTACTTAGAGATTACTAACCAAAAATTCTTAGTAAAACTCAAACTCTCAACCTAATGAGAGCATTTGTTGAGTGTTATAGCTGAATCAATATTCGTTAGCTTCTCAAAAAAGCCTTTTTGAGTTAATAATTCAAATTTTGTTAGTTATTTTTTTTGATAAATAATATATTTTACTACTATAAACCCTAAAAAAAAAAATCGATGGCATACACTCTAAATTGAGAAGCATCTCCTCATCTAAAATGTTTCCTACTAAAAAAAAATATAGTCCTATACATACTTTGTCCTATGGACATTATATTACTGAATACCAAATTTCATTTCTTTATCGAGTTGTGAACATGTTGCGCGACCTCCTTTACTTGTTAAGAAATTACTTGCTGAATTTAACACAAGAACTTCTAGATATGGTTTCATTATTAGATGTAAAATTGATCGTTTAATAAAAATATAAAAAGGACTGAATTTCAAAAATTATAAAACGGACATATATATCAATTTTAATTCAGAGTGTACGAATTTTCTTTTTATTTCTAGAATTTTATGGACAATGTCGCGCTATCTCTATCGCTTGTTAAGAGTTAGCAACTTCTAAATATATTTTATTTTTATTGTAGTCTTATAGATACTCCATAAAATTTAGAAGTTTTTATTTTATTTTTCCAGATAATATTTCATATCAATATCCTAAAAATCGTTAGGAAAAATTATAGCCATATAATCTGCAAGTGGAGTGATGAACTCTACTAAACCATATTAATAACAAAGTAAAAGTTAGACATATATCTATCTAATTTTGAAAATTTATTATTTCAATTTATAGTCACGTACTTCATATTTTTTTTATTTTTAAGAAAAGTCAATTTTATCGATATATGTTGACTCAACTGGAAAATTTTGAATTCACTTAACTAGAAATTTTGGTTTCGAACAGTTCAAATTAGTCGAGAATTTGGTTTCGAACAATCCGAATTAGTCGAGATAACAGTCTAAAGAAGTCAATTTCTTATAATTATTTTAACTTCATTTGTTCCTTTCGTTTAATTCAAATTTTATTGAAAATCATTGATTACATGAGGCTGACGACGAGGTATTCCAAAACTTTAGCTTACAAATGCATGAAGACATCCTTCTTAATATTCGGTTGGAAAATTAACTCGTTTTGAATATTTTAACTGATCACTTGTGACACACGATTCTTCCTTCCCCCTCCTCCACCCCCACAAAAACACGTCCATTTTAATTTTTTTTTTTTTACATTTAGTTAAATATTAAAATTTAAATTTATTAGGAACTTAACTAACGAATTTTGATTTACAACTCCTGAATTATGTAAAATTGCTTCATTAAACAATTTTTATTTTGATATTAGAGTAAATTCGAGAAATAAGTATAGTTCCATTTGTTTCAACTTAAAATTTAAAAATTATATATTCTAAAAGTGTAATCTTAAGTTGAAACAAATAGTGGAATTTAAAAATTATATATTTTAAAATTTGTAATTTTAAGTTGAATCAAATAGTGTCTAAATATTTTTTCACTTACCAAACATCATAGCTAAAATAATTAATTAATGAATCGGACTGATTACGTGGATTATTTTAAAAAGTACATTTGGTAGAAATTTTTATGCAACTGTGTAATAATTTGTTGACCTTGTCGTTAGTTAAAATGTTCATCGATTCAAGAGATTCAATTTTGAATTTTACTAATAATGTTTATAAATAATTAATAGGTGTGTAAATAAGCACGTCAAAATATTGTCGCATACTCCGTCTATGTTAGATTTCAATTGATACGTTCAACTACTACTTGCTATAATTTTGAAATACTCCATGATTTAAGAACGTGGACTTATCTGTGGAGTCATTTTGGAGTAACGTGACCGCTTTTATTTTGCTTATGGTCCAAACATATCTATCAATGAATCACCATTCGACTTCTACATCTATTTACCTTAAGAATTTCTTCTTAATTAATTTCTCAATATAATACTTCAATATTATTGTTCTGTCCACCAATACTTTGGATAAATGATGAATGGCGAATGAGTAACTAAATTAATTATATATAAATAATTGTAATCGGGTATGTATCTGTGTAATATTATGGTAAGAAGACTACTATTTTACCAAATAGTTCTTCTCAAAATTTGTGTTTCCTTCTCTTTTTATATTTATTTTTCAATTTATCATTTGTGCTAAAGAAAATTGGTATAATTTGAGGCATATATATATATATATATATATATATATATATATAATTAATTTTTGAACAATTTTAGTTACGAATTTGGAATATGATAAGCATACATTATCTACAACAAACACTTAACGTTGACATATAGTGGGAACACTAAGTCACTAAAAGTGTGACTCTTGAACTCTCCTCTCCTTTTTTCAATTCTTTTTTAGCAACAACTCGTGAACTCTATTTTTTTTTTCTTTTTTCGTCTGAACTCTAATATACTTAATTTTTGTGTTGTAGCGTGAAGCTTGACGTGTGCGTAGGCAAATGGGCTCTAAAGTCTACTACCATTAATAGGAGTATATAATCGTGTATAATATAGATAGATTAAATTATTGATAAAAAAGTAACTTATATGAAATTTTCATATAAATTATATTAGTTATACATTTTCCATACTTGGATTTATGAAGTTTAAACGTAGCAAGATATTAAGTATTTTTTTATTTTAATATTTTTGTTAATTAAGTAGTGCAATAGAAATTTGAAAAAACAGAATAAGAATAGGAATTTATTGATGATGTCACTATAAATTCTGTAAAATCTATATCTCAAATTGATCCAAATAACTCGTTAAATGTTTCATAATAAGAGTAATCGAAATTAATGTTGATTTTTTTTTTTAAATTAACTTTTGGACTTATTAATTACTAAGTGAAACAATATTAAATAGACAATGGAGTATATATTAAACAAATAGATAGATTAATGCATCGCAAGATCCTTGAGACATGGCAACTTTAGTCATAAAGAAGAGCACGAGGACTTCAGGTCTATGATATGTTTCCATACTTTAGCTTCCCAAGGAACAAAAATGTAAATCAAGTGTGGAGTGTCTAGAACTAAGAAAATTTCAAGAATAAAATTGGGACAAGTCTCCGGTTGGGCAAATATATATATATATATATATATATATATATATATATATATATATATAATCCATTGCTAACCGCAGTTATGAGACATATATTAAGTAATTTAATCTCAGTTATTGATCAGATAATTTTACGAATGTGATTGAAAAAGAGATCATTTATATACATCATTAATAAAAACGTGGTTGAAATATTTAAAAATTTTAAGACATATCCATGCATCTATTAGGGATATATATGATTTAAATTTCAAACAATCTACGTTATTATTACTGTCGTAGCTTATAAATAATATTTTATAATACTTTATGAACCAATAAAAAAGGGTCACGTGTTTTGGCAGCCGTGAATATGATTTAAATTTCAAATAATCCACGTCATTCTTATTATCATGGTCTATAAATAATATTTTATAATACTTTATAGACTAATAAGAAAGAGACACGTGTGTTGGCTGTTGTGGATGTAATTTAAATTTCAAATAATTCACGTCATTGTTACTGTCGTGATCTATAAATAATAGCTTATAATAGTTTATGGACCAATAAGAAAGGGTCACATGTGTTGGCTGTGATAATTAACCACGCCGGTAATAATTGTGTGGTCTATGAATATTAATTTTATAATAACTTATAGACCAATAAAAAAGGGTCCCTATTACAATTGTTTTATACATCGGTGGATAACTTCTCGTCATTGAATATTTGCATTTAAGTGGATACTTTCATCGTAGATAACTACTCTTCCATGGATATTTGTTCAACAATGGATAACTGCTCATCGGTGAATATTTGCACTTCGGTAGGTATTTGCTCATCAGTGGATAACTGCACATATGTACATATAATAACTATATAATAATAACAATCTTTATAATAACTATATAAATAATAATATAAATATCCTTACCATAAATAATAATAACTATATAATAATAATAATCCCTATAATAGCAATATAAATGATAATATAATATATCATTACCATAAATAATAATAACTATATAATAATGACAATATCTATAACTATATAATAATAACTTCTACAATAACTATATAAAATATCATTACCATAAATAATAATAACTATATAAATAATAATTTGACGACTGTGCCACTAATAGAGGTGTGGTTGGATATTTGACTTTCTAGAATTGGTCAATTTATAATACTTTATGGACCAATAATATTTATAAATGATATAAATAATATTTTACTATTGTGGTCTATAAATAATATTTTATAATATTTTATCGATCAATAAGAAAGGGTCACGCAGATAGTCTCCTGTTACAACTATTGTATACCTTCAGTTGATAACTGCTCAATCGGTGGATATTTGCACTTTAGTGGATATTTGCACTTCAGTAGATATTTGCTCATCAGTGGATAACTATTCTTTAGTGGATATTTGCTCCATTTGTGGATAACCTTCACATGTGAATCAACTAGTATTATAAAATAATATTTGTAGACACGCCAGTAATAGTGGCGTGTCTACAAATATAGTTTCTTATTACCACAATGAACCCTAATTCTTCTTCCTTCTTTCTTTCTTTACTAATTTACTGTATATCTCTTTTGACGATGTTAGTTCCTTCATCATCTATTCATCTCCTCATCTTTGCATCTATAGTCTACAAATTTCAAGTAAGTATTATCTTTAATTTCTATTTCATTTTCTAATTTTAGAACAATAGTTATTTTTGTCTACATTTAGTTGAAATATTTCAAAAAAAATTCATATTTTTTCTATTGCTTATAATGCATATTTTTTCATATTGCTAGTGTTCTAAATATGATGCATGTTTTATTTTATTTTATTTTTTTGTGATTTTTTCAGGTTAAAATGAATAATATTTATCGGGTCTTTATGAGGCTAGTGTTATCAATAATCAAGTTAATCACATATCAACTCGAATATGAAATTATCAAGAGTCTTCGACCATTCGTTGTATTCAATAGATCAATGGTACCTATAACGAGTGGTGTCAATGTCTAAGACCGGAGCAAGATAAATTGTTGGAGCGGATTGGATTTGGCGTATTTTGTCAATCCAAGTATACTTTCAAGACATGGTCCTCGTTATCAACATTCATAAATATATCATAATCCGAATCATAAAAAAAATTTGTCGACATTATATATTTTTTCGTTATCACTTATTTTAAAATTAAAAAGGTGGAGAGTAGAGAACCTGGTGAAAATATCAATCTCAGATATGCTGATCTGATCATCTGTAACAAAGAATTTTTTTTAATAAATAAGTTAGATTAAAAAAAATTGTACATAAAACGAGAGAACGAAAAAGAAAATTTACATGCGGCAGAATAAGATAATATTTTTGACCTAGGGTTTTTACCATAATATATGCCTAACGAACGAGACAACATAGCAAGGAAGCGTGTTAAAAAAGTACAAAGCTTCTGTAATTATAATTGGCGGAAAGGCCATATTTTTTTGGTTGATTAATCTGAACTCTTGTATCATTCGATCAACGATTTGAAATGTGTTAACTACGAAAATGCTGATAGCTAACGTTAGTTATGGATTGACCACTTATATATATATAAATTATCTTATTTTCTTTTTACAACTTGCTGGCTACTTATATCAGTTATATTTATGAATAACTCTTAGCATCCCTACTATATCACATTTTTTGTTACAAATGATAGATATGACTAAAACAAAATATTATAATCCACATAGAAATATCAATCATATCATATAATTTATAGTAATTTTCAAAATAAAATTAAAAAATTAGTAGAATACAAACATTTATATAATCAAAAAAAATTAAAAGAATACAACGATTTATTATATACTTATATTAATTAGTTATAGATCTTCGCTATGAAGTCCTTTATTGGAACAAATTTCTTTACCTGTTGCTGCCTAGCCAGCTGTAATTGATTAATTGGTCCTCCAGAAGACTTTGAATCTTCAAAGAATCCATTTGAACTTTGACAAAACTTATCTTTCTCCATTTGTCTAATGCGTTTGTGTGTATATTTAGTAAACTATTAGATTAATTATAACAACATATCTCTTTATATCATTTTTATATAGTAGATCAAATAATGGAACCAATTTAAAAGGCTTAGTGTTGACAACGATGATTGAATCAATTATTTTACAAATTGAAAATAATATCTCTGTGATAATATATCTCAATTTCTAAATTTCAATTGTCCCCTAACTGTACTACTAGTTATCTACTGGTCCAACGCTCAAGGGTTTCTTCTACTTTTTATACCCTTCTCTGGTAAATCTTCGTTCATTTTAAAACCAGAGATAGATTTCTTTTTTAATATTATACTTCGTATTATTTGTAAAGTTTATAATTTTATTTATGATATAAATTTATAAAAATTTGTGTTCAAGAATATTTTTTATATATTTCATGATATCTTACTAAAATTAAAAGAAAATTTCTACTTTGACTTCGAATTCTCAAACCTATTTTATATAAACTGAAATTTATTTTTAATTTTGAAACGGAAAGGGTAATATAATATATTTCAGAAAAGTGTTAATTAAACAATCTATCTCGATTTATTTATGTTGATCTCGTTTACTTAATTTTATAACTGATAATTTGATGTTCATTTTCAACATTCTAGGCGTAATATATTTATTTTATAGATCCTCATCAATAGCATATCCCAGTCTTCTTCAAACTAATAATAGTTTAAATTTATTTGTTGTGAGTGGTTGTGAACACGAATATGCTGCTTAATTAAATATTAAACGTAAATAAATAATTGTGCGGGTACGCAACATTTTTGAAGGAGCACGGCATTGTTTGGTCTCTTTTATTTTGTTAGTTCGTTTAGGTCTTATTAAACCAACTAAGAATATGAGTATATTCAGATGTTATATTATTTAAATTATTTTTTTAGTTTATTATTTATATTTTAATAAATTTAGTTTTATCTTAATCCAACAAGATAAGAAAATGAAGCTGAATGAAATAAAATTAGATAAAATAATAAAATAGATTAATTCAGATATTTAAAGTAAAATGTTAAACAAATAATTAAATTTATATTCTTACATTCCCTCATTCAATCCTACGTTGGAAGAATATTTAAAAAATTATGAAAATAACTCTCTCTATCCCATCTTATTTGCAACCCTTAATTTTTTACAATTATTAAAGAAAAAAATATAATTTAATTAAAATATTTATATTGTCCTTTGAAATGAGTAGTGAGAAATGAATTAATATGAAATTGATAAAAGTAGTAAGAAAGTAAAATGATTAAAGTGAAATGATGTGACATAAAATAAATTTTAATAGGATAGTTTGGATAAATTAGATGAAAAAACTTTTCATATATGTTAATGTTGCAAATGAATAGGACGTCTAAAAAAGAAAATCGTTGTAAATGAACCGAAACAAAAGGAGTATATAATTGATGTAGAAAAAGTTGGGATGAAGGTGCATATATGGAAGTAACAAATTATTTTTATACTCCCTTAGTTCCCAAAAAGAGTTACATTTGAAAAGAATTTTTTTCAAAAAAGAGTTACATTTAACATTTTTCTTTATTATTTTACTATAAATTAAAAAAATTTCAATTACAAACTTATAAATCTCATCATAAATTAATGATTAATAACAAATTTTATGAGAAAAAATTATTATTTATATATTTAATTTTTAATTAAAATAAAAAATTAATAATTGTCAAAAATCTAAATATTATCTTTTTCTGTGGAACGGAGGGAGTGTTATTTTGTTGTCAAATGCAAATAATATGTCATCGTGTTTTTTAGCTAATATCAGGCGTGAGATGGCTAATCATACAGTGTTAACGTTATATTTTGAATAAATTATGGAATTATCATATACTGCCGTACATATTACTCATTCTGATCAATCGTTTTTAGTTTTCAAAATAAATAGTTTTAATATCTTTTCGACCTTAGACTTGATCACAGTCGTAAAAATTTCCCAATAATCATTTTGTCTAGCAATAGATGCGCGATCTCTATTGTCTAACGTTATTAATTCTGATTAAACTTTCATTTATGTGTTAGATATTGATTTATTGTTTAAATTCGTATACCATTTTTTACAACATTGATCTTAATCATATCAATATTTTTATGAAAATTGATCAAATAAAATTAATTTTGTTAATTCAATCTCATATATTTGTATTTTCATAAATGAATAACATAAGATGCTTAATTAATATTTGTAATATACTAATTTTAAATTCCTTGATATTTTATGTATTTTGTCTAATAAAGACCTTTTTTATTATCATGGGCGAGACTCCTATTATTACCATCTCAATTCTCACATTGTTCTCATAACAATGTTATATGTGTGTGATCTCTTTTAGGCACCTCAATTTAAATAAGTTGCATTGCATACGTCCATCGCTCATGATTTTTTATTCCTTCTAAAATTAAATTTTAAAATTTTGAATCAATCAATATATAATTTACATATAAAAATTTAGATCAAAACGCTAAAATTTTATAAACTCACGTAACATTTCCCAACTTCATATTCGATATAGACAAATAATTCTCCTTTGGAATATTATAGTAGACACAAATTGAAACAATGCTTATCAAAATTATAATGGAATAAAAGATAAGAACTATATATATAAATGGAAAAGGTGATATGAAAATAGGGAGAAACCGAAAAGTACGTGAGAAGTGCATGAATTTCATAATTGTAGCTGAAAAGCAAAGAAAGGATATCACTAGAATGCTGCGCTGCTGACCCAGCAGTGCATGGAAAAGTAACTTATTCGAAAAAGGTAGATCTCCTAATTAAGTTGGTGACATTTGAAAACTACTTTTCGCCCATGCATGTATAATCACGTTTTGCTTATGAATATTTTTTGGATATTTGTAGAATACAACTCAACTTTTTTGTAACTTTAGCATGCATGACTTGAATTAAATTAAGATGAGTAATCTGTGGTTCTTTATGGACTTTTCTGCTCTTCCGTGGGAGTTGAAATTCTATTCCCTTCTCACAAATTTTTATTTTAGGATACTTAATATATAATTTGTGTGAATATCTATTTTTACTTGGTTTATTTTTTCAAAAAATTCTAAAAATTGTGTATTTAATTCCTAATACTTGAACATAGTATGGTTCATATGTGCATAATAGTTGCTTTAAAGTGATGGAGGAGTATTTTGATATAAAGTATGTCGTAATTAAAAAAAATTGTCGAAAATTTTGAATAATAATAGTTGTATTAATTAACTTTAATTAAATGATACGAATTTTGAAATTCAGTATAAGGTCATTTGATTTAAAAATCATAATGTATATCTAGTTTTAAAATTGATGATAGTAGAAACATACTTTATTGAATATAATTTTTTCTTTTTGAATATTTTGGCTTTTGGTATTCTTATCGGTTCGTAATTTAAATTGTTCATCGATCTCTTAAGTCGTGTGCGAATAAAAATTTTACTCGAATTATCTTTCACAATAAAACAAGTGGAAATGCATTATATGTATATATCCTGCGGCAAAGAAACGTATAGTATTTCATTAGCAACAAAGAAGATAAAATTGGATTTTGGTCCCCAGGAGGGGAATTAAGAAGTGTGAGAAACTGAAAAATTTTAAATATATTTTATAATAAGAAATAATTTATTTTTGTGTTATTATATTTTTTTTTACATGGAGGTTAGTTTTTTAAATATGAATGATAAATTTATATCTACAATGAAAAATTTATGATGATGTAATATCCATGATGATGAGGTTAAGTTCCTTAAAAAGGTATCAAAAAGGGGATTAGCAAATCCCATATAAGTTCATATTGAACAGCACGGAGGAAGAGGAGAGGGTTACGTAACTTGGGTGATTACGTGTTTGATTAAAAACGGTTTAGGTGGTTAAGTTTTCATGCATGTAGGACAACAGCTGTTTGCTATCAAGAAGTCATGATGAATAGCCGTTTTACAGTCCAAATTAACCAATCGTTTTATTCCAATGCGTAACCTTAGCTTACTGCCTTTGAGCTCTATAAATACCTCATTTGAGATGAAATTTTAATTTCTTTACCAAAATTTCTCTTTTCAGAGTTCCGTTTAAACTTATCATCTTCATAAATTTCCAAGTTCTTCTTTCGGAAAATTATTTTCAGAACAGCTTTGATTTCACCCTTAAGAACAAGGAGGTAAGAATTTGGAACCCTACTCAGTTCTTTCGTGCATAGCATTAAAGATTTATGCTAAGTTCATATTCTTTGCATCTTCATAAGACATCATAAGCTGAGTTTGAGCATGATAGGTTTTCCATCGTAGCAGTAGCAAGCTCTAATGTTAATCTCTAATGAGATGTTGTTAATCTCTAATGAGATGATGTTAATCTTTAATGAGATACTGTTAATCTCCGATGAGATATGATTGGTCTCTGACGAGATATTCTTAATCTCTGACGAGATATTCGTAGTCTCTGATCAGTTATTTAGTCTTTGATGACGTCAGCTTTAGTCTCCGACAGGCTAAAGTTTAGTCCCCGATGACGTCATTAGTCTCTGATCAGTTATTTAGTCCCTGATGAGAAGTTAGTCTTCGATGACGTCACCCTTAGTCTCCGATAGAATTAAGATGACGTCATCAGTCCCTAATGAGTTGTTAGTCCCTGATGACGTCATTCCTTAGTCTCCGATGGGCTAAGTTCAGTCCTTGATGACGTCATCCATAGTCTCTGATGAAGAAAATTTTGCCGTCTCTGATGAAGGAGATTTCTTAGTCTCCGATAGAGAGAATTCCTAGTCTCTGATGGGCAAAATATGTTAGTCTCTGATGGTTAAAGATATCGGTCCCTGACGAGTTTGTTAATGAGAAAAATTATTTCCCGATACATAGTCTGTTATCAAGGCTATAAAACATTATTTTCTTAAGATTATTTTATGATGTTATTCTTTAAAACAGTAAAAGTTTAAGGACATCACATACGTATTTTCTTTCATAAATTCTTATTAAAGTATTAAAATATTACTTGCTTAGTTTACAGAATCTTTCACTCACCAGTAAGTTGAATTTGAAACTTTGTTGCAAAGGAACGAGGCAAGTATATTATCACTCCTATGCTTATTTCAGTTTAGCGCATGATCAATTGATCCGACATGCACACAAAGTTATGATATTTAATTTCCTTGTGAATCATAATGCTATGCTTTAATTTCTGCTAGCATGATATGAATATAAGTGCATGGATATAAAGAAACTTTGCTCTTTTAGCTATTTTTTTTCAATGTTATATCTGTGCAATAAATGAGAATGCTATATTCCTTGAATGATTATGCCACATGGATGGCTAGAGGAAAGGAAGGGTGCTGATTTGTTCTTCACCTGACCTAGAGGTATTTTATGTGACTACGTACGTTCACACAAGGAGGGATCATGCGGGCACAGTTAGGTCAGCTGTATACCGCATGGTTAGCAGATCTAGCGGTTTAAGCCCCCGATGGATATTTTTACTTCAAGGAAGTTATGCTTTGTTTTAAGAAGGATTACACAATTGTTTATCATCAGTAGTCCTAAAAATTCCTTAAAGATTTCTGAGGCATTAGTTTTGATTCACTAAGTCTCTTAACAAAAATTGAATTCTTTGAAACATTCCAGATTTGCTTTCCCAATTTATTTACATACTTGCTGGGCGTAAATCGCTCATTCTTGTAGAATTTTAATGTTTTGCAGGACAGAATATAAAGGTTGAGCCCTCAGACAAAGGAAATGCAAAAATGATCGGTTATTAAAGTTGGCTAGCCTTATAATGTCAATAAGGAGGGAAGAAAGGAAGATGATCTAAGAAGTGATGTTTTGAATTATAGTATATAGAAATAGAATAACTTCCGCTGTAAATGTAACATTTTGGGTTGTAATAACTCTTTATTACCGTTTCATTCAGTAATTATTCTATGAATGGATGTGTGGTTATTTTTTTCTTCTTTTGACAAGCCCTGATCCAGTGAGGAGTTTTGGGGTCGTCACAAGAAAGAAGCTATATTTTGAAATTTATTTAGGTTGCGTAATTGAATGTAATAAAATGACGTAAAAATAGAATAAATGAATAAGATGAAACTAAAAAATAAAAGACAAAAATTATAAAATTATAAGAGGATGCGACAAAAATCATTCATTTTTTTTTTTGTTACAAAAGGCAAAAGTTCCGGAGAGAACATTAAACAGTACATAGTCTAAATGAGGATGCACCTAAGTAATTCCCATGAATAAGCGTGTTGATCCTACTAGAAGAATCTATAACACAAAAACGACAAAATTTATTCTTTATTTCATTCATTCTTACAAGATTATGTATGTTTTTAAACATACCAACCATCCTAGATAAAACTAGTCAATTCCATCATTTTTATTCTCCTACTCGATCTTCTCATACTTTATGATACTTGTCTTCCACCACTATTTTTCTTCTTAGTTATCTATTCAATTATCTTGTCATTCAATTCCTTTCAACCTTTTGGATTACATGAATGGAATCGTAGGGAGAATGAATCAAAAAATTACAAAGAATTTAGTGAAAAGAAATGGTTGAAGGAGAGATGAGAAGATATATGAGAGAGAATCACAATTAAGAAAAAAAGAAAAAGAATAAATTATTTTTTCTCCTTAATTACTCATGCTATGAAATTGTACGTGGAATAAATTATTCATTTCATTACCATCTCCTATAAAATTATAAAACTTGTAATCTCCTTTAGCAATTACTTTTTGGATCAAATTCATTTGTCCTCTCATTTCATTTTTCAAATTATGCTGGCTTAAGTTGTGTTTGGTTGTTTGTAATGGAATGAGTGAGAATGAAATGTGTAGATAAGAAGAAAAATAGAGTTAAAAAGAGACAAATATGATAAAATTATGAGAAGAGTACGTGAATGAACAAATATTAGATAAAAGATAAGAAGGGTATATATAAAATTTTGATTGTGATAGAGTAAACAATATCCATCTAATATTTAACAAAATGTTATTAAAATACACAAAATCTTATGGGAATGAATGAAGCTAGTAAAAAATAAATATTACACATGAATAGTCTAACAAATCTAGTAAAGTTTATTTTATTCTTATAACATTTTATTTTATCAAATCAAAAGCATTATTATAGACGCTTAATTACTGACAAAATAAGCAACGAGAATAAAAGTGAATTAAAAGAAGATGGTAATAATATAAGACCATAAGTGAAAAATTATGAGAAAACGATCAAGTTCAGAATATAAAATGTAATAGTATAAATATCTGTGTATTTTAAGTAATACTCCCTCAATTCCAAAAAAATAATAACATTTATAGAATAAAATTTGTTCCAAAAAAATATTTGTATAATTTTTTCATTATAATGTCATATTTTTAAAAATTTGTCATTACAATCTTGTTGTATGATTTTTAATTGAACATTCATAAAAAATTTAATGAGAAAAACCTATTATTTCTAATATAATTCTTAATTAAATATACAAAATTAAAAATTGTCAAAAATTTAAATATTGCTTCTTTTGTTTTTTTAACTGAGGAAGTAATATGTTATTTTCACCCTTTCATTTCAGTGTCTTTCGTTCTCCTAATTATTTATCATTCCCTTTTATTATTATCTTGCATTTCTGTTCTCATTATTAATTATAAATATTCTCATTTCAATATTTAGATTTAAAGAATAAATCCATACAAAATGGATAACTCATGTGAATATTCTAAACTGGGATTTGGGAGGAAATGCCTCGCCAATTAAGTCGCTGGAAAATTTGGATGTTTCAACAATAAGTCAATAATAAAATACTAAAAGGATATGTTTGGCAAGTGAGAATATTAGTACAAGAATGGGGATATCATATTTGTTTATAAGATATCTAAAAATAATTCTCGTCTAATATTATCATACCCACGTTTGGATACATCAAAAAATATCTAAGAACAAATATTTAAATAATAATAAAAAGTTATTGACGACGGTAAAGGTTGGATGGTAGTTGCAATGATGATAGAATAGTTGTGATGGCCGATGGTCTGGTGTGGTAGTTGGGTGGTTGGCGGCGACAGTGAATGTGGTCAACGATGGTAGTGGTTGTGATAGTGGTTGGGTGGTCCGCGATAGCAGTGGAGGTGATCGACAATGGTGGTGGTATTTGACAGTGGTGATGGTGAATGGGTGGTTGATGACGACAGTAGAGATGGTCAGCGGCGATGATGGTGATTGAGTGGTCGGCGACGACAGTAGAAGTGATCGGCAATGGTGATGACAACAACGGTGGTCATAGTGATACTGGCTGAGTGGTTGACGATAGTGACAAATAATTTAAAGTAAAAACTCAATGAGAATATTATTTTTTCAAAGGTAGTTCCATTAAAATGTAATGTCTTACCCTTTATATATGAAATGCTTACCGTTACAACTAAAAAGGAGATTACAAGTAATATTGAAACTGATTTTAAAATATTCTTAATTGATGAAAATTTTAAAGTCCCTTATTTCAAAGTCAAGTAATATCTTACATTGAAACTAAAAATATCTTACCTATTATAAATGTAATACTTAATATATCATATCTACAACATACATAACAATAACATTATATTTTCTGTCATCAATAATACTTACAAACTATCTATCAACAAAAATAACTAAGAAAACACCATTACTATTATTTTAATATTTTCTTATATAAATCCTCTCTAGTCGTAATTTGAGATGGTGCGGTTGGGAAACCTAGACTTTATTTTTGGTATGACTATAAATTTTTATATAATATTTTCGACAATGAATTATGTTGATATTTATTATTAATTTATTTGTGTGATTAGTATTATCTATTATCACTATCTATTGGAAAATTTTAATTTTGATTTAGATTACTCTCACCGGTAATTACTATTCTCCACCAAATTTATTTGTCGTAGTTTTCCTTGTTCAAATTAACTAATCTTAAAATTTATAATTTATCGGATATACTGTGAATTATAAGAATACATAGTTGATTTTGATAGAATTCTAAGTAAATGATAATATACTTAATACATATAAAAGAATAATCTAATTTTGGAATTGATCAATTTGACCAAAAGTACCAACGGGGATAAGTAAAATTGTATAGAAAGAATAATTTATTTGTTGATGTATAATTTAAAAAATAGTTTATTCCAAAAGAGTTATATTTATATAATTTTCCGTCACCATGGAATATCATTCCAAAAGAGTTATATATATATAGCTAGTCCCTTACCTGATGATCGGATCAAATTCATCTTCTTTTTTTTTTATCGAATTTTCAGAATGTATATTATTTAGAGCATATAGAAATATTTGTGAAACACGGATAAATGTTAGATTAATAATTGCTGATAGGAGAACAAAATTAGAAAGGGAAATATAAAGAAGAGACGAGTCTATGTAGAGTGAACAGTATAAATTAAAAATCTGAACTTAATTGGTCGTCGTAAAAGGTCAGTTCAAAAAATAAAAAAAAATTCTTGAAAATGTCAAGGGTATTTTTCATGCTTATTTTAATTGATGGATCATATATATATATATATTATGTTATATACTCAAACGTCATATCAAAAGTAAAAAATTATAAATACACTCTTATTTCTTCGCCTTAGTTTACGAATTTAAGTATTTTTAGACGCCCGAGATTTATAACTTTTTACTAATGCCCTTACAGGGGTGTCCATAACTTTCTCTTTGAATATATACCGAATAAAAGTTTTAGTTGACAAGATGATTATTTTTACTAGTAATTGACTATTTTTTTTAAATGAGTATATTTAAATTTGGGTTAAAAAATAATAATTAATTGATGTGTGAGTGTGTGCATAATTTTAATATCCCTTCAAAGTAATTTCCAAATAATTAAAATAGGGAAAGTTGTATGTTTAGCGGTCAAAGTTAGAAAAGGGTGATGAGCGATGACTAGGCAAACAAGTCGTAGTTATAGACTTGTAGGTAGCTACTGTAAATTCTAGACCACAAGAAGTAGAAGATAAAGGGGTTGGGGTGGTGCGTATGTAGAGAGTGATGGTAAAAAAATCCCAAATATTTCTCTTGAAATAAAATCTAAAAACTCACCTTGTATTTGGTCTCATCCCACCACCCTTTCTCTTTCTCTCTAGTCTTTAGCCCCCACCCTCTTCCCCTTTTTATTTGCCGAGTCCATTGCCACCGTTTCAACACTCCCATTCTCTCCATCTCAATTCTTTAATTTTCCCATCATATATAAATTTATTATTTACTTCATTTTTTCATGGCCAAAGGCAGTCGACTCTCCATTGATCCTTGTGATCACCCCCTCACACTCTTTCACCACCACCCTCCCTCTGCTGCCATCCTCAATTCCTTCCACCCACAGGACCACCACAGGTGGAAACTTGAACCACCATCTCCGCCACCGCCACCCCCCATGGATCACCACCACCACCACCACCATCATCATCATCAGACTTCCTCAATCAAAAACAGGTTCTCACCACCCAATACCATCCAATTCCCAGTCAATCTCAACTGCACCACCCATGATCCTGATGAACACCACCCCTTGCCGTCCGATGAGAAGCGGCCAATCATAGATGAGATGGACTTCTTTGCCCATAAGAATGATGCAGATAATAATCACTCCGATAGAGTGACAAACAATAGAGATGATGCTGATGAGATTCATAATAAAAATAACAAAGGTGCAAATATATGTGGACCGGATTTCCTAGCAGTAAATGTAAGTACATCCATACACACACACACACATATATATCATATATACATTTCATTAATTAATCTCCACCGATCCTCAACCACTTTTATCCTTTTCATCTGTATTTTTACCGTTTTTATTACATTTAACATTTATTTCCCAATTATATATATATATATATATATATATATATATATATATATATTTATTCTTCCACAGACTGGTCTCCATCTTCTCACGGCAAACACCAGCAGTGATCAGTCAATGGTTGACGATGAAAATTCTCCAAACTACTCCGATGACAGAAAAGTTAAAAGCGAGGTAATTAATTATCAGACGACTCTTGTAATTCCATCTAGTTCTGAACATTATTATCGCTATCAGGAAAATGAGTATCTGAGACGGTCAATGATTCCGTCTCCAGAGAAAATATCCAATCCGTCTAAATACAGTTATTGCAATTAATTTTGACAATTGTATTGTGTATATAGCTAGCAGTGCTTCGAGCTGAATTGGAACGTATGAACGCGGAGAATCAACGACTGAGAGATTTACTGAATGAAGTTACCAACAATTACAGCGCTCTTCAAATGCATCTAGTCACAATTATGCAGAAACAGCAACGCCAGAAGGATGAAGCTGATGAGGAACATGAAGATGGTGATGGTGATGGTAATAATACTAATAGCAAAGTTTTATTATCTAGACAAGAGAGTAGCAGTAGTATGGTACCTAGACAGTTCATTGATATCGGATTAGGGGGTCCAGTCAATGGGGGATCAACAGATCATCGCGACCCTTCATTGTCTAATTCATCCGAGGGTGGTGATCCCTCTAGGACGATGATCAATAGCAAGAACAATTTGGAGGATGTATTGTCGTCTAGAGAAGAAGATGGTCCAAATCTGCAGGGATGGAGTGCTGGTCCTAGCAAGGTCTCTAGATTAAATTCTTGTTCCAAAAATAATGACAATAATAATGTCGATCAGGCCACAGAGGCTACCATTAGGAAAGCTAGAGTCTCTGTTAGAGCGCGATCAGAAGCACCCATGGTACTAATCAATCAGCATCATTTAATTTGATCTTATATGTTATTTATTAATTTTGTTTGTTTTTTTTTTAATTTTTATTGTTTAGATGTTCATATTTTTGTTGTTTCTGTGTTAGATTACAGATGGATGTCAATGGAGAAAATATGGTCAGAAGATGGCCAAGGGAAATCCTTGTCCTCGAGCATATTATAGGTGCACTATGGCTGCTGGTTGCCCAGTTCGTAAACAAGTATGCCTTCTCTACCTACCTTTTTATTATTTGTACACTGTAGATGGTGTCAACTATTACAAATATATCTCTATAAATGTTAATTGTAATGAGAATTTCTCTTCATCGATCTCTTAATCATATAATTCACCAGTAAAACATATATTCTAGAACGTGGGTATATATTATGATACAGTATGATTTTTGGTTGAAACCATTTTTCCCTGTTTATATATATATATATACATCCAAATGATACGTCAAGTTCTAGATATATGTAACATCATTTTCACATATGGACATGCAATGTACGTGACATAGAAGTTTTAATTTCGTATCTCCTAATGTTCAAGTCTATTATTCGCTTTACCATCACTGAGCAGGATATATACTGAAATGTCATGAACACAATAATCTTCAGGTCCAAAGATGTGCAGAAGACAGAACCATTCTCATTACGACATATGAAGGGAATCACAACCACCCGTTGCCACCAGCCGCCATGGCCATGGCGTCGACAACATCATCAGCAGCCCGAATGCTCCTCTCGGGATCAATGCCGAGTGCAGACGGCCTAATGAACTCAAACTTCCTAGCCAGAACACTTCTCCCTTGCTCCTCAAACATGGCCACTATATCCGCCTCGGCGCCATTTCCTACTGTTACATTAGACTTGACACAATCACCAAACCCAATGCAATTCCAACGGTCACAAAACAACAACCAAATGCAACTACCATTCCCAATCAATCCACAACAATTTCAGAACTTGGGTGGGGCCTCCTCTGCTCTTCTGCCACAGATTTTTGGACAGGCATTGCACAACCAGTCTAAATTCTCTGGCCTTCAGATGTCTCATGATCATATGGAAGTTGCTGCTGCAGCAGCAGCTCAATTAGGCCACCAGGGACCCTCACTGGCGGCCCCACCAAGCTCTTTGGCCAACACCATCACGGCCTTGACCGCAGACCCCAGCTTCACCACAGCTCTGGCAGCCGCCATATCTTCGATTCTCGGTGTTGGTGGTGCTGGTGGTGCTCAGCATAATGATAGCCCCAACAACAATAATATCACAACCACCAGCAGCAACAATAGTGGCAGCATGACTACTAAAAAATAGGCAGGTCCGTTTTTTCAATTTTTATTTTTATTAAAGTAATAGGGAAATTTGATATATTCTCAATGTTTTTGGGTTTTTGTTTTTGTTTCTTTTTTTTTTTTTTTGCATTGTTTGTCCTCTCCATCTTTTTGAGTTCTTGTTAATATTTTTAGTCATATGTTTGAGAGATGGAAAGTGAGACTATACGTGTTAATTTTGTAGGGGCAGAGTTGGATTAGACTATGATAATAATTTAGTTTTTTCATTTTCTTTTCTATTTTGTTTGAATAATGAGATCCGATTTGTCGGTCATTATATAATCAATGTAAACGCAAAAATATATAGGATATTATTTTTTTGTACGGACACGGAAATTTTGTGTGATCCTGACTATATTCTTCTGTATTTTGTCAATATTTTTTTGTAATTTTCTCTATATCAAGCCAAAACAAAGTTAAAAAGAAATAGCCGGAGGAAAGTTAAAACCTTAAAGCATAAAGTAAAGGGAGGTTTTGATCAATTTTGTTTTGTTGTCTACAATGGTGTCTTTTTTCCTGTTTCGCTTTCTTTACAGTTATATATAGAGAGAGAGACACACACACATACACTGAAATAATTTATTTCAATTGAAAATAATTATTTGATTATTATTTCATAAAAGCAAATAAAATAACTGCTAAAATATTATATTATGTTAAGGGTACATAATATTCCCTCAATTCTTATTTATCTGTCATTTTAGAGAGAAGATATTCATTTTTATGTCACTTGTAAATTGTAGTAAAATATTATTCACTTAATTTTGGGTAACACTTTTATATTTAATTTAATTTAATTTGTTTCTCTTTCATTATTTTTAATAAATTTTAAAAGGATAATATTAAAATTCATATTTTTTTCAATTAAATATAACATTATATTTAATTTTTTGATAAAAATATTTTTCACTTCCATTACAGGGAGTATTGATTGGATGCATGGTAAGTTAATGCATGTAGTAAGTCAAGAATAGAGTCAACAATATCGTCGGAAAGTAGATAGAAAATGAGGGATTTGTTTGACACGGAAAGAAAAGAGAAAGAGGAGATGGAGAAATTAATATATATATTGAGAGAGAGAAAGAGAGAAATATGGTTGCTTGTTTTACTTGAATTTGTCTAGCACCTCGTTGATTACTTTCTTGCCCCCACAATGACAATACTAGTAAGTCTAGGCAATTTTGAGAGTAAAAAATACATATCCAAAGCGATGACTACGTCCCTTTATCCTTTTTGTATGCATCTATCCTAGTAGAAACGATGCGTGCAATGCATGATAATATATATATATATATATATATATATATATATATATATATATATATATAATATAAGACTAACAAGATTATCATCAATTTAAAAATAAGTTAAAAAGGGTTCTACACTGTAACAACAATTAAAAATTTACCACAATAAAATTATTCAATAAAAAGAAAAAAATAAAATTCTAAGATTTTAGATTTAATAAATTATTTGAAATTAACATAA
The DNA here is from genome assembly GCA_014636745.2 of Centella asiatica. Lineage (NCBI taxonomy): Eukaryota > Viridiplantae > Streptophyta > Magnoliopsida > Apiales > Apiaceae > Centella > Centella asiatica. Next base: position 17,370,223 of record CM025782.1, read on the forward strand.
AGTAAAATATATTTACTACTAGGCCATGTAAATTATTTTAGATAACTATAATAACTAAAAAAATGAAAATATAAAAACAACTTTAAATAATATTATCAATGAAAGAATAACTTAACTCTTATTTTGAAAAATAAAAATAACCACGCAAATTTTAAATTTATAAATATAAAATTAATGATATTGTACACAATAAAATGAACTATTTGTTATTGTTGCTCTAGATGGTTCAAGGATTTATAGAATGAGAGTTTAATACAAATCAATAAAAACTGCAACTTCTTTCGATTCTTTAAAAATAATAGATAACCTTGGGGAATAATAAAGAATCTCAAGAATACAGTGTATAAAAATATTAGATTATATCAATCAATAAATAATTGTTTTTATTGATTTTGAATCTGAAATACAACCAGATAATCAAAATTGTTGATACCAGCTTCTTTATTTTGTTTAGTGAAGAACAACTACAATCTAGAATATAAATCTTAGCCTCTCAAGTTCTAATAACTTGTTTTTCTATATCTCTCTCAATATTTAACTCTCTAACTTTTGATACAGCTTCTCTCTTCTCTATAAATCAATTATAGCTAATATCTCTATATTTTTCTCTTGATATGTGTATGAGATGTATTTGGGATGCTCAGAGATATGTTGAAATGTTTTGAGATGTGTTTTTCTCAGCTGCTCTATCTTTATTTATAGACATAACTTCCTTCTTCAAGTGTTCATGATGAACAATTGAGAGATTTCCTTTATGATAAATATCTCTGAATTTCTTTGGTAATTGCAGCATAGCTTCTCAGTTACATAATGTTTGTTGCACACCATCTTTATGTGCTCAAGTTATCTCTGTGCATCATCTCTGGTTTAAAGTTATCTTTGTGCATCATCTCTAGTACTCAATCTCTCCTTATTGCACCAGCTTTCTTATTTTAATTTCAGAGCACTAACTGCCTTAAGAGACTACTACAGTCAACATATGTCATCCTTATGTCATCTTCAATATCCACTGATGGTCATTATCTATTAATGAGTATATTATCCTCCGATAACCATTTATCCTCTTATGACCATTTATACTTTGATGCATATTATCTGTTGATGGTCATTATCTGTTGATGAAGGACTTTTATCCATTGATTACCATTTATCATTTAATGCATATTATTTGTCGATGGTCATTATCTACTGATGAAGAACTTTTATCATATAATGACCATTTATGTAACCATTGATAAACAACTTATCCATTGCTGCAACTCAACTGTTGATGAGTGTTTAAGTTTAGTTCAACATCAGTTTAGCAATCTTCAATCTTCAAGTTCAATTACTACTGTTGCAGATTTATCAAGTTCATTCTGCATAATGAACATGTGTTTGCAGAATATCATTTGATGGTTGTTGTGATGATTTATCCTCTAATTTATTTTTTGATGTACATTTTACACTGTCAGAGGATAACTTTCACTAACTTGTCTATTATCCGCTAATGAACAGTTTACACTGTTAGAAAATAATACTTAGACAAAGCTAGTTGTTATTTCAGTTTCAGTACAATTACAAACTCTAACAATTCTAAGTATTATACATCATCATCAAATGATATAATTCCTAACACTATTAATCATGTGTTTTATACAAAAAATTGTTAAAAATTAAAAAATAATACATATTAGATCCAATTATTTTAATTGATCCAAGAAAACTCATAATGTTCACGGGTCGGTAAACTAATATATATTTTTTATCATCTAATAATAGCATATATTTCTTGATTCAAGGTTGTAATTATCCTAGCAATGATTGTTAATGTTCTTCAGTATTTCATGGAACCCAAAAGGATAAAAAATAAAATTCTTCAATCTTACCTAACTCCAGTGTATTTAAAAGAGATAATCACGGGCCGACATAATCATTGGAATTAAATTTCATAGCAGTCAGCTCATTTTTTAATTATTCCCATCAAGTGATATTGTTTTATTTATTACCAAAATTACCCATTTCCTTCCCATTTCAACTTCCCCCTTCTGTTAGAACTGAATAACCTCAAGTGATTGTAGAAGGGGGGTGGTTGAATACAAACACTATAAACTTTTCGATTTTTAAACTTAATTAACAAAGACTGGAATAGCTCCAAGGATCAGAAAAACTGTACTGAACTTAAAATGAATATACAAGCATTCAAGTTAAAACAGTGTATTATAACTTGGTATTTTTCTGAAAATCTGTTTAATCACAAAGTGATTAACAGCTACAAATCTGTAATAAATTACAGTTTCTTTTTCTCACTCACTAGATACTTATTTCTTTTTGAATATTTCTCTCAAGATCTATTACAAATCTTTTCTCTAGTGTGTGTGTTGTGCCTTAGTTGGTTGTTTCGTGTAACAACTCTTTTTGTATATGTATGAGATCAGGTGTAGAATCCACGTGCTAGACGTGCTGCCTTTTTCTACATAACCGCAGTATATCTCATCATTGTCCTTTCTGAGAAATGTGTCAGACTGCTTTTAGCAGGTGTTGCTTCTTTTTCATCCCCTAATCTTCAAACATTTAATGTTTGAGAGCTGTTATTGGACCACCAAATTTCAAGGAATATCTTTCCAGGTGTACCCCTTGCTTCTATGCCAAGTGTCAATGATTTGATTGCAAGTCTTAATGACAAGTGGACTAGGTCATAACCATTCCATGATAACAAGTCCTAATGTTGACTTGATCGGTGCTTTTAGATCCCCTGATGACAAACCCTGATAGAGACTTGATCAATGCTTCACTATCTATTGATGATAAGACCTACTTGTATCCACTGATGTAGTGTTTAGCATTCTCCCTTATGGTTTCTTTGATGGGTTTTACAATTTATTGTTAGAGTGTATGCCCTAGTAGCCAATTATGTAATGAATGTGACACTATATTTATGTTATGTTTTGGTTAAATGATAATTTCTTTTATTATGTTTTATTTACTGCGTTATATAAATGTTAACATCATAAATGTCCTTAGAAAAATGATATTAATTATATGGATTCAAGTATGTGACTTGAATATGAGATCAAATATGTTATATATATCATTATTCTTAAATGTCCCTAGTCGATTATTATTATTAGTGGGACAACAATAATACATTGAGACTAGTATGTGGATTGACTGATGGTCACATCTCATTGGTCATAAATATATACGAGATATATTAAGTTGATGCATAGGTACCATGTTAGAGAACAGTGTACTGGACAGACCCACCATGAGAATTCTACATGGAGCATTATGTTGTGTGTCATAAGTAATTCTCATAGTAACAATGATGTAATGGTCCTTCGACCAGAAATCATAACATTTCTACATAAGGAGTTATGTGTTTTGACATTGCCAAAAGTCACTTTTAACCGGATGGTCGATAAAGGTGATTGTTGGATGCATCATGAGTTATGTGAGAAATGAGAATGATGTAGATGGAATTTAACCCTCCTATAAATTAGGGGTGATATCTATAGGCTTCTTAATTGAGTGAAATTATGAAATGCATGACCATGCTCAAATAGAATTTTGTTTCATATAGTCTACTCATTGATCAAGAAAACTAAGATTAAATTGTGAAGAGGATGACAAATCCATGCCTTGAATTTAATCTTAGATATCAAGGTTAAAAGGATTAAATTACATTGAAACATTGGTCACGAAAAGGTTGTGTCGAATCAACGACTTTATTATTACTTAGGTAACAGTGATGTATTACTAGATGCCACTCACTATTTATAATTTTATAATATGATTTAAATTATTGTCAACGTAATAATAACGTACATGGTCGTACACTAAGAACATTCATTAATGAGATATAATTTAAATGTCAGTGATTTTAATATATCAAGATTGATTTTATTTAAATCATGACTTTAAATTGTATGTATGTAATCTATATATATATTAGAGTCCATTGGAAAAAAATACGAATATATATTTATTTGACATATATATTAATTAAGTGAGACTTGATTAAAATATATAATAAATATAAAATTCAGATTTTATTCTCCTAATTAGATTAGGGTTTCGAATTACTTTATACACAACTATATATAGGATATATCAGTTGTTCTCTCCAATATACGTTTTCTGAAAACCCTAGCCGCTCATAAGAGAGAGTCTAGAGTTGAGAGAAAGAGATAGAAACAGATTCAACAACTAGTATTGCAATTCTCCTTGCTTCGGATCATGAGACGATTCGTGGCGTGTTCGTGTGGATACCTTAGAGGCGTTGTCCAATTGGATTGCGTTAAAGATTCAGAGACGTTCAACACCCTCATTAAAGTTTTGGATTCTGCAAGTTTATCCGTAAAATCTTAAACCATCTGTATTAAATTGTTTCACATGGATCCTCGAGTTAGGGTTTCATTTTTTTTAAATCATTTTTTCGCTGCGTTTTATTTGTCAAAACCCTACATTTATGTTATCCCTTGATGCAGTGTTCGAACTTCCCCTGATTGTTGGCCCTTTGATGTCATCCCCTGACGAGGTCATCCCTTGACGAGTTCCCCTGACAATATCATCCCCTGATGCAGTATTTTAGGTTTTGTTTGGAATGTTTGATGTGCGGAATACTTGAATGTTTAAGTAACAGTAGACATCCCTTGTCACTGTCAAGTCTTTTTTAAGTATTCACTAATGACTTGTCTAGTGAAGTTAAGACCTTCCCCTGATGACTGAGTTGTCCATCAGTACATGCAAAACTTGTGCAAATATACTAAGATTTATAGAATACCTTCAGTATTTACAAATGCACATTTATTCATTTATAATAGAATTATCATCAACAACATTTATATCTAACACTTTGATGTAGGGTGGTCAGCCTACAACCTCCGATAGCTTAAATTAACTTTTTGATATACACACAAGAAGTCGATTTAAGGATCTTGAATAAATCTCACGTTCAATACTACTCGAATCACACGAATAGGGTTTTGTTTATATCTCATAAACAAGAAAGAAAACGTGCAAGACACTTTTTTGAATTTTGTTTATCAATAATAATCATCTGTTACTAAACAATACAAGCAGCTATTTATAAGCTATTAAAAACCTATTCTTAGTTGGAAAGACATCTACTTTAACAAGGAAAGAAAAACAAACATATTACGACTAGGAAACAAACACAATTCAAACACGGAAAGTAAATAAATACATAAAAATAATATTCGTAACTGTCAGTGGATAATTTGTTCAGTGGATAATTTGTCTTTCGGAGACTAATTATCCCTTGAGGGGTAATTTTGTCTATCGAAGACTAAATTTTGTCTGTTGGAGACTACGTATCCCCTGACGGATAAATTTGTTTATCGGTGACTAATCATTCCTTGACTGATCGAATTTGCCTATTAGAGACTAAGTAACCACTGACGAGTCGAATCAATTTGTTGGAGACTAGTTATCCCCTGACGCCCCATTCTTGCATCCCCTGACATTTTCCTTGGCATTCCCTGATGCTAGTTCTCGACCACGTCTTGGCTAAGCTACAAACGTGTTTGACTCCATTTTCGAAAACAAAGTAATAACATAATTACAAGTACCTCTCAACGGATCATGATACATATTAGGCCAAGTTTAAGTTTATATTCCTTCTTCATAATGCTCCAAACATAATCCCAAGATCCTAAACTCTTCAAGTGTTAAACCTGCTGCAATTGACAAGCTTACTTCAAACTTCTTAGTCCTGGATCGAGTAATCGGACCTCTAAGGCTTAGCTCACCATCAGATCCATGTAGAGTTTCCAAGAAAGATAAATCTAGCTTGTTACACTTCCTGCTCACATCACACCTTCTCTTTCTCATACTCCATTATCTTCAAAATCAATCATCACTAATATCATCGCCACTATATCACGGTCAGCACCATCCACCGTCATTACTATATCATTATCGTTGTCCACCATCGCCGCCACCCTGTGCCATCACTATCGCCACTTGGTAGTATTCAACTTAAATTTTCAAATCTAAACTTTACATAATTTAGATCAAAACATAAAAGTTATAGACCAGAACTTAAAAGTTATGGATGTGAGATCAATTTTTACAGTCAACATCGGGCTCTACTATCATTATCGATTCTCCATCTACATCTCTCCAACATGTCCACTTTTATCACTGTCAAGTTTTCATCTTCCAACTTGCTCATATTTTGCCATCTACTAATTTCTTCGGCAATATCATCTAGATCTTTTCTCTTTGTCAACATTTTTTCTAATGTTGATGAATGAACTACTATCCTCAACTATTGTTACTTTTTTTTTTCTTCTCTTTCTAGATATATTAATTTAATTTTCTAAATAATAACATAAATGATACATATAGTAACACTAAGTACTGTTACTATTAGTATTAAGGTTATTATTAAAGTTACTGTTCTCATTCCTCTATGATTCTTTTTTAATTCTTTATATAATGAGATAAATTTGTTTAGACTTATGAATCAACTAAATACAGTTTTAATAGATAACAACATTGTGAAGAAATAGTAACATATATTCATTTTATCGTAATAAATTTTGTGTTATTATTTATGTGTTACTATTTTCTTGTTACTATTCATGTGTTTGTAAAATCACATTCTCAATTCAAAACAAGTCGCATATAATTTTTTACAAACTAAATAGATCTTATATAACAAAATAAAACTAAAATATAGAAGAATTAGAACAATAACTTCAAGTAGGAGGAGAAAAAAGAGATCATGACTGAAATTAAAAGAGGAGAAGAAAAAAAAACAAGAAGGATGTAAACATAAGGGTAGTATAGTAAAAGTTGTAAAAAACTACGGTCAATAGAAAGAATAAAAAATCAGGAGTACTGCCGAGGAATTTCATTCTCTGCAGTACGGTCAATGTGGCAGTACGAACACATTATTTGAATTATTTTGTTAATTTATCCTATGTATTTCGTTAAACACATGCAAAATTATTATATTTGAAATAGATTAAAAAATTTCACTTTTGTATAAATGAAAAGATAAAGAATGAAAATTGTATAATCTATGTTAAATTATTCTATTATTACTATTATCATTGACTTTCAAATACCAACTCAATAGCTCTGAAGACACTCCCAATCTTTCAGCTTCGACCCATTTGCTTCCTCCATTGATTTATTGAACCTTAAAAGAAGGACGGAGAGAAGAACACTAATTACCAAAGTATTCTTCCCAAATCGATCTACTAAAGTAAACTCTTAAGCTATGCTTCAACTTTGCCGTTGTAATCGAGTAGAGCAGCTTCAATCAGAAAATGGAAATAGAAATCCAGGGTTTGGAACCTGCAAAAATTAGAATAAAAAAGTTTTTCAGTATTTTTCTGCATAATAGGGAATAAAAAAGTGGACAAAAAATGAGAGTAGTAATACGTACAGTCTAAGGTATTTAATTTCAATTTTCAAATAGGAATGATCAAATTTAAAATAGTTTTGTATTCTTATTTATACCAAAAAAAAAATTAAAATAGTTTAATTAACCTTTGAATTTCCATTACGAAGAAGCTATATAATTGTTCTTGTTTTTTTTTTTTTTAATCATACATCAAGATAAAAAAATGGTGTAAAATATGTTAACCTAATGTACCATTAAACACTCGAGGAAATTGTTAGACAAATCTCTCTCTACGAGTATGTGCATATTACATTTTACAAAGTCTTAAAAGGCAACTGCATTTGCTGCCACATTATATTCGATCATAGACTAGTTTACTACGTAGCTCGTGTCAAACAAGAGTTATTTTTTCTATAGTATTAAACTTGTATAAAATGATTTTAATAAATAAAATATATTAATGATTGTTTATTAATTTTTGTAATTCATTATTATTATTATTTAATAATTTTGAATATTAATTCAAATTAGTATTTGTTGTCAATCAATGATTATTTTATTGATATAATATATTAAACTATTAATATAAACATTACTATATATGATTAATATTGTTATGGGTTTCATTCAAAATAGTAATAAGAAAAGAAAAAAAAATTAAAACTTTTTTCGTAAATAGTAATAATGTTTGACTTGTTAATTTCGTTCGGTTTTGTTTGAATATTCTTTTTGTATTTTTTATAAGTATCATTTGGATTATTCAATGTGTGATTAATGAATTTTTTTCTATTGTTTGAATATTCTTTTTGTATTTTTTATAAGTATCATTTGGATTATTCAATGTGTGATTAATGAATTTTTTTCTACATAGTTTCTCTTGATGATATTTATCGAAAAGTATTTTAATTAAATTCAACTAAAATAAAAAGTTAAAAAAATTAGCAATTCTGTTTTCCCAGTGAGATGACCTAGAACTTGTAGAAGGGGGGATTGAATACAAGTTCTCACAACTTTTTTTTTTTTTAATTTCTTGTTCTTTAAAAAATTAAACTCTTCTGCGGAATATAAAGAACAAGATCAAAACTTTATAAACAATTGCTTTTATTGATTTAACAATTGATTACAAGTTTTCTAACAATCAAAACAAGCTTTGTTCGTCAGCTTCTATTCTGTGTATATATAAAATACAACACTTTCGATTCTCTCTCTCTATACACACACACAGCTTCGTATTCCTTTTCTGTAATTT
>CM025782.1:17398831-17458284 GCA_014636745.2 Centella asiatica
AAGTATTCTAAAGACAATCATCATCAAATGTTCATAAAACCTAACAAATTCTCATTAATTAATTTTATTACATAAAAATTTTAGCTGGTTCCAAATCAAGTTTCTTTAAATGAAAGTAAAGAAATTTTAGGGATAAAATTTTTGCTTTACCTTTTTATGTACAAAGAGATGGAAACAACTGTGTTTTCTCGTCCCTTTGACCGTACACACTTGTGGAAATGAATGAATGAATCGAAACATTTACTATTCTTAAATAAAATATTTGAAATTCAATATGTCTTCGTATAGTTTAAAAATAAAAATATATTTTTACTTTATTTGCATTCTTAAAAAAATTTAAAATAAAACTAAATAAATACTCCCTCCGTTTTCTAGTAAATTATTTTATCTCAAATTATACAAATTATAATCAGTGATTGATAGATATAATAATGTTAAATTTATTAGTTTTATTCCACTATTATCCATTTATAATTTGCATGGGAAAAATGAGAAATTCAGTTTTTTATGAGAAACACTTCTATTAAATTTTACGAAATATGAAAACGGTAGTAAATCAATTGTTATAACTTTTCTTTAAATATAGAATAGATAAAAGTAAAAAAAAAAAAAGGTAAAATAGCCTTTTCACCAATGAACTATACCACTTTTAAGATTTTGTTCATTATACTTTTAAAAAAAAATTAACTTGTCCACTAAGCTAATTAGTTTTTAACATTTAACTCATTTTGTTACATTTCGTCAAATTTTTTATTATGTGGCGCTAACGTATAAATAAATTTTAATTTTTATATCAGTTAAAGTGACGTGACTATCTAGCTTAGACTTAATTCACATGTATTACTAATATATTCATCTTCTACCTTATAACAACTAGATGTTTGTTCTTCATAGATACAAAATTTTAACAATTAAACCATAGAGTTGTAGATGAATTGGAGTTTTTCATATTGATCTCTACTTTTTTCAATTTCAAGTTGTTTTATGGCTTCTTCCTTACACACGAGGTCATCATCCATCTCTCAAACCTGCTACTGTAATATTTTTACAAAATTTTGTGTATCAAGAAAAGATGGATCGAAAGAAAAAATATTTTATAGTTGCCGCAATTATGGAGTAAGTAAGTGTTTATTATTAGTTACAAATGTATTTTATTTTATTGATTTAATGTAATTTTATTCGAGATTATAGGATGTTGACAATTTTTGTAGATTTTTTGAGTGGATGGATGGAGAAGGAAATTTTAATTTGTTTGCACAGAGTAAACTGAAAGATGAAATTAGTAATAGCAACGAAAATATAATGAATCTCACCAAGGAGAACAAAAGACTCAAAGAGAAAATGATGCAACTAAGAGAGAAATCTATAAAGTGAAAAATAGAAGCTGCAAAATGTAGAGAAACTCTAAAAATATTAATTTGTACCAATACAATTAATTTGATTGTTATAATTGTTATAATTTGTATTAGTAGTGATGTTAGTGAAAGAATATCTTATTTAATGATTTTGTTGTTTATAGATTTTGTTCCTTCTTTTAGGTTTTGTTTGTAAGCTTTGGGCTGTTGAGCCCCTTCTTTTACCCAATTTTTTTTTTTTTTAATTTAAAAGTACCATTGTACTAAATTCGAAGATCACCTTAAAAAACGGAGAGAATTAAGGATAGATTATTGAAATTGAATTCAATCATTTGTCTTAAAAAATGAAGACAACAGAGAGACTAAATTCTAACTAAATTATTTTGCAATGTAGGGAATAATCCAGATAAATTTTAAATTAACCATATGAGTACAGGGACTGGAGGTTGTTGGTAATCCAGTTAATTTTTCAATTCTTATGAGTACAGCGACATACGTGTTTGTAGTTAATTTGTAAAACCAAAATTATGAATGAAAAATATATCATGTGCGTTGTCTGATAAATGAAATCGTTTTAGAAGGGAATGAATAATAACAAGCCCAACAATTGACTTCAATTCTGTTAACTAAGTCTAAGATCCTACAATCCACGGGCCCAAAGAGAAGAACTAAGCACAAACAAAATGACAATTACTCGACATTGGCACTTTTTTTCTTTTTTCTTTCTTCTTTCTTCTTTATTCTCTTTTCTTTTTTCAGTTTTTCAATTTTAATCTTGAGCTCTGCATTTACCAAAAAAAAAAAAAAAAAATCAGATCTTGAGCTCTGCCTCACCACATTTTCTCAAAGTTCTACACTTATGAAGGATTACAGATACCATTTTCTCAGAGTTGTATATCTATGTAAGATTATAAATTTCGTGTAGATTGAGCATCAGTAGTTACCTTTCATTTTATTTATAATAGGTTGCAAAATTCTAAAAATTAAATTTTGATAAAAATTTAGTAAGATTTTCATATAATAAAGAATTTATTTTATTAGAATACTAACGTATTTTTTTTAGCATTAATTAGTTTACAATCAAAATTAAAAAAAAATTTAATCATAGACTTTACAAAATTACTAGATAATTTTTTAAAATGTACCTTTTTTTTAGAATGGAAGAAATAATAATAAACTTAATCAGGAAATGCATGTGAACTAGAATATACTTTGGGCTCAAAAAATATGGTGCATGTGTCATTTTTGTTTTTCTTAAGTGCTTCAAATATATTTAGGTGCACCTCTATTAATTAAAAATTTGGGGGCTTATAATAACTATCCAATTGTATAATTGTGTCATCATTAAAAAAAATAAAAGGGAAAATAAATTTATTTACAACTCCAAAACTATTCACTTACATGAATAACTTCCCCCAACTTCTTAATTAGTAAAATTGATTTTTGACATAATTAAAAAAAGAAAAAGTTTCTCTCTCTCTCACACACACTCTCTATCTATCTATATATTTTTTTTAATGAGATTCCCTATCTATACACACACACATTATTATTTTATATGTAATTTTTTTCTCTAAAAATTTAAATTAAAAAAAATTTCACACACATTTGTGTGTATCAGATAAACTAATATATATAAAGAATTTGAGTGTGAAAATAAAAAAAAACTTAATTCACCAGAAATGATGTAAATGGTTTGAAAAGGAGTACTAGAAAAGAAGAAGAAGAACATTCCGAAGGAAAATGAAAACGAAAATATGGGTAAAAGACATTTATCTGATGAGCTATTATAACAAACATCTCTTCACAAATTATATTTCTATATTCATATTTAGTTTTAAAAACAAAATGCTAAACCAATAATAAACTTTATATCCTAATTTCCATAAAAACTGGAAAAAAAACCCATAAAAAATCTGAAATGGACAGGGAAATCCTTATTCAAATGGAATTTCTGGAATTATAATGCGGAAGACTACAAAAACTTCACCTCGAAAGACACGCCCCAATATTACAGTATAGTGTACTCCTTTTTATAATTTTTCACGGTTTGTTAATTTAATCAATTATTTGCGCTGTTGACTTCGTACAACAGCAGTAGCAGAAGTGCAGTTTATAAAGTTTGCCCAATTCCTATTTCTGTTTTTTTATTTTCTCTTTCCCGTTTGCTATCGTTTCTCAGGTGAGTTCAACTTTTCTTTTGATCTGATACTTCATCATGTTCAATGATTTTTGAAAACTTTTGTGATTTTTCTCATTAATCCGTCACCTACTCTTGGATTGCTGAAATTTCAAGGAATTTTATTTGAAATTTTATCATATCATGGTTTTATGTTTTTGATTCTAGGGTTTTACCAAATGTCAATAAATGTTTTTATTTAGCCTTTTCCTTGCATCTGCTGTGTTGAGTTTTTGTGATTGTTTGTGTTGTGGCTATGAATCGATGGGTCCAATTTAGGTTTCATATTTAGTCAATGTTCCATTTTTGAAGTTATATAAGTTTTAACCTTGTAAGGAAATTTGTGCCGTCTTGTTTTCGTTTTGTTAAAAGAACCAGCTTTTATGAATTGTTTGGAGGGTTAGTAGAGTTTATCTCTATTTCTAGTCCTGTGTTATCAAAATGGATAAGAATTCAGATGTTATGATCTCGTTTGTTTTATCTTGATGTAGATGGATAATATATTAATATGTGACTCCTGAGCCCATAAGTTTAGGCATTCTCTTCTTCATGCTTTATTTACCGTCGGAACATTCTACTTACTGTAACGTTTCTTACAGCTCTTGCAATGGGTACCAATTATGGAGCAAGTTTGGTTACAGCTGTCCTGTTGTTACTTCTGTCTCCTATTGCCTTCTCTTCATCCAATGATGGGCTAATCAGAGTTGGATTGAAAAAGAGGAAATTGGATCCAATTAACCGTCTTGCTGGGGATGTGGACTCAAAGGAGGGTATTGCTGCAAGAATTTCTCGCCTTCGTGGTAATTTGGGTGATCCAGATGCTGATATCGTTGCCTTAAAGAACTACATGGATGCTCAGTATTATGGTGAGATTGGTATTGGCACCCCTCCTCAAAAGTTCACTGTGATTTTTGACACGGGAAGTTCCAATCTCTGGGTGCCCTCTGTGAAGTGCTATTTCTCAGTGAGTTTCTTCTTTCTGGTTCTCTGAAATTCTGGAAAAGGTTTTGCATTCTCTGCTTCATAATGTTTTTTATGACTTATTTTGCACATGAATGCAGGTGGCATGTCTTTTCCATTCCAAGTATAAGTCAAGTCATTCAAGTACCTATAAAAAGAATGGTAAGGGCTTCCTACCTGTTCTGAATTTCTTCCTTATTTATACCGATATTTATAGATGTTATCGTTATTTTTTCTCTTTGTTGGTGATCTAATAACAATGTGGTCCAAAATTCACTACCTTGGACTTAAAAATAAAGGTGACTTAAGACTCTCAAACACCAAAAAGAGTGGAAAAATTTTGTGGCACAAGGAATTTATGAAGAAACTGAAGCAGAACTAGTTTGTGCATGGCTTGTAATTTTCTTCTAACATTATACAGTATTTGGCAAGAATTTAGCTTGAAATGCAGACGCATGCAATGGTTTTTGATTTTGGAGTCATGTTAAATGACAAACATATCTTTTGTTATAGCTTCTAATCAGTTGGTAGCTGAGTCAATAGTCTTTAGTCTGTAACAAACTAAGACATGACGTCCTCTTCTTCTTATTTTTTAATCAATAATATAATAATTAAAACCAGAACCTTATATATATATCTATGTTTGTTTGAAATAGATATGATTGCAATAGCTATGAATAAAACCAAATAGGTTATTAAATTAAATCAGAGCAGTACCTGTCTTAGGATATGTTTGTTTGCAATGGTTATGGATAAATTGGGATAAGGTAACAAATAAAACCATAACCTTACCTGCCTTGAAGCTATGTTTGTTTTGCAATAGTTGTGGGGATGAAATTGGGTTGTTTAAACCATTTTAGTGCCTTCAGGAATTGTTGTATGGTATAATTTGTCTTGGAAGACAATCATTGTTTGCAATAATTATGGATGTATTGGATTACTCAGAAAATTACTTGTCTTGGGCTATGTTTGGTTCTGATAGTCAAGGATAGATTAAATTTGTTGTACTAATCTAGTAGTCGGGCATTACTTTGTGTTGCCTAGAATGATAATCCTTGTTTGCAATAGTCATGGATGAATGCCACATCGTTATTTCATATGTTTGTCCTAGAATGACAATCCATGATCCTTATTTTTTAGTTTAAAGTCATTTTTATATGTCATTCATCAAATATGTGTATTACTTTATTATTTGTACCGACTTCCATTCGGTATCATTCTCCCTTAAAGTAGCCTTTGAAATAAATACCTACATTTGAATTTACGGTTTCTGGGTTAATACTATGATAAATAATATCCAAATGATTTTGAGTTAGTATACATTGCCCAATCCCGTTCAGCATTTTGCAACTTGCAAGCAAACATGTTCTTGTGGAAAATGTTATATGGGGCACAGATGCTATACATTTAATAATTTAGATGCAACATATTATTTCTTTGTTCCTGATCTGTATGTAGAACCTAAGTTACATGGACTCGGATGAAGTGTCCAATAGGATACGGGTACTTAAAGAATCCGACACGGGTACTCCTCAATTTTACCACATTTTTACACTAAAATGGAGTGTCCCACATCTGTAACCTTGTCCGAGTGTCGGATACATGTACTTTGAGGAAAACAAAGAGTCCATGTAACATAGCCTAAAACAAGGGAAGGAAATTTTAGTGGATGTGAACATAGTTTTTTATTATCAATATTTCAATTTCTGGGATCAGGAAAATCTGCTGCCATCCATTATGGAACTGGATCAATCTCCGGTTTCTTTAGCCAAGATAGTGTGAAAGTTGGTGATCTTATTGTCAAAAATCAGGTAACAGTTATAAATACAGCTTCTAGATTACTTTCATCTCTATCGAAATTTCAAATTTCATGTAATGGCATTTCTGGTTAATAGGATTTTATTGAGGCCACCAAAGAGCCAGGCATTACATTCTTGGCCGCCAAGTTTGATGGCATTCTTGGGCTAGGATTTCAAGAGATATCTGTTGGTGATGCTGTTCCTGTTTGGTAGGTTTTTTCTACCTGCTGTGAAGTTGTTTATGACTAAATTGATTGGGGCCCTGATCTTGTCTATTTAACTTCTTATTTTGTGTATTTGGTTGTACTTGTTCGCAGGTTTCACCTCCATGTACTGATATATTTTATATTCTCCACTTTCCTCCATTGGACATTTGGGGTCTGTCTTGGAGTTTACTTAAGAGGAGAAAAGAAAATAAAATGAAAGGAAAATATTTCTTTCAGATGTCTTTGAGTTTTTTTTTGGAGAGAAAAGAAAGGAAAATGAGAAGAAAAAGTGAAGATTTTCTCTCCAATTTTTTCATCCCAGAAATGAGAAGATTTAGAGAGAAATTCTTTTTAACTTTTACATATTTTTCTTAATATCAAGTTTGTCCTTCACCTTTTTTATGAAATCAAATTCACGTCTTAATAATAAAAGGGTACAATTGTAATATTGATACTTTTCTTTTATTTTCTTCTCAACTCCTAGACAAGAAAATGAAAAGTTACTAATTTTCTTCTCTCTATAAACTCCTAGACAAAAAGAGAAAATATTTCTCTTCTCTTCTCATATTTTCTTTTCTTCTCATTAAAAACTCCTGGACAAGGTCTTATTTTCTGGTTGAAGTGAAACTCTTTGATGATTAAAATATCCAAAATATTGTATAGGTACTCTATGGTTAACCAAGGGCTTGTTAAACAACCGGTGTTCTCATTTTGGCTCAACCGCAATACTGAAGAGGGTGAAGGAGGTGAAATTGTTTTTGGTGGCGTTGATCCGAATCATTTCAAGGGCAAGCATACATATGTTCTGGTGTCTCAGAAGGGATATTGGCAGGTGGGAATTTTATGACTTACCCTCATTAGTTGACTATTCTTGTATCAATGCATATACTTCATTTGTGCTGAATTTAAAAATCATTCGTCATTCTCAGTTTGAAATGGGTGATGTCCTAGTTGGTGGGGAATCAACTGGTAAATTCTTAAACCCTTGTTTGTGATGACTGTACTAACAGATTTACATGCTTATTATGGTCTTCTGGGTTTGAGAGTTGCATGTTTTCTATCGCAGGATTTTGTACTGACGGTTGTTCTGCCATTGCCGACTCTGGAACCTCTTTGCTTGCTGGACCAACTGTATGCATTTTAAATACAGCATAAAATCAATACACTTAACTTGCAAATTCTCTTCCTGTTAGCTGCTAGTAATAGAAAAATTTAAGTGGGAACATTTTATGATGAAGAGTGAAGAGGCAAGTGGAATTGATTTTGAACTGTTTTATAAGTATCTCTTATGAATTAAAATTCACTCTCTTTTCGAAAGGGTGTAATGGTTTTACTTTTTGCACGTACTTTTAGGTATAACATAACAAATGCTAAAAAAAATTATTATAATAGATGACAATTAATTTTATGGAAGAAATTATATTATCTAAAATGCCTAGCATTCAATGTGTTTCACCTAAAATTACTTCACGTACTATAACTAGGACATCCTTTTGCGGACAGAGGTGGTATATTCTATTCTAAACCCTGTTGACTTTCTGAAGCAACCATTTAAATTTCACTGTTCATATTTTGATATATTTATTTATGTCATTTAATGGACTATTGCCTATGTAAGGCTATGCAAACCCTTTCTTTGCTCCTGTGAAAAGAAATGTGTATTTGTCATAGTCGATTCAGTCTCCCTAAATAATCTGTGTAATATTTGCAATTTAGCATCTAGATTTTGTTAGCATGATTACCCAGGTCAACATACGTTTCCCATCTTATTGCAGACTGTAATTACTCAAATTAACCATGCAATTGGAGCTTCAGGAGTTATGAGCCAAGAATGCAAGACTATTGTTTCCCAGTATGGGAAAGTCATTCTGGATCTGCTGTTATCTAAGGTACATCGGGATATTGATTGAGTTTTCTTTTCTCCTTTCCTTAAGAACATATTTTTCTTTCTTTATATGCATGCTTTTCTCTTTGTCCACCTAATTAATACAGAAATTTAATGCTAGTTGGCTACTGTAAGTTGATCCACAGGATTTTATTTAAAAATTCAGCATGCTGTGACTGATTTTGGCTTTATTGGTGTTGTATAGGCACAACCACTGAAAATCTGCTCACAAATTGGCTTGTGCTCTTCCAGTGATCGCAGGTCAGTTTGAACCTGTCGCTGTAGTGATTGCAAGAGTCGTAGTAGTTGTAGTGATTATTTTTACTGGTAGAAGGTATTTGATACTACCCTTATTTTACAAATCAGTTACATTGAAATATTTTTCAAATATCAATAGTGTGTTTGTTTGAAGTTTACACCTATAAATAATAAGTTTTTTGTTTATAATTTGTTAATAACATAGAATTGATGATAGGATGATAAATTTTTATGACACACTTTAGAAATTTTCGCATAATAATTTTATTGATTGTTATCTGTTATTTTGTTTGCAAATGTTACTCTTTTTCTCATACTAGTTTTATTTCTAAATGTAACTCTTTTTGTGGAATGGAGCTAGTATTTTGTTTAACTGGTTACCATAACCATCAAATAGCTATGTTTGCTTCATTCTGTACAAAAGTTAACTAGCTTTTCAATTATGTTAGTTTGAATAGGTAATTAATATTTACTTGGATGAACAGTATGATAATAGAAAGTGTGGTGGACAACAACAATGGAAAGTCTTCTGGTGATCTGAGTGATGACATGTGTACGTTTTGCGAGATGGCAGTTGTTTGGATGCAAAGTCAACTTATTAGAAATCAGACAGAAGACAAAATTTTAGACTATGTTAATGAGGTGAGTAGCTTATATTTATGGCTCTTCCAGTAAATAACATCTTGTGATTGACTTAAGCCCTTCCTTTTTATAACAGCTCTGCAACAAGCTGCCTAGTCCAATGGGAGAATCAGCTGTTGACTGCCAGTCTCTCTCTTCGATGCCTTGTGTTTCTTTCACACTCGGTGGTAAAGTATTTGATCTCTCACCAGAGCAGGTAATTGCAATATAAGATTCAACTAACTCATATA
Source organism: Centella asiatica (assembly GCA_014636745.2). NCBI lineage: Eukaryota > Viridiplantae > Streptophyta > Magnoliopsida > Apiales > Apiaceae > Centella > Centella asiatica. The sequence goes on from CM025782.1 coordinate 17,408,346, forward strand.
TATGCAAAAATTATTATGCTAAAATTGTGTGGAATTTGATTACTATGATCTTTACCCTTGTATGCAATTGTCTTCATTATGATCTTTTTTGACTGCAATTTGATTTCCTTATTTATTCTTGTTCCTTTTGTTATTGATTTCTTTGCTGTTATATTTAATGCACAATATGCTCTCTTCTCATATGTGTTAATGCTCTTTTTGTTGGATGGTGGTTGCTTTCACTGATCAGTACGTTCTCAAAGTTGGTGAGGGTGCCGCAGCACAATGCATTAGTGGATTTACGGCTTTAGATGTGGCTCCTCCTCGTGGACCTCTTTGGTATTAACCTCTTATTGCTGTTTCTGAATACTTTTTGCTTAGGTTCCATACAGGAATTGTTGGTGCTGCATAAATTTGTCTAATCTCTTGTCAAAAAAATTTCACTCGTGCAGTTTGTCACAAATTTGATCTATCAATCTGTGACATGTTTCTACATAAACCTCTTTACGAAATCTTTTACAACCACCTGTCTGCTACATAAACAAGGAGCTACTGTGTTTTAAGAAACTATTAGACCTTTAGTTATAACTTGTCAAAAAAATAATAGGCCTAAAATATCTGTTGATTGTGTTTATTTTATTTTTTTTGTCTTCAATTTTTATTTTTAAATGCAGGATCTTGGGAGATGTTTTCATGGGTAAATACCATACAGTATTTGATTACGGGAACATGAGGGTGGGATTTGCTGAAGCAGCCTGAGTATGTCTCCCATATTTACATTTTCAGTTCCCAAGTTTAACAAAATATGCAACATTCGTGTGTGGTGGCTATATTTGTTATGGCAACCCTGATACGTACTTAATTTGCTGTAAATATTTAAACATGTGAAGCTTGTTAAACTTATGCGAGGAAACTACCAATCCACAAAATAATCCATTCTTGTAGTTGTTTCATGCCTTTCTTAGACTGATTAGTTTGATCTTCCTTTCCATATTGTAATCTGGAAAAGCATTCAAAGTTGTTCAAGTTGGATTTGGAGACTGAGCTTTGATAGTTTTTTTTGATAGAAATATGTAGTCTCATGTTCTATCAATTAGCGGCGAGTTCGTTCAAAAACCTTGGGGCGAGTGCTTGTAACCTTTGAGCTGCGTTTAGATTGGTTGAATGGAATATGAGAAGTAAATTTGATAACTAGTAAATGGTTAAGGTTGATATAAGAAAAATTGATGAAATGTGGTGGAGAGGTAGAATGAATTAGTCCTACCATCATCAATTTCAATATAAGAGAAAAAGAAGACATGATATATTCTGTTTTGTTCATCATTTTGTGTGTGTTTTATTTAAATTATGAATTTAAAGAAAGATTTACATCCGAAAAAGACAGCTACGGTAGCACAACGAAGCACTTAACAAACAAAGAGAACCGCCAGATGGAAAGCTCTGTTACCCAAACACCTCGCAATGCAAAGAAGATTAAAAAAACATCAAAACCAAATCCATTTGATCACCAGATATATAAATTGGTTGTTGGATCACAAGGAGCTAGCTAACCAAACAACACAAAACAACCAAACACTTGAATTGACTTCTGGATGCAGATAAATTGTAGCCCATGAAACTATTACATCCCAATTTATGTCGATTTAAATTCTGGAGATTTTAGATTTTTATAGTGTATGTTACACTATCTGTATAATATCTAAAATTGAAATTGAAATAAATGAGGCCCACATTCCTCAGCAATCTTTTCTTCTTTTCTTACCTGAAACCATCTCATACTCCCCTTTCCACATCCATTTCATTCTTATCGTTATTATTCAGAATTTCACCATACAAGGATTTCAGCAACTTTTGTTCTGTGAATTTCAATTATTTCGCGTTTGATTTCAACAAATCCAAATCTCTCCCCAAATCAATACTCTACCGATAGAGTATTTCCCCCCCTAACGTCTCCATCTGAAAGCGAGTTTGCAAATTCAGCGAGTTGTTTGCAATTTTTCGCATGTCCATTTGGTGCAGTTTCTTACTTACACTTTTAGACCTGCAGGAGATATCGCCTCCAATTGGTCTATAATTGTTTGTGCTTCCTCTGTTTGGTGAAAAAACATCCACTAAGAAAAAGGGTAAAGAAGAGTGTAAAACTAATTCTACTAAAAGATACTGTTGAAAGACTTAATTGCCTCAATTCCGTATGGTTAAATATTTTTTAAAGATTAGCTAAACAAGGTGCAATATATTGAACATTTGCAAAGATTGTGAACAGAAATTTCCGTAGACCGTAGAATTATTTGTTAAATATTCAGTACCCTATGCTCAATCTCAATTATGATCAGCTAACTATTTGTATTTTTAGGGGATTCAAACCATCCAAACCAACATATAGAACTCCAAAAGAGAGAAAGAAAAAGAAATGAAGATAAGAACAAAGGTCCGGTATAACTGTAGGAAAAAATATAATATTTGACACCGTAATAAATATCATAACAAAAATTATAACATTAAATTTTTCTTGAGATTTGACAATTATAGATCTCGAAATAATATCTATGGTGATAATTTAATATCGTGATTTTTATTGTGATAAATATTACCGTGTGGAGCAAAATTTGGAAGAAAATAAGTAGACATGGCAAGAAGGCATGAAGAGTAGCTAGGTTCCTTTTTGGAGGCTTTTAGTCCCCACCATCTAAACTTTCAACTTTTTGCAAAGGAAAGTCAAAGCAAACCCCCAACTTAAATTAGTGTTTAATTAGATGCCTCCAAAATTTTGGATACATAGCCCGCAAAGCAATTTAATTTAAATTCAAACGCAATTCATCATTGCAAAACAAAACTCTCACTCCAAGTATAGCTACAAAGTTGCAGTAAAAAATAGTTTAAAATGAGTGACTACTTCTATTTCAAAAGGGGGGAAAAAAGGTAGTCCATAATATGGTCTACTCTTAACGTTTCAACAACGATGCATCACCTGTTTTTTTATTTTATTTTACGGAGTACTTTAATTTGAGATTCTAACAATTATCACCAAATCGTTGTTAGAGTTGCTCTAAAATTTTAATTTGGAGGGGAATTGTTAGAGTTGCTCTAAAATTGAGATGTTTAATTCGGGCTAACGCGCCTTAACTCAATTAATTGAATCAATTGACATAATGACATTATTTTTTGTGAAAAATTTAATCCAATCTAACATAATGACAAAGTACATGCATCTAATCCAAACCTAAATCAAAATCATACATACAATCTCAATTTAAGTAATTATAATCAAATAATAATTACATATAAAATAATCAAACAATCACCAATTTAAATTGTAGAGCATTCTTATATATAAATTGATCAACACTCAACCAAATTATAATTTACTTTATTTTAATCAAATATATCTTACATAAAATAATTTAAGTTGATTCAGTGATCATACATCTACCTATATTGTGCCCGTGTCTTTAGTGCTAGTTGTATTGTGTACTATCCCATGCTTATATGAAAGTTTTTTCGATAGTTGTGATCGATTTTGAGCTTTGATCGGTCTTAAGTTGCTTTTAGCTATATGCTTTTTTCCTTTTCTTATTAAGGGTGCACACAAACACTTCTTAGGATCATTCTTCTTAGTACTATTCTCGTCCAAATATGCTTAGTTTTAGAGAAATAATTTCATAAAATTCGGTACATTAGTATTAGTAAGATCGCATCTTAACTAATATATTTTAATATATATCAAAATAAGCTAAAGATTATATTTATTAAATCAAGTAAGATTGTAGCAAAAGTAGCTTGTACGGTTAGAGAGAAGTGTGCATGCACGTAGATTGAGAGAGTGATTGGTATATATGTATTTCAAATTCAATACATTAGAATTAGAGTGGATAGTTCAATTATTTGGTTAGCATGACAAGAAGAAGAAGCAAGCCCAAAAAAGCACCACATAGTGTTACGTAACGTCGTAGGGCGAGGGATACTACACGTCCCGAGGTTAAAGTGTCGGCGTGTCGCAAAATAATAGCATCTTCGTCCCCAATATTTACCTTACAAGTCACGCAATTATATATTTTTTCATTTAATCTGTAAAATTCTTATCTATGTACCACCTTTTATCATTTTGTGAATAAGTTGAGTATTACTATTTGATTGCGAAGAAATATTAATTTTTTTCACAAGTATGAATAACACGACGATTTGAGTGTCATGTACGTTTTGTAAAGAGTTTGTAACATATTATTCATGAAATAAGATATTTGTGTGTGTGTGTTTGTGTGTCCACATAATCGAGGGATTAGGATGTAATTTGAATGTGGTGAATACATTTATGAATATTGTAATTTGTCTAAAATCATTATTTAATTGCTAGTAGTATTAGTCATAAAATTCAGGTTGGCGTTCACAATTAAGTTAACTTAATTTTTGAAAGTTGAGATTAATTAGTTGACATCTCATTGTTGAACTTGAGAGTGAAGTACTCTCTTAGTTATTCGTTCCAAACAGTAGAGATATATATTTTTAAAATAATAATTTTTAAATAGAATTTTATACTTGTTATCATATTTTTTTATAGTAATAATAATGACAGTTATAATAAGGAGTATGAACCATTAAGTAGTGAAACTAATGAAGGTAGTCGAAGTATTGTAATAGTCGAATGATATTTAAGGAATTTCACAATTTTATATAATTTAAAAATAAAAATATATCTTTAATTTTAGAATAATTAAAAAAAAGAATCTGTATTTCTAATTTTGGAATATAAATAGTATTAAGCTATTAATTATTATCAGTGAATAATATGTCTTTATCATTCAACTTCCAAAAACAATAACCTTAGTGTCTTTACTGTGGCATTTGTTTTAATTTATAGTTTAGAAATTTTAGATTCTTGTGATTTAGTTATATTATTAGAATTTACAGAAAATTACTGGATTGTACATTTTTTTTATAAATAATTCTCGTTCAGTTGGAGATAGTTTTAACTCTTCTTATGTAATTTATGCTACCCTATTACTACGTGACTATCTCATACCCTTATGTAATTTTGTTAAATAGATAGTAACGCAGTACTTTGTAACATAAACTTAACGGAAAAAATTGAAAAATAATTATACTGCATGAGAATTATTTTGATAACATAATATCAGCCAAGAATTTAGGTTAAAATCTATGAAGTCTACACTTAGTTCATTTGATGGCAGTTTTATGGTGACAACGTAGTTAGAAATTAGTTATAATTTCAACAAAAATTATAATTGAAGGAAGAAACTAATAAAGGGTGGTTTTAGTTGCAATTGCTTTTTCTGGCCAAGGGTCACATAGTTGATCTAATGAAGGAGGAGCAGTTGGAATAAGTAAATGGTTGTGTTTATTCCACCTTCATCACATTCGGAACCTTCATTTACAAGTCAAGAAAACAGTATTTGGAGTAGAATTGAACCAAGTTTATATCTTAAGATTCGTTAATTATAATTATTGTTACTAATGAATATATATAAAAACTAAATCGATTTGATTGAGTTGCAGTTGTTCTAGAAGGTGAAAGTGACAAATTGATAAAGAAAGGAGAATGAGATTGAAATGATAGATACTTATTTTGTAGTGCATGGAAAAGAAAGAATAGAAGCCTTTTCCCCTGACACGTGGATATCCCTTTGCTATGCCGACAATTCATAATGAGGGAATTCCTTATTTGCATTTTGAGGCTTTGAGCAGTAACACATTGGAATATACTTTTATTTGTAAATATTTGTAAAAAAATAATAATAAAATTGTTATAAGATATGTACTGAACAAATTACAAAAGGGGAAGATGAGGGTTGTGGGTTGGGTTGGGGGAGGATCCAGTATCATATTACCTACAACTTTAATTTGTAGTCTAATATATAGTAGTAGTTAGTTCTATCTGTCTAATCGTTTAGGGCATGTCTCCATTATTGATACACACGCAAATATAGTATACAAATAGCATTTTTTTTTTAACTAATACAAACTTATTATATTCAGGGAGGGTTAATAGTTGACCACCTAATTCCAAATGCAAAAATAACTAATAATCCTACAAGTTTTCAGTCTTTTAATTGACTTTTATTAGAAATTTACTTTTTAAATTTATTGAAGAAGACTTTAACAAAGATGAAAAGTTGAAATATGGTGTGTGATATTTTGCGCCTAAGGTTATATTCACACTGAAAAATTCAAAATATCTACAAAAAGAAGAATATTCAAAATCAACAATACAGTAGTTCAACCTTCCCAATCCTAACACACGAAGTCATAAAACTCCAAGTTTGGTAATAATATTTCAAAGCCCCTACTTAAATTATACGATTGCAACACTCCCTTACAAAGCTAAGCATCCAAGTTGAAGAAGCATTTCGGCTTAACCATCCAAACTAATCTAATCTACCATATCCAACCTCCTCACACCAAACCTAATCTACAACAAATAAACAATTTTGTTCTCAAACTTTTGCCGTTTCTCATTCATTTTACTAAATCACTCACGTGCCCTTTCACTAAGTCATTGTCTGCCAAAACTTTCGACTACCCAATAACATCTTGCCTCGTTTCCGAAATCCCGTTAAAGGAATTGTCAGCTCATGAGAGAGAAAGAGAAGATAGAGGAGAGAGAGAGAGAGAGAAACGAGTGGGCCCACCTAAGGACTTCTTACCCAACCAAGTCTCATTTCCCTTTCAAAAAGAACAGCTTATATAAACACCAACTAAACTAGTAGTCCTAAAACATAGCACAGCACAACTTTCTTATTCATTTCACCTATCTAAAAGACATGGAGTGGAGCAGAGGAGCCACAATTGGCCGTGGATCCACTGCCACCGTCTACACCGCCACATGTCGTAGGTCCGGCGACGTTTTCGCCGTCAAATCTGCCGAGTTATCTCGCTCCGAGTTTTTGCAAAGGGAGCAGAAGTTTCTATCTACTTTGAGCAACCCTCATATTGTTAGCTACATGGGGTGTGACATTACTAGAGAAAACAACAATAAGCTCATGTACAATCTTGTGATGGAGTATGCCCCCGCCGGCACGCTAACCGATACGATTCGCATGAGCGGCGGACGGCTAGACGAATCAATGATTGGTCATTACACACATCAAATTTTACAAGGGCTAGACTACCTACATTCAAGTTCCATAGTGCATTGTGACATAAAGGGTCAGAACATTTTGTTATGTGAAAATGGTGCTAAAATTGCCGATCTGGGTTGCGCCATGTGGATCAATCCGGACGCCTCGGCCACCGTGCCAATCGGCGGTACGCCAATGTTCATGGCTCCCGAGGTGGCACGTGGGGAAGAACAGGGTTTTCCAGCTGATATTTGGGCACTTGGATGTACAATTATTGAAATGGCCACAGGTGAGTCACCATGGCCTAATTTTTGTGACCCCATGTCAATTCTTTACAAAATTGCATATTCCGGGGAATTACCAAAATTCCCAGATTTTCTCTCAATTCAAGCCAAAGATTTCCTCAGCAAGTGTTTAATTAGAGACCCGAAAGCTCGTTGGACGGCCGGACAACTTGCCAGTCATCCATTTCTTCAAGAAAATTTCAATTCCAACACAAAAATTCAAGAATTCCATTCAAGTTCACCAACAAGTATTCTTGAAAATGGGGTTTGGAATTCAATGGAAGAATCAGAAATTGTGGGTGATTTCGTCGAAACTCGAATTCCGGCCCGGAGGATCGGAGGGTTGGCATCGGAATCAAGAATCCCAACCTGGAAATGGGAGGAAAGTTGGATGACAATTAGACAAAATAAAGATGAGCAAGAAAGCAAGGCTTTTTGTGGGTCAATGTTAGATACACCTATGCTTTGGTAATGATATGGATCTTGAAAGATGATAAGAAAACTAGAAGTTACGTTGTTGTACATTACGCATTATAGATTGTACAGTATCAGATACAGATACAATGTACATCAATTAATTTAGAGTGTACAAATATTAGAATTAGGTAAAAATATTAGTTACCAAATTACTAATAGAATTTAGATAACATAGACATGTACAGAGCATCAGAGAGTTGTAATGAGTAGGTAGGCTTGATACAAACAGAGAATGGCATATGAGGAGTATATAATAGTACATAATTCAGAAAAGCAATTTTTATTTAAATTTCTCCAGCGGGATTAATTGTTTAATACACAAAAGGTTAATCTGATAAATTGAGGTGAGTGAAATTGATAGTGTTGATATTTGATAAGATTGAATAAAGTATAAAGGATATTCTGTTTGTTTTCAGAGTATTAATGGGTTACACAAGCTCAGTTGTTTTCCTGATTTAATGGTTAGTCTTCTATGGTTAAAACGTATTAGTTTGGCTTCATGGAATTTCTTGATAATTTTATGTTTCTGTTGATTTGGTTTGGCCAATTCTGTTGGACGAGTTAATAATAATTATGGTGAGTTTTTAAATAATTTTTAAAATTTTTATGATAAAATACACACACGGAAAACACATGCACTTTAATTTTATTATTTTAAAATAAAAGAAAATGTATTTTCTTCCAGAAAAAATCTTTTAATTCAAATGTCTGAAGGATACCCATGACTTTAACGAGAACAAACTCAAATGGCAACCTCCATGCCCGTCCATCTCTAAATAACTTTTTTTTAGTAGTGTTGGTATTTTTCAACTCTTTCGTGTAAGTGTATTTTAAGTGATTATTTCTAAGTTACTATTTTATAGTCTTTTCTCAATATACTTTGTAAGTAATTATGTGTAAAATACTATTTATAATTAATATATCTACATAAATACACTCATAAGAAATAAGCTTTTAAATTTCACGAGAAACCATCCCAGGATTATCTCAGACTAAAAAACACTCTCTTTGTTCCATTTTATTTGACTAAATTTTTTTTTCCACTTACATTAAGAAAAATGTATTTTTGCAATGATTGCAATAATGAATTGTCGTTACTTTCCAAATATATCGTTTTAATGAAAATTCACTTTAAATGTCTTACATTTTAATAAAGATCAATTTAGTAAGTTAACAACATAATAATTTTTTTAAGCAGTACTCTTGTTAAAATTTTGGGACATCCCAAAATAGAAAGTTTGTCAAGTAAAAAGGGATGGAAGGACAAACAATGTAGCAACTGTTCATTTGGATTGATGTTTGAACGAGGGTAGTTAGTGAGCCCAATAAATTACCAGTAGCCCATATCACGAACCCAACTGGGCTCTTGTAAGGAAGTAGATAACAAATATCTTCTTTCACATAAAAACAACAAGAACTCATATCTTCTTTCCCAAAAACACTAAAAAAAAAACCCAAGAAACTAAATAATACAAAATAACAAATATCATTTACGTTAATGAAATTTTTTCGGACAATTAGGATAGCTACTACTACGATTTCTATTTTCTAACCATGTCAATAAAGCTTGACAAGGAACCTTTCAACTAAATTAGGAGTACAACTAACTTGTTTAATTAACTACGAGATGATCCACAACAACTGTTTGTCGTTCGCAACCTCCAAATTTACTCTCCGCTTTATTACTAAAGGCATTTATATATAATAACTTACTTGCATCAATTTTCACCCGAGTTTAGATCGAGCTGAAAATTTGAACTCGAAAGTGGGGCGAAAATTAAAGTAGATAGGTAGTAGAATTACGTTGGGATGAAATGATCATCACCATCATCATCGGAGGAAGGTTGAAGAATGTTATCGGCATTGATAGCAGTGAAGAGGACTAAAGCAAGGATTACAACAACTGAAAGTGCCGAGAGGATCATCATTAGCAAGTAGGATATGGTGCTCTTCACTTCATGTGAATATTCCGTTGAAGACAATGCCAATACCGTTAATGGGAATGAGTATGCCCACCATGCTACATTGAACTTCCTCATTGATTTCTTGAAAAGGTTTGGCCTACATACCTACATTTTTCAATTCATTAAACATTATAAAACATGCACATATAATTGTTAACAAATTAATGCTCATCCATTAATATATACTACTCACTCCGTCCTCAAAAAAGTATCAGAATTATACTCAAATATGCATATTAAAGAGAATAATGTACCCAGAAAAAAAAAAGAGTGTAAAAGAAAAAATAAATATAAAATGTGTAATTATAGACATTTTTTGATAATAACATTTGAGGTTATGACACTCTTTTGACGACAAGGTAGTACAATATATTGTCTTTTCTCCATGTTGCAAATAAATGCAACACTTGTACAATTATCAAAAGTTACTCTTTTATTTAATCTCTTTCGAACAATAACGTTTGACTCTATTTATCCTTTGTTTATAAAATTGTATAATTAATTGGATTACACAAACGTAAGCTGTGACCCATAGATATGGTCCAAATTACTCTGTTGTGCATAAACTCTTTCCAAAAATATTGGTTAGTTTTTAATAAAAGATTATGCTTTGGGAGTGTATGAAATTACGAACTTTAAAGAAGAACATGTGTGTGTACTAGAATAAACATAAACGTAATCAATACTTTTTTTTTTTTAAATCTAGCATAAGAGTATGACCTAAATTTGTTGGAAATATGAGATGAAAATGAGTAATATGGAAGTAGACAATTTATACTTTATTAGAATTTACAAACAATAAATAAAATGAGAGAATATAATAAATTGACAAGGATGGAAAATAAACTCACACTCCGCTGGATTAAAAAATTCCTTCAGTGGAAATCACGCAAACAATCAAATATGTGTGCATTGTTTTATGCACGAGCACAGCTGACAGCACACCTATCCATTTTATAATTTAAAAAGTCTATTCGTCCCAGCTTGTAAAAGATTCATTAAATTCTATAATAAAAAGTGTGGTTGAGGACAAAAGACTATTTCTAGTATTTTATATAAAAATATATATGAGATAATCGCGATTGATTTATACTTCATTTTTAAATTATATACACTAATTTTATATCTATTTATAATCTATTTGAAAAATCTCAACGTATGGATTAAAAACATATAGAAAAAATAGAGAGCATGTAAATTTTATTATCTTTTTATGATATATATAACATGATTTTTATAACAATGTAAGATTTAAAATATTTTCAAAGGTTAAAATATATTAATTTTTATATGATTATAAAATTTATGTGAATTGGCTAAAAAAATTAGATGTTTTATTGTTTTTATGTGCTCCTATAATGCATAAATTTTAACGTTTATCATATATTTTGAAGACAAAAAAATAAATGTATAATGATAAAAATGAGTTACAACTTATTTAACTTTTTATTAAAATATATTTTAACATATACTTACTAATATCTAACATATACTTTACGTTGGACACTGTATATAAAAAATTTAGTGCATTGCCACGTATATATTAACTCCAACACACGTTGACCAATAATTTATCCATACTTTCTTTATATCTGCATGGTTAAAGATAATTAAGAACTATGTTTCAATTTTTCAAGTACGAATTTATTTATTTTTTGATGGGCAAAAAATTAAATAATTTAACCCAAATATGAAATTCACATGTGAAAACATTAAAAAATTCAAAAGCTCATTCAAGTGAAAACTTTGACCATCTCTCTCTCCCGACCTACTATATATATAGTGCATGTATAGTACACATAATGACGTCACCTTCTTATATGATTGTTTCTATGAGGTCACGTGTTATGCATAAGGTGTTTACAAAAATGTGTAATAGTTGATGAGTACAAATTAGGATTCATCTCGTATAAATTATGGACAAATAATATATTCATCCTCCACAGGTATATAAATATATATATATATATATATATATATATATATATATTTGCATATATATAAAATATATGTTTAGGTATTGGTGCGGTTTCGATACAAAAAGAGTATAAAACCAAAATCGAAATCAATATACTTAAAGTTTCAAAAACTAAAATTGTTATCACTAACATAATTATTAGTTCGATTTTATCAATTTTTGATATGTTTTCGATTTCAAAGTCGATTTTATGCTCTCTTCGGTAGTACAAATTACTCCGTCAATAGTACTGCATCCATAATCAGCTTAAAACATGCTTTATTTGATTTTATTCTGTGAGATCACAAGCATTAAGCATTGGCTTTTTATGATGAAAGCATGTATTATAAATTATACTCCGTATATAGTACGTCTAGCATATAATAAAATATTAAAATTTTATAATAAAAACAATTCTCTAGCTTATTTTTATATGCATTACTTTGTGTAGAAAAAGTCTTGATTGCAGTGATCTAAGGAGAGATTAGGGATGATGATAATATGGATCGGTTTTGATTTTTGTACGATTAAGTTCTGTATCACTTGAAAAAAAAATTGTGCCAAAACTAGATCGCATCGGTACCGATTCAAGATATCTATGAAACAAAACTAAATTGACCGGTGCAAGGGTTTGAAATGCACCGTACCAATAATAATAAAAAATTATATATCATATATTTAATGCACTTTTTATATGAACTATACAACTATATAATATAGAATTTGTAATGTAGTAAAATTTATGGATTTAAATTAGTATTTAAATAATTGAAATTAACACTTGATGAATATGAAACAATAATAATTATTATAAAAATATGTATATTAATCAATCAACACATAAATTTAAACTAAATATTTTAATTACTTAAAGTATTAGGGCGATGCAATTTGCACCACTAATTCACCAACGAATATCAAAACTGTGCCGAATCAATACTGATTCAAAAACTTATGAACCAAAACCGCACCAATTATAAAACTGATTAAAAACCGATCAATTTAAAGCAATTCAACTAAATTAATTTCGGTTATGATTTAAATTGTCATTCCTGTAAAATTTTTGAAGCAAGTCTGCTTTTGGTCCATAATCATCCACACACAAACACAAACACAAACACATAAAAATATATACATATATATATATATATATGTATATATATATAATCCTCAATATATCAAAAGTCAACCTCACAAATCACAATATATTTTGTCTGTTTAATTAATTAATACCGTGAAATGACTTGCAATATTGAACTCTTTGTCAATTGTAAGACGACATCAATATGTTACGCATATATATATATATATATATATATATATATATGTATATGTGTGTGTGTGTATGTGTTCTCCCCAGTGACAGCCTCAAGGTTCTTAAGCATTTTATAATATATTTGATTCTTTATCTTTTACTATGATCCGGTATTGCTTAAGCAAACTTGTACATTAGTATTACCTATAATTTGTCACCTAGTAAGTACCAACACTATATTCAACAATTAATTAATATAAATTTTATTAAAACTTTAAAATTGAAATATCAACATTTATTTAAGTTTTGGTGGTCAATTCCATTAGAAATCAAAATTGAGTTGCCAAATGCAACTTTAGTTCCTTTCATATATCTCGATCGTTCGATGTTTATATCGAAAGTGACACCAACTAATTATTAATAAAGTCCAAAAAGTTGTTTATATATAAAATGAGCAGAAAAAACAAATAAAATTCATCTCGAGTTGCGTTATACATATGGACAGACTGATATGCTTTATGGAGGATATTTGAAATCTAGCGGTTCATTAACTAAAATCCAGTGGCTTATTCAATGGCAAATTAGTTTGTGCACATACCATCATTATTGTTTCCTGTTTTATCTCGTGGAGTTGGTAAGAAGGATCCAAAATTTATCCATTGTTTCCGGGCGATCGATTAAGGTTGTATCTATGAATGTTATCAGAATTCATTTAATTTATGACCGATTCAAATAATAAATTGTTCACGTTAATCATAACAGTGTACTGTTTGTGGTTTTTTTTTTTTGGGTTACAAATTAAAATCTTTTGAGTGATATTCTGACTTACTGACTTACTAGATTGTGGTGGAGCATGTTTATGACCATAATACTTCTTGAACTTAAAAAATAAAACGAAATATTTTTAATAAGAAATGGAAAGCAAATATAGGAGTGGGAGTTGATCTTACCAGGGACATGAAGAGAAAGAGAGACAAAAAAAAGAGCATCTTTGAAGCACTATCGCATCTTCCACAAATAGAGATCCAAGCTAAGCTAGCCATGCTTGGAGCTGCAAAGAACAAAAAGAAAACTGGCCGTAGCATTGCCGGAAGGCTATGACTCCCCGATAATCTTTGATAGAGAGTAACAAAAAGCACTAAATAATGCACCATCCCTAAAGAAAACATACAAATTGCACTCTCATTCCATCCCATTTTCGCCGCCGCCCTAGCCCCAACCAAGTTGCCAATGACCGATAACTGGCTAGCCGGATTGGCCACCATCGACAAAAACTTTTTCCCTTTGGTAAACCACTGCCCATATATCTTCACATCAAGCACAACTATAGGCACAATGAACACGCACCAAAGTGTTTGATAACAAGTAGTGTGTGGAGTGAAGAATGGTGTTGATTGTAGCAAGATGAGCCATGATATCCATGGTGCAAACATGTAGTTTACGCCTACATGGTTCGAGAATTCGCTCTTGACAGTGTCGAAAATCAAGAGGATTTTGAGGATGTAGATGAGAGAAAGAGAGGTGAGTGTTAATAGAGCTACCGACCACAAGAGGATGAAGGCTGTGGAGGGGAGAAAAGCGAGCATGCGCCTATAGTAGCGTGCGTCGGCTGGGGGGTGGCATAGGTTTTTCCATAGCAAGGCTTGGCTACAAATGGAGAGGCTGATTCTGAAGTAACCAGCATGAAATTTTGTTGTGATTGGGAACATTAACTTCTTGATTCTTAGAGGATCAGTGGGGTGGCTTGTTTTGGTGGTGAGGGTGGGGGATGCTAGGTTGATATGGGGTTGGGATTCTCTGTCTTGCATTGGAAGATGATGATTTTGCACATTCATCTTCTACCTCTACTTCATTTCAGAGCGAGCTACCTCTATTCTATTTATATTTATAGTCGAATTTGTTCGACTTAAATTTTAAAATTTAATGATATAAATTTTACTAGTAAAATATAGAATATTTAAAATTTAAACTGAAACGATTAAAATCGGTATTTAAGTCTTGAAGATGCGAATATATAAGAGAAAATCTTACTTGTTTAATACATTTATAAATTTTACTAGTAAAATGTAGAATATTTAAAATTTAAACTGAAACGATTAAAATCGGTGTTTAGGTCTTGAAGATACAAATATAGACTTGTTTAATACATTTTTAAATGTGTCACCGATCGTAGGCATTAAAAAAGACGCATAGATCAATTAAATATTTTTATACGTTTTGATATAATTAATCTTACATGTTTAACTTTTACTACAAATATATAAGACAAAATGTTACTTGTTTAACTTTTAGTATAATTAAACATATAAGACAATAAAAATAATGAATTACATCTTTTAAATGTTTTTAATCCCAGTGAATGGGAATGGAGATAGTACTATTTACGTCGACATATATTATTATAGTTTTGAACTAGTGGAGAGAGAGAATTTTTTATATTATTTTTTTGGTAATAATTATGTATATTATTTGAAGTAATGAAACAAGTGTTCTAGATTTAAAGTGTTTAATTTGATGAGGTTGAATAATATGAAAATAAATGAAAAAATAAATAAAAAGAAAATTAAAAGTAGATACAATGATAAGAAAATTTTGAGAGGAGTATAGAAATGAAAAAATTATAAATTGTACTCGTAGTGGATGAAAAAATCTCATGTAGTAGGTTAGGATTAAAATAACATAATTTGTGAAAACTCCACAAATGAAGTAAGAATGAGTTTTACAAATGAGTAATTTAATAAATAATGTAAAATTTATTTTATTCTTATGTCATTTTAGAAGTGTACAATCGTGGATTTGACCAATTTTTCTCTATAAAAAAGATCAAACTGAATGTTTCAAAATTGAAACCAACAAAACCAAAAGTGACTATTTACATTCGATTTTATCGATTGTAGCTTTTTCAGTTTTATAAAGATATAAGTCCATCTTAAAATCAATTTGTACTCAGAAATTGTTGAAATTAGATCATATTTCAACATTATTTATTTTCAATTAGGAATAGCATTTTCTATTTCCTATTGGGATATGTTTTATTTTTTATTCCTAATCAGATTAGGTTTCCATTTGGATTTTGGATTTGATTATTTTTCCAATTCCTTTTGGGTTTCTAATATTATGTTGGGATCTATAAATACAATGGTTTCACTAGTACAAAAATTACATTATGCGTCGCTTTATTTGCGTCGATTCTTTAATAGAACCGTTGCATATAGTACAACGGTGGCATTATGGTAAATAAAATAAAGAGTATTTGCATCGGTTCTTTTAAATGACCGACGCAAAAACTGAAAAAAAAATTAAAAAAAATAAATAACTTATTTGCGTTGGTCCTTTAAAAGAACCGACGCAAATTATGTTGAGTATTTGCGTCGGTTTTTTTAAAGGACCGACGCAAAAACTAGAAAAAAAATTTAAAACATACTAATAACTCATTTGCTAGTATTTATGAGAATTTAGTTTCTCATTAGTTTAAGGCAGGTTTGTCGTTGCCCACCCCCTTTCTATTTATACCACCTTTCTCCTCCCTTTTTCTATTTCTATTTCGATGTGGGACAATAACAATATATATACACCCTTCATTTCTACCTTCCCTTGTTTCCTTCTATTCTGTAAATTTTCCATTGATAATAAACATACAGTAATATTTTAAATAGTACTACTTAATTTGTCCATTCTCAAATAAAAGTTACAATTAAATTTATTTATATTTAGTTGTAAAATTCTCAAATCTAATCTTTTTATGAGATTTCTTAAAAATTGTGAAATAACAAAAGTTTCACTTTGTTGTAATTTTTGAGTTCCTTCAAATATCTTTCATTCTATGATCAACATGGTCATAAATGTATCTTAAAATTTTGACTAAATGACGTACCACAAAAACTTATAAATTTCACTTTTTAATATATTAACTTAAGATTATTTTTTTTAATCATAATAATGTTGTTAAATGTGTCAAAATGACTTATTTTCAAACCAAAGTGGTGTCTTAAGTTAGAAAGACATAAATAGTGTTGAGTATTTGCGTCGGTTCTTTTAAAGCACTGACGCAAAAACTATAAAAAAAATTTAAAAAATATTAATAACTCATTTGCTAGTATGTATGAGAATTTAGTTTTTCATGTGAAAGAAGTTTTGTCCCACATTGAAATTTAAAAGGAGTGTTGCTTACTTTTTATATGGGAAAACAAACAAACTAGTAAAATTGATTGGTTATATTATACTTCATTCTCCACGTGTGCGCGGGGGGGGGGGGGGGGTGCAAAATTCAAGGATTTCGGAAAGGAAATATGGCGCGACCTGCGGACATGAATGCCCCAACTTTTTACGCTCTCGGAGACTAAAGGTCAGGGACTAGCTAGTTTTGTAACGTTTGGATTTAATTTTTACGAAATTATTTTAAAGGACCAACGCAAATAGCAAAATAGTATTGAGTATTTGCGTCAGTTCTTTTTTTATAAAATTTATAACTTATTTGCGTCGGTCCTTTAAAAGAACCGACGCAAATAGTGTTGAGTATTTGCGTCGGTTCTTTTAAAGGACCGACGCAAAAACTATAAAAAAAAATTAAAAAAAATTAATGACTTATTTGCGTCGGTCCTTTAAAAGGACCGACGCAAATAGTTGTACGATTAATTACGAATATGACATTGTACAGAAAAAAAACATTATTATATTTTATCGCGTTTGAATTTTCATTGCGCGGTATACATTTTGATTTTGCCTCTCTTTGAAGACGAACCACATTTTCTTTAAATCTTTTTCACTTCCATTGCGCGACATACATTTTCATTTTCATTGCGCGACATAAGTGTTTTTATACTTTTCTTATCAAATCTGAAAATTGGAATAATTTTGAATAGTGTTATTAATTTGTGTTTTATATATTTCAGGTTAAGGATTTTACGGACCAGTCTCAAAATGTTGGAAAGGCAGTGAGAGAACCACAAGTACAAAAAATAAATAAGTGCAATGAACTTTTCATTCGGTGTGTTTTTGACTTCTTGAATGGCTTGGTGTCAAGTGGTTGAGCTGTTTTTTAACTTTTTTTTCCATATTGGTCAAACGATTCTGAAGTTCTGCTTTCTCGTTTTTCACGTACAGGAATCTCTGATGCAAAGGGGTTTGCTTGGATCTCTTTCCTTTTGCTTACTCGAACTTGATATCTCTTTATCATCCTGAGTCACCGTGGACAGCGACATGATTTGTGTCCTTTTTGTGCTTAGCTTCCTAAACCAACTGGTCTGATCATTAAGGACTTTCACTTGCTCAATAAGGCAGCAAGATGATCGTCCTTCTCCTGGTTCATTTTGTGCAATTAATTAGCGCAAAGCTTTTCACCCAAGTCGGTTGGATATGATATTTTAAAATTAATTTTTAAAAAAATAATAACATCATTTGCGTCGGTTGTTTTAAAAGTCCGACGCAAATAACCATATCATTTGCGTCGGTCATCTTAAAGGTACGACGCAAATTATAACATCATTTGCGTCGGTTGTTTTAAAAGTCCGACGCAAATGACCATGTCATTTGCGTCGGTCGTCTTAAAGGTACGACGCAAATGATAATATTTTGCGTCGTCTCTTTAACCGACGCAAAATAGTCAAGTTTTTGCGTCTCCGCCATATGCGTCACCCTGTTAACCGACGCAAAATAGGTAATTTAACCGACGCATATGATCAATTTTGTACTAGTGTTTATTGTGTTTATGGGTAGATCATACTAAATCATAATATTTAGTTTTTTGTGAGGGTCTTTTACAAGGAGGTGAGAATATTATGTAATTATTGAGAGTTTGCAAGATAGATTAGCGGAGTGTGAAATATTCTACCATAATTGTATCTTGTGAAAAACTTGGATCAATAGTAATAATATTCAGACAAGCTGGACGTAACCCGGATTTGGGTGAACCAGGGTAAATTTTTGTATTTTTTTCTGTGATTGAATTATCTCTTTACTTACGTTTTGGTATTTGTTAAAATTTTATTCCGAATAGAAATTTATAAACTCGTAGAGATTATAACCCCAATAGTATTAAAAATACATGCTTTTGTTAATGCTTAAAAAAAGAAAAAGTTTATATACTAGAGTTTTACAGACTGACGATGTTAAGGAAAGCATCAAAATAACTATAAAATTATAATATACTCACATATATAAATGTATGTGCCAGTCACTTTTTATTATATATGAAACCGTCGGTTTAGCGGATTTCAATTACTTAATATTTAAAACCAAAATCAATAAATCTTATATTGGTTTTTTTTAATCTGAAAATTATTAGACTTTAGTTTTTTCCGTTTGGAATTTTTTTTAATTCAATTGAATCTACTTAGTCTTTTTTTTTTTTTTTCCAGTTTTACGTTCACCCATGTCATTCAATTGACTAAACACTTTATAAATACTCAATTTTGAGGTTTTTGTTATGAGTCAGGCTACTCTATATCAATGATGGTACATGAATTGGTACATGGATCTCAGAAATTATCACTTAAGAAATTTCTATTTTAATTAACGAAATCCCTTATAATTATCTCCAAATACTTGTATCAATAGAGATATCATCGATTGGTACGGGCTAATTGAACACTTATGTGAATATTACTTGTTAGATGTATATATAGTATAATCTTTAAGATGGATTGGAGTTTTATTATTTTCAATTTTAAAATTTTAAATAAATAAATTTGATTGATCGAGGAGACATTTAAAATTAGACAAATTCACAATTTATTTTTCATATTATGTGATATTCAACTATATTTATAACAATGCATATTTTTTTTCTGCATCTGTCTATATGTCGAACGTACTTTATTTTATATTATTATAATTACGTTGTTATATATCTCAAGATGGTCATGATAAGCTCTCATTTCCTCAAAATATATGGTCGGTGTATAAAATTTTGCATACTACACAAATCTGACGCTGTAAGGTGTGGTGCTAAACGTCCGTGATTTGTGTTTATTTTAAAGAATAATTTGTTGCCCAAAAAATTATTTCACAAAGAGAAATTTATAAAAATAGATAAAGACAAATAAAATTGATGAACCCATTAATTAAATAAAGAAAAAGAGTAAAAAAATATTAAATTTTTCATTAATTTGTACATTCTCCCTGAATTTATTTATATGCATTAAAGGTGTACATAACCCGACCGAATCCGATAAAACTGTCCAACCCAAAAGTTTTGAGAAATCGCCCGAACCGAGATAGCATTCCTCAATACCCACTATTATGTTTTCAATTCACGATTTCAGCTTTACCTTTTTATCCTTGACGACTTCATTGTTCCGGTTTTCAATTCTTTATCATTCAGTTGCCTTCCCAATTTAAAACTCTTGCAAACATGTTAAAAACAAAAATTTTATGCTCAATGGGTTTGATACTCTGTTATTAAATTTTTTTCCTTTAGTGTTCTCATTTGTAATTAAGTTGTGTGCACTATTTAGTATTTACCATGTATCTGTTGTGTTTGATTGCAAATTGTTTAAAATTATAATCAACCTGATGAGTTCAACTCAAATTATCCCGATGTATATTGGTTTGATTTGATTTGGGTTTGAGAGATAATTGATTTGATTCAGGTTATAATTTTTTCAAACCGAAAATAACAGTTTGGATTAAAAACTTCTCTAAAAACCGTCCAACCCGACCGATATACACCCTTAATATGTATTATCCTAATTTTGAAATTATAAGACTAGTGGTCATTTTTCGGAGAGGTTTACTGGCCCTTTTACGTACTTTTGAATATGGGTGGCAAAATGAGTTGGTGAGTCGTGTTCGTGTCTTGTTGACCAACTGTAACAACACGATTAAGTATAATACGAACATGACATGATTAAGAAATGAGTCAAAATTTGAAACACGAACACGACACGACTTTTAAACGGGTAATACGACGTGACACAAATAACACGATTAATTCAAATTTAATCTTACAAATACAACATGATAACCCTAATAACATGTTTACACATTACTATACGAATAACATGTTTAGTTTTTATAATTGGGTTAAATGGGTAATAAATGGATCAAACCCAATTGCGACCCGATTACCAAAACGATGTCATTTTTTTAAATGAGTTAAATGTGTCGTAAAAAGGTTTTGTTGGATTAACACATCAATCGGTTATTTTAATCGTGTCCTAAACATGTTGACCTATTTATGACCCAAACTCATATAAATTAACTCAAACCCTTTTAAATCGTATCGTATTTATGTCGGATTATCGTATCGTGTCGAAAATTAACACCATACTTTTGAATAGTTTTGAGGTATAATTTTTATATTTTTTGTACTTAGTCCAAATGTTGTGGACAACC
The DNA here is from genome assembly GCA_014636745.2 of Centella asiatica. Classification (NCBI taxonomy): domain Eukaryota; kingdom Viridiplantae; phylum Streptophyta; class Magnoliopsida; order Apiales; family Apiaceae; genus Centella; species Centella asiatica. Next base: position 17,429,669 of record CM025782.1, read on the forward strand.
GGTTTATTCTTGTAATGGATTTTTTTTGCCAATTAAAAAAAATGTAGTGCTAAACGTACGTGATTACTGAATTTCCATTTGCAAGTGGGCTTACGTACAAGGTACACCAAGAATAATTATTAGTAAAATTTAAATTCTCGAACTTAATAATAAAGTTTGTTGAATTTTATTAATTAAACTACGTCTTGACCACAAGAACTCCAAATCAATACATCGTTAAAATAATAAAAACTCGAGCTTATTTCTAAGAAATATATTGCTACCTATTTCCCTTCACTTATTTTTTTTATCTTCTAAAACACAATATATAATCTGTCACAAACAATTCAACTCACAAACGAGTAAAAAAATCTCAAAATAAATAAATAAATAAATAAATAAATAAATATATATATATATATATATATATATATATATATATATATATATTATGGTAGAATCTGAAACAATTTAGTATACTGAGTTTACAAAACTATTTAATGAAATCATCTCATATTTCTCTTTGAAAAACATACAAATCTATACATCAAATCAGATATTGAAACTTACGGAATTTTTATACTTAAAAAACAGAAAAAAAAAAGAGTTGAATCATTCATTTAAAATTTATAATAACTCCAACAAAATTTATATAAAAATATATAATATTATTCATTTATAAATAATTTAAGTTACTCATGTTGTGCATATATGTGTGTGCATTGCACATATACACATGTATATAAGAGAGTAGCTAGCTAGAAATTCGAAATTATATTGTAGTCCTCCATATAGAAGAATTTAATTAGACCAAAGTTAATTACGAAAATAAGGACTCACGTAGTTACGTAGTATATCTTAATTAAACAATGACTTTTGTCATTATGAAATAAGCCAAAGAAAGATTTGATATGTTCTTGTTTTCAATTAATTAAATAACATTAGTTATATATAGTTTAATTTGACATTTCAAATTCAAGGAATGATAGATACTTCTGTAAGTTTTAAATTGATATCAATGTATTTGATTTTATATAATACATACAGGCTGGCATTATACTAGTAGATGGCGTAAAAAAGTTAAATAATCGGAACATTTGTTGCTTTCTTGACGCATTAATTATAAGTTTTATCATGATTCCAATGTACTATAATCTACAACAAAATTTATATCTTTCTTTCTCTGTGGTATTTGATATATCCGCTTTAAGAAAAGTTATTGATTTGAGATTGTTTTTAATACGTTTTTGAAATCTATAAAATATATACTTCCTTCGTTCCATTAAAAAAAAATATCATTTAAACATTTAATAAATATTAATATTGTATATTTAACAAAGAGAGCACAGATGATAAAATTTTTTTGTAAAGTTTATTATGAATGATTAATTAAAGTTAAGAAGTTAAGATTAGAAGATTATAATGACAAATTTTTAAAAATATATCATTATAAAGAAAAAAAATTATATAAATGTTACTTTTTTTAAAACAAAACTTATCCTCAAATATTGTCCTTTTTTTAAAACACAAGGATTAACTTTTCATGAGTTTCTTATAGTTTTTTATTATAAGAAAGATTCCATTTAATGTTAAGAGTATGTATGTAATTTTCGTATTAACATTTTAACATCCAAAATTAGTTAAAATTTGAAATTCTACATTCACTGAATATACAAGAAAAGTTCAAGTTCATACTTTTTTGGGAGTACTTAGGGTGTGGGGCTGTAGTGGGCGGGGGGGGGGGGGGGCGGGGGGGGGGGGGGCGGGGGGAGCGGGAGAGAGTGGGGAAGAGAGGGTGGAGGCGTGGTCCATCGTGGCCTCATGGTGATCAACCATTAAAAAAATTCACAAGTGAGCTGGTTCGCACTTTTGGCAATGGTCTTATTCTATAGCCTATGCTGACACCATTGGACTAGGCATCGTCAAGAATTTTGTAAATAAAGTATTTTACTACTCCATAGTTTTACCATTGTCTTTTAATAAACTTAATTTTGACTCATTTCCACTCATATACAAATTAGGGATCAAGTCGTAACAGTCGTATGCCTAATAAAAAATAAAATATAAGTTCTCTCTCACTGAATCTTATTTTAGATTTGCGTACTACACTTATAATAGCTAAAATTATAAAAATTAATATTACCCTTTAGTTTTATTTCCGGTTAGATAAAAGATATAATGCGAGTATCTCTTGAACGTAGAATTTAATTTTTTGATTTTGCTCACGTTTCCTTTTCGGCTTAGCTCTTTATTAGTTTGAGTGTTCATAAATATAGACATCTCATTGATATTCATATATATATATATATATATATATATATGAAAACAAGAACATTCCGCTTCTACGTTAAATTTTGAACATCATCTTGTAACTAAAAGGGAATACTAATTAAAATCATCATCAATATCATGGACCACCAATAAAAAGATAAGGGAAATTCAACTAGGAGATCCAAATTGCAAAAAGGAAACTTGTTTGTCAGTTACAAGAAAGAGAAAGATTAAATGAAAACTAAGAGAGTTCCATCAGATATGAAAGAGAGAATAAAATTTTATCACAAACTTTCTTCTCATAAAATTTCCCATAGATCAGTCTACAGAAGGGATGAAAATGAAATAATCCTTCCGATTATTTCCTAAATATTTCCAATCTTATATTCAACAGAACACCTAACAAAATATTACTCCCTCCTTTGCACAAAAAATATTATATTTTGACTTTTTGTATATATTAAAATTGCATATTTGACCGAGATTTTTATTTTTAATTTTAATTTTTTTTCATTAAATTTGTTATGCACATTTAAGTTTTGACATGATTTACAACGTTATAGTTATAAGTTTTTAAAGATATCTCATAAAAACAAAGATATTTTTCAAATGTAACTATTTTTTTGAACAAAATATTTTTTGAAATATAATTATTTTTATGGAACAAAAGAGTATTATTTCACTATCAATGAATACGAAAATAAAGTTATTTAAGTTTGCAAGAAACTAAACAAATGACAAGTTGGAGTACCGAAAAGGACTCATGAAAATTAATCTCCCATTTAATATTAGATTAGAAATGTTCCAAACATGATTTACATTGAATAATCAATCGAATGACAATTAAAAGAAACTTTACGTAGTAGTTAGGTACAATTAATCAATTTTGAAATTTAAATCAATAGTTTTGAATATTGGCTGACAATATATTAGGTGGAGGAATTTGTACTAGAACATGGACTGAGATCACGGGAGGAGGGTGGTAAAATGAGGTCGTACATCTAAATCAATAGTTTTGAATATTCGCAAATGGTGTATTACGGGGAAGAATTTGTACTAGAACATGGACTGAGATCACCGGAGCATGGTGTTAAAATGAGATCGTCGTCGGACGGCGAGAATAAATCGGACTTGAGTGCAGTGAACACCATTAAAAGCAGTGTGACAAGAACGGAGAGTGCCGATAACATGATCATTAGCAAGTGAGCAATGCTGCCTTTTACTTCTTGTGCGTATTCTGTTGAAGATAACGCCAATACCGTTAATGGGAACGAGTAAGCCCACCATGCAACATTGAATTTCCTCATTGATTTCTTGAATAAGTTTGGCCTGGATACCTATACATTTCAGTTTACATAAATACTTGTTAAAAAAATTATTAATTGTAACAAAAAAAAAATAAAAATTGAAATAGACACCTTGGGGATGAGACACTACTAGATATATAGTCTGATATAATATGAAATTCATCTACCTAATAATCCAATTTTTTACGATTATTTTTTTAACCTTACTTTTAAAAAATTAATATTATACACTTGTCAGATTCCCGCAATATGAAATGTAAATGGATCATATAAATCAGATTATCGGTAAAATAGAACCCCTAGAGAATTATCAAATTTATTTATATCATAGAAAATTACAAGTTACATGCTTTGACATGCTAAGAATGATAGAAAATCATTAGCATTCGCAACAACAGTTTGAGATTTCTTCGTTTTAAAGAGGAGCAAATGGTTCAAATTATATATGGTAGTATATATGCTCTTCAAAATAGAAATAGTTGCGCTAAATTATACATACATATATATATATACACACGATACCACTTGTACACGTCATTGTTGGTCCAACTGCAATATGATAAAAAAAATAAGGGTTTATAGGGATGGATTTGAGAGAGATCGTACGTAGTTTAAGAACAAGTTGGCAAATGTGATTCACACGTCAAAATCAATATTTTATTAGTCAACAGCATAAAGTTGTCTTTGGTGGAATGAGAAATGCATAAAGTCGCGAAAGATTTGACATGTACCAACTTAAACCTGCACGCCTCGACTTCATACGACGTACAAGTGACAACGATCCCTCCCATATCATGCATGTACTTTCTCCCAACCTACTTCCTAACTATCATGCATTCATTTGTAGGGTAACACTGTACGGACTCCCGTTAGAAAAGTAAAGAGATCAAACAATTATCATCTTTTTTGACAAAAACATTATTTGTTTCATTTTTAAATTTGAGATATATTTCAAATTTTTAATTCAAACGACGACATATTAAATATTAATTTGATCTACGAAGTTTTTAAATCGAATTGTACTATGATCTAGAAAGTAAAAATATACCTCATGGGATATAAAGTAAAAATACTATGAAATATGTATTTATGTAAATACCGTTTGAGATAAAATACTTGTATGTATATAAAGTGGAAGTCGCCTGATGTAAGTGATTGTTGATGAAAACAATTACAAAATTTAATTTGATATATATGAGTATTAAGAGAAGATATGTTACATAACGAGCGTAAATATGTGACTGCCGATTAAAATAATTACTTATTTTTTGTTTTTTGTATAAAGTACTCTTATAAATATATATATATATATATATACACACACACACACATGACTAGCCTAAAATTGAAATCAGTTTAACTGCTTTATATTAGTGACTCGAGGGTGTCTTAAGTGTTTCAAATATTGTGGCCACTACAGTTATCATAGATTTAGATATTTTAATAAATATAACTAAAAAATGTCATTTTAATTATAAAAAAAGATAAGGCAGATGAGACATTATTTGAACAATATTCTATCCTTTAGAGTGAGTATCATATATAGAGCGTAGATTCCTATTCCTATTCCAAGATGCCAAATTAAAGTGGATATATGATATCTAAATTTCTATGCTAAGAAAATGAAATGGTGGAGTAGCGGAAGCACACTTGAATACTGCTACCAGTATTTGTCATTTTGTCCCCCCTAAGACTTTATATTGATGTTTCCACAGAAAGTGACACCATTAAGTTCGTCACACTCCTACAAACTTACTAATAATATTATTCCTCAAAGCAAAAAGGCAAACAAAAGAATTATTATATAAACTAGTTGAGTTTAAGAGTATGTTCTCACCAGGGACATAAAAAGAAACATGGAAAGAAAGAATAGCATTTTCGAGGAAATATCAAAATTTCCAGAGATGGAGATCCAAGCTAAGCTAGCCATGCTTGGAGCTGCAAAGAACAAAAAGAAAACTGGTCGTAGCATCGCGGGAAGGCTGTCGCTCCCAGATAATCTTTGATAAAGAGTAACAAAGAGTACTAAATAATGTACCATCCCAAATGAAAACATGCAAACTGCACTCTCTTTCCATCCCATTTGTGCTGCGGCCCTTGCACCTACCAAGTTACCAATGACCGATAATTGGCTAGCCGGATTCGCCACCATCGACAAAAACTTCTTCCCTTTGGTAAACCACTGCCCGTATATCTTCACATCAAGCACTAATATAGGCACAATGAATATGCACCAAAGTGTTTGATAAAAAATAGTGTGTGGAGTGAAGAATGGAGTTGATTGTAGCAAGAGAAGCCATGATATCCATGGTGCAAACATGTAGTTTACGCCTAAATTGTTCGAGAATTCGCTCTTCACAGTGTCAAACAGCAAGGAAATTTTTAGGATGTAGAGGAGAGAGAGTGAGATTAATGTGAACAGAGCTAGTGACCATAGAAGGATAAAGGCTGTTGAAGGTAACATGCCTAGCATGCGCCTTAAAGTGTGTGCATCATGTGGTGGACTGCCTAGGGTTTTCCATAGTAGGGCTTGGCTACAAAGGGAGAGGCTTATTCTGAAGTAGCCTGCATGGAATTTTGTTAAGATTGGGAATGTTAAGTTCTTGATTGTCATCGGAATGTTGTCGCCGTTTCCGACGACTATGGGGACGACCGGAGATTCGTGGGCAATCACTAGCTCGAGATGGGGTAGGGGATTTTTGATGGTCATGTTTGGCTGATGTTTTTGGAGCTCCATTGTGTTGAAGTTCATTTTAGGCTAAACAAGATGAGGGTCAAGTGTGTATATATAGAGATGTGCTGAGTGGACATGCACTGAAAAATCAACTTGAATAAAACATATTTAACAGAACATTTTGAAAAAAGGTTATATTTGAAAAAGGCAAAAAAAGGGTTGGCGCAGGTTTTGTAGTTTCTGGGAACTTTACTAGCTAGCTTTAGAAATTGAAAACTTCTAGTATTACAGTATGCATTAATTGCGAAATGATAATGATAAATGTACACTCAATTGGTGATATGTTGCACCTCTTATATGCCATATATTTCCGTGGTGTTATATGGAACAAGTCAGATAACAGTAATTCCAAAAATATAGCAACAGTTACGGAGTATAATTTCTCTAAAAATATAGTAACATTTGGATAATTTTTTCATCATAATTTTATATTATTCAAAATTTATCATCATAATCTTTTTATATGATTTTTAATTAGACATTTATAACAAATTTAATGGATTTTTTTATTATTATTATATATAATTCTTAATTAAATATGCAATAATTAAAAATTGTTAAAAGTTTAAATGTTACTTTTTTTTATAAAACAAAGAGAGTAGTAAATTGTAAAATGATGGATCACCACCCTTACTCGCGCGCTGTTTAATTTGTTTGTATGGGATAAGAGGAAGGATGAAATAAAAATAAAAAATAGAGGTAAAACAGAAAATAAAGAGAAACAAGAGGGAGATACAAAGAAAAAAAGCGATGAGTTGTTTGGTAGCTCCTTAAAAGGAGTCTATAATTTAAAAGTCAAATTTGTTGGCCAATACTTCAAACTTTATGTTGTACTATAATTTCAAGCTACGAATTAAGTTTACTTGTCTTTTTGAAATATTTTTAAATTTAGTAATTAATTATAATACAAAAGTTGAAAGTTATTGTCGAGCACTTTCTTAACTTGTTTAAGCAATTAAACTACGTACTCTGAATCTTTTTTATTTTAACTTAAATTTTATAAAATTTTAAATTCTAATCGTGTTAATTATATTATTAAATTTTTAATTTGTAAAATTTAAGTTAAAATAAATGTAAATATATATTCAAGTTGCTGAGACCAACTTGACACTTTTTTTTTTGGGTGCTAATTTACTTGATGAGTTCTACATTCCGTAATGTATAATAACTCCTAGAACGATCAGTAGTTTTAGTCTGTGTATGTATCTCTCTTTTTCTTTTCTTTTTTTTTGTAGAGGCGGTCGAGTTGGCTATTCTTTTAGGACCATGTGGCAATGGGTCATGAGCTGTTTCCAATTCTTTACAGCTATATATACGACTTGGTGCGCTTTTATGTGGACCCATTCATGCAACTCGACCACCAAACAGTAACTACACGGTCTACACCAAGCCTCTGAGTCTCTCTAGGTTGTTCCCGGTACAGTATATACGGAGTATATATATATATGACATCCGGATTAGGATCACCGTCACCATGACGGAGACAATTATGGGCCCACTTCGTTATCTACTTGTCTATTAAAAACAAAAATTAAAAATTGACAGTCAAAAGTTAAAAATAAATTAAAAAATATTTGATTCTTATATTTTGACTTTAAATAAAAGGTTATTGATATAAAAAACAGAAAATAAACACTTAAATAGTACTTTTTAACTAAAAAGTAATTTTTTTACTAAGAGCACTCAGCTCAAACCAGTTTTCTTGTATTATCTGTAATCTTTATTTTAAGAAGTAAAAAATTAAAACTCTAAAACTTATTTCTGTATCCAAATTCTTAACACAGAGAATCTATTAAGATATTTGAACAATAAATCTCTATATTATATGATTATTATTTAAATTTACCTAATCTGTATAATAAAGATGTTGGTAGAATTTTAAAAACATAAAATTTTTAAAATATATGAAAAATTATAATTTAATCCGTAAAAGATAAAAAAAATCTATTAAAAATCTGGTGTAAATGACCCAATAAAAAGTAGGAAATTAACGGACCTATATTTTACCGCTTAATTTGACGGCATTTCAATCATAATTATTGTACATTCTCCGCTCTAGCTTATCAATTACGAGTACATATATTTAAGTTACGTTAAATAAGTTTGTAAAATTTGATTATTCAAGATTAAAATAGATTACTCTTGTTTTAATAATTTTAAAGTAAAATATCATGATATTCATGAAAAATACTCCTATATACATACAATCATGTTCTTATAATTTTACTACTTTATATCAAAAATAAAATTATAAATATATCGTTACATTTAAAATAAAAATATATCAAAAATATGACAGAGAGTAGTATGTACGGTATTCTATTGCTTTTCTCTAGTAGTCCTTGTACTAGGATGTGGTGTGTATATATGAGTGTACTCCGTTCGCTACTTTTGCCGTGAGACATTTACACTAAATTCTTTAAAAAGTTTTTCTATTATATAAATTAAATTATATTTTTTCATAATTTTAAAAAAAATTCTTATTTTTTTATTAATTACACTAACATCTCTATTATACAAATAATTCTTATACGGAAAGACTCGAACATTAAATCTCTCCGTTTGGAGATTTAATATTCAAAACTAAAGACAGAGACTCCCTTCTAGATTCCGGTACAAATTTAGTTTTTGATTCTTAAACATTTTCATTCTCCAGTTATAATAGGTATTTTAGAGTATTTAGGTTGCGTTTGATTAGAAGAAATAAAATGACATATAAATAGAATTTGTAGATAAGAGAAAATTGGTGGTGGATGACAAATCATAAAAATTATGAGAAGAGTATGAAAATTGAGAAATGATAAATTATGTGTAAAATTGTGGATGTAATGGAATGTATAATCTCCATTTTTAAGGGTGAGTTTAAAAATACACATGAACTTGTGAAAAGAAATGAAACTTACACATAAATAACGTAACAAATAATATAAAATTAATTTTATTCCATCAAACTAAACGCATCTTAGGATACTAGTGTAAGTACTCTAAGAAGGGATAATGGAGTTAACTATATATGTTTTGTATCATTTTCTCATTCTCTGCTCCATTTATATATAATATAGTAAAACCATGTTTTGTTATGTTGCTATCACGTTTTAAAATGGTGTCTAAATGACAATCAAACATGTTTATTTTTATATATAACAAACATGTGTTTTAATTTTATACTTCCCTCTTCCTGAAATAGCGTCAAAAAACACCTAAACATGTAAATTAAGAAAAAAAAAATAATACCTTGGTCTCTTTTTTATGTTTTATATACCTTTTGAGCATGTAGTGTAGAATTAATAGAAAATGAAGTCCATCGATTAAAATTAAAATAAGAAAATTTAAAAAATTTAAAAATTTATAGATACTGGACATTTTAAGGAAGAAATTGTATTTTTAGATATCATTTTAAGGATATCTTTTTGAATTATTAAGACATTCTTTTAAAAAACAGAGATTATTTAAATTTGTAATACTTTTAAAATCCAATTTTATCAGACAAGTAATGAAAACTATGTAATTGAAAAAACGTTAGCACACGTTATTTCAAACCCGTCAGTATATACTTTGAAAATTATTTTTTTGTATCTAACAATTAAAGGTTTTACACAAGATATATGTCAAAATTAGGGTTATATTTCATTATCGAAAAGGCAAAATCATAACAATAATTGTAATCTAAGTGACTTTTGATTAATTGAATTTAGACCATAACGATAAGCACACTTTAGTTTACTATCCAAAGCACGTGTGAAGTAGAATATCTCATATGTACTTGTTCACACTCACTAGAAGGATACCCTTGACTTACACTTTAGTCACTAAATCAAGGTTTCTTATCCTTTCGAATACCTAACCACCCATCTTTGCAATTTGTATATCTTTTAGTAAGAACTTAACTATACCATATTCATGTACTTTTCTTACTATAAAAGATACGCGAGACTAATGGAAGGACGCGGCTATTAATTTTTGTACTAAAATTGTGACTTCACAGAAATTTCTTGGATTATTCTTGGTCATATATTGGTACAAAAAACGTATACAAAGCACTTCAAAAGTGCACTCGATTATATATATATATATAGAGTAACAAATAATGTTTTGTTTCATTGGTAAAATGGGACCTTTTTTTTTTTTTAGTGCTTTAATAATCACCACAGATGGGAAAAGGAAAAAAAAATCACAAATAAATCTCTAGCTACAAGTTGAAGCTCAAGTTCTTGCGTGGACTCCACCATGCTTTCCCTTTTCACTTCTTGAACTATTTCTTTTTACATTCTTTCCACTACTTTTAATATCAAGTCCTTGTAGTTTCAACTCAAGAGATGGATATGGCAATTTTCTATATAATTTTCTTTTTCTTTTTTTTTTTTTTTGTGAAAAAGTAATAAATTTTACCATATATATATCTCTCATGGAATGTTGCAATGGGCTTGCTCCCATTTCGGCACCAAACTATGAGAGTATGAGGTATCATATATTTGAGTAAATAATATTCTATTCATTACAAAAAAAGCAATATTTTTAAAAAGTTATCTCGTATTTTTAGGAATTTTTATGATTAAAATTTTATTTTAATTTGATTAATTTCTATTATAAAATGATTAATATCATAAAATACATTAACATTTTAACAAAATTTTATTTTACAATTTAGTACAAATAAAATAAAATATTGTTATCTTTGTGGAATGAAGGGAGTGAAAATTTACGGGAAAAAAAAAAGGTAGTTCGTACAAGTAAGGGATTTTTATTTGGCTAGTGGAGAATAAAAGTTGATATATAAACTTTCGTAAAAGTTGATATATAAACTTCCGTATTTGATGACTTGAATTAATTATGAAGGATGTATCTAAAATATTTCCTTCTTCTTTGAATTTTCGAAGTGTTTTGAATCCATAATAGTACATTAGCATTTATATTACTATATGATAGTACTGATCGACCGTTCTCAAATTTAATTCTTATATTCTTTCTTTCGGAAACAAAAAATGTATTAACAAGTAAACAGATTGCGTTTATTTCTTTCTCACACTTTTTTTCATTAACTTACGTCTTCGAGTGTATCTAGAACACATTATTTTGGGACAAATTAAGATAATAACTGTTAAGAAAATAAAATGGTAATAACTTATATGAACTTCAAAAAGACTCCCCTTTTCGAGAAAGAAATAAGAAAAAAATTAAGCTTGTCCTTATTAGCATTGGTGGAAGAAAAATATATAAATTGTGTTGTTAAAATTAAATATTTAAAATGTTAAAATAAAAAATATTTTATTAAAGTATTACTAAATGTAGGTGTAATACTAACATTCGTGTAATTAAGATCAATTTATCAACAACATTTCATGTATGTAATTTCGTGAATATATTGGGAAAAAATTCAAAAAATCATAAGTTTTTTCATGAAATTTGTTATAAATTTTTAAATTATGACGGGATCTATAAGTTTATAATTAAAAAAATTTTAATTTATCGCAAAATAATAAAAAAACATTTCAAATGTAACTCTTTTTTGTAAATGTAACTTTCTTTTAATAATAGAGAGAATATATTTTAAAAGTAATTAATTTACTTTAAAAAATTAATCGAACAAATAAATCTGATAATTGAGAAGTTATTGATTGTGATGGGAGAAAAGTACCACGAAAAACGAAGTGATTTGGGATCTACATTATCGAGTCTTTGTGAATGTATAATAATAATAATAATAATAATAATATGTCATAACGCACATGCCTTCTTTACACCTTTTGTCTATTTTATCATAAGCGCGCGGTTCATCGGATTGGCTAATCTGGTTATTAGTAAGTCTATGGTTTATCCATAAAGTGTTTCAAAGTATTAATGTATGTACTTACACTTTAGAACTACACTTTTTTATTTTTTTACCAAAATTGCACTCCCAATTCATTATAATAAACCAACTGAAAGTAAAAGTTTCGATCAGCCGCAAAAGAAAAAAGTTTACAGCTGCAAGCACTAGAAAAAGTGTGAAAAACATAAATTATCTCCGAGGATGATAACTGCTTGATTGATACCCACCAGTACAGTGAATACTTCAATATTTTCTACTCCATTCTATATATATATATATATATATATATATATATATATATATATATATATATAAAACCATCAATCCCGTGTACCCTTATATAATATATGCATTGGTAATTAAAGGACGTACCCATCTCCTTGTTATAGGCTTATAGGTCAACTTTCAAGTACTCCTAACTAGCATTCAGAGTACTCTACAGTGTACAGCACAAGTATTTTATTTTTTTTTTTCTTTATATATAAAGTATTTTTATTAAGACAATTTTTGTAATATATTAGAAAGTGTTACTTAGCCCGTTATACATGCATAATACATACTTCGTAAAATGTATTTGCATTTCATTACATATACTATAATTGGTAAAATTGGATAAAATTGTGATAGATGGAACCATCACAAAGAGAATCATTCATTATAAATAAATTATTTTATGACAATTGTAATGTTCGTCACAAATTTAGAAGTCCATCACAAAAAGAATTTTAGTGACAGGATTTTTGTGCCACATCAGTTCGCATAAATTTAGCTCATATCCATTTTACACACATGTCAAATTTGAGAAATCTTATTTATTTTAAGGTCTAATTTATATTCCTTATTAGCTTCGTTTACGAAAATTCACGTTAAAGAAATCAAAAACCATTTGAAACAAACTAAGAAAATAATTTGGAAACCACGATCAACTCGTTCCAGTTAACTTTTCCATTGAAAGGAAGATTTTGAAAATTTATATAATTAATTAAAGTTGAATGACATTCTTGTTAGATGGAGAGAATATAATTTAGTTTTATTTGAATCCTTATTGAATTTTAAGATGGTATGTATTAGTTTTAAAAAGCCGATATAAGAAAACTTATGTATTTAAAGTTTAATTTATATTTGATTTCTTTATACCTTCCATCTTTGCTTATAAAAATGCACATTAAGAAAACTCAAAAAGCATATACTAAAATTATAAAAATAATTTAAAAGCCATGATCACTCAAGTGTGCAACACAATATACATTCTAAATTCTAATGTTGTATATGACTGCACTATGTAGTAGTGGTAAGAGAAAACTTCTAATTATTTATATATGTCGATTTTCGCATGAAAATTTTCATGTCTAAGGATTTCATTGCAATTCCATATTTCATGTTATTTAAAATAAAGTCAACTTTTGTCTTGACATGTGTTTAAAATAATATAACTATCTTTTTTGAAGCATGAAGAAATTAAAATCCAGTTGTAACCAAGTTATTATGTGACCACCTCTTTTTAAAGTGAAAAAGTTGAAGATTCCAAATCTTATTGGTTACCGTTGTTATGAATATATGAGTTGTAAGTTGTGATTTTCTTTGTAACTAAAAACAAAAAATAAATCAAATTGTATAAATGAAAGAATATGAATTTTTTTAGTGTATATATTTCTATAACTTTTATTGATCTGTAACACTATAAATATAACTGTATAAGCATGAATACCAATTATTATGACCTACATAAAGTGATACTGAATTATTAAGTAGAGATTAATTTTCCAAATTATTTCTGATTCACATAGGGGATGCAGCTACAAAAATATTCTACCTAATTTTTTCACAAAAAGAGTTACATATTTCATTAATTCGTATGATACTCGTAATACTTTAAAAAATATTGCATCATCATGAATGCATATGATCTTGTTATATTAGATTTGTTATATATATATCAATCAGTGCTTAATAATCTTTTTGATGTATATACGGGATCGATATATTTATAAAACAAAATCAAATGAATTTATGCAAAATTGAAAATTCAGGAATTAATATATATACAACATGAAAATTAATAAATATATCTCTCGCGTTATGGAAATTGACGGTGCAAGCAACCATGCACTGAGACTCCATAAATCACATTTATCATATAGACGACTAACTCCAAGTTGCATGGTGCTCTATATATAGTTGCACTATTTGCACACGACACAACACAACACAAATGATGTAAAAAAATATATTGGGGTATATATATTAGAACCATCCATTTGTCCATATCACATTCTAGAAATTTTGATGAAGTGGATCTCCCTGAACAAATAGTTGTTCACAAATCGAGGCATAAAAGGGTGGCCGCCAGAAAGTCCGGTAATGGGTGCCACCGGCCGTGCTGGCCACTAAACACCTTCGTGGGGGTGGGGTGGGAAAACGAATTCTAGTTTATTTTTATTACCATCGTGCTATACGTAGGTCTTCAAAACATACAAGTACATACAATACAAGTAAATTTTTAACGATTTTTTTAGCTCATTTAAATTGTTATTATAATTGCATAATAATCGATATATCTTAACTCTAAAAAATATATTAATTTTATATTGTTATAAAAATCGTGTTATACACCACAATACTATGATATACTCTTCTATTTTTTGATAGTTTTTTAATTTGTACGGTTAAGTTTTTTACAAACAAAAAAATTATAAATTAATAGATATAAAATTAATAGGTAATATATAATTCATTTCCTTTAATCATATCAGACTCATACGCTATCACTCATTTATTTTGGACAGATTAAGAATTGGTTTAAACAAGATTAGAATGGATTTGAACTATCGTTTTTGGATGTCATATATCTTTTGTTGTTATCTTTTGATTTTTCTTTTAGATATTGTAATATGGTTAAGAACATTGGCAATTATAGTAATGGGAAGAGAGGAAAAGAAAATGGAAGTCTGGTCCAAAATATCTGCTAATATTACTGCATGCATCGTTTTCATGTTTTTGTTTGTTTGTTTTGTTATATTTTTTTTTTTGTTTTTATTTTTAGTACCAAATCAAACGGCAATTTAGAAAACATGCCAGACAACATTGGCATGGCATGTCTCTTTTATTCGAAAGTAAACTAACTTGCCACTCTCAAGAGCCGCCTCTAATCTCAACAGATGAACATAAACCCAAGGAATAAGAGGCGCCCAACGGTCAAAATCCAAATTATTGTCGAAAAATCCAAATCGGTTTTCATCTCCCATGACCCAAAAATCAAGTTGTGTGTGTGAACTGTGAAATTGGAGGATGTTACTTTAAGGTCCGTGCGTTATATTCTTCAGATTTGTTTCAATTTAAATTTTAAAACAATTAAAAATTTATTAGCGTAAATTATACTATAAAGTTGTGTTTAATTGGACGGAATGAAATAATATTATAATGGAATGTGTAAATAACAAAAAAACTAGAAGTAAAAGACAAATATCACAAAATTATGAGAAGAATATGAGAATGGAGAAATAATAAATATATGTAAATTTTTAGTTGTGACTAAATAAGAATACTCTATCTAGGAATGTGTGTTTAAAAATACATATAATCTTGTGAAAAGGAATAAATGAGCATTATACATAAATGATCTAAAAATTAATGTACTATTAATTTTATTTCATCAAGCTAAACAAAATATAAAATTTTAAATTTTTTAAAATTTAAGCCGAAAAAAACTTGGTGATAATATGATGCGCGTGAAACAAGCCAACTTTTTGTGCTTCTAGTCTATTTTTGAGGCAGTCAGGCTGCTATGCTTTATCAAATAATAATAACAATAATAATAATAGTAATTAAGGGTAACAGAGACAAATTTACATGCGTCGTTAGGTATATATGTACCATACATAAACTTGATTATCATTTCAGAGTTCGTGTCATTTCTTGTCTTAGCATGTCAGTAAAGGTAGTTTATATGGAGTAAATTATGTAACTTAATTAACTCAATTCATTAATATGAGAAAATGAAAAATAAATGATCTATCTATTTATATTTATTATGAGAATCATTTTTTCTTTTCGCTTTCTTATAGTAAATTAAATTTTATGACCATTTTCAATTCAATAGTAATCACTTAAATCTCGACCCCGCCCAATTAATACACTGATATCATCTATCGTAAAAAAAGATTTAAGACATTATTGTTAGAACAATATAAGCTCAAGTGTTTGTAGAAGAGGAGATGAATGCAAACACTACAAACTTTTTGTTCTTTTTAAACTTCAGTTGACCCTGATAAGAAACAACTACAATGAACAGAAAAACTATAAAATATGAACACACAAATTCAAGTTAAAATAGTTATATTAAAACTTGATGTTTTTCTGAAAATCTGTATAATCACTAATGTGATTAAACAGCTACAAGATCTGTAATAGAATTACAGTTTCAAATTCACACTCACTAGCTTCTAATTTTTCTTTAAAATATTTCTCTCAAAATATATTACAAAGCTGCTCTAGTGATTTGTGTGTTTTGATGTTTGATGATCTGTTGGATTGATCTATATTTTTTGTGTGATGAGAACTCCTTTGCATATATAGAAGATCAGTAGTTGAAACCACGTGCGAAGACGTGCTACTCTTTTCAACTTAGTCGCATATATGTCACATCGTTGTCCTTTGGAAACTATGTGTCAGACTGTTGTTATTTTTGTTGCTTCTTTTTTTCCCTTGATTTGCGTGCATTTAATGTTTGAGAGTTCTCATTGGACCATAACAAACTTCAAGAAATATCTTTTCAGTTAATATCTCTTGTTTCTTCAACAAGTTTTGTTGATTTGAGTGTAAGTCCTAACAAACTTTAAGAAATATCTTTCCAGTTAATATCTCTTGCTTGTTCAACAAGTTTTGTTGATTTGAGTGTAAGTCCTAATGAAGAGTGTATGCAGTCATAACCATCAACTGACAACACGCCCTGATGAACTTAATCAGTGCTTCTTGGATCCCCTGATGACAAATCTTGTTAAAGGTTAGATCAGGGCTTCAATTTTCACTTGAGTTTTACTCAGTGCTTCTAGTGTTGTGCGTTCTCCTGATGGGTTGGTCTGCTTCAGTCATCCACTGATTTTAAACCATTGAAGTTTTATCTGGAATATCTGATGTACGAAATAATTCAATCTTTTTAGAGTAACAACAAATATCTCTCTTTACTTTGTCAAGCCCTTTAGATGATCAATTTTTTGATTTGTCTTGTGAAGTGTTAGATCATCTCCTGATGAATAAGTGTATCATCAGTGAATGCAAAACTTGTGTTGATATTAAGGTCTATAAAATACCTTAAGTATTTACAGATGCACAATTTATTCTCTAAATATCATCATCATTAATTAACTCTAACAATTATCTTTTACTAAATTAGCAAAATCTTCTTCATTGTTGTTTAGCCAATAAATAAGTGGAGGATCACAAAGAGACCCTGCAGCTAATGAAGCAGAAGTTAAACTTTGGATCACCAAAACTGCCTAATTGGGAACAGTTTACCATAAGACCATGGACTAGCAAGTGGGTCAGTTTCACGCATATCAGGAACAAGTATCCTGATGCTTCTGTTTGAGTTTATAGATTGACAAAGCTACAAACTTTCAATAGGTGAACCTCCATCAATTTTTTACACCCCCACCCCCCACCCCAACCCCAACCCCAAAAGAAAAAATAATAATAATAAAAGACAAAGCCTTACATCAGAAGCCAAACTCGGAGTTTGTAAACAACTAGCAACATTAGTTTCTGCGAGTTCAATTACAGCAACTAGTTTATGGTTGTCAGCGCAAGATGGTAATCATACAAAACTGCCTTAAATCGTTTATGGTACTTGGGTTGTAAGAATAATTAAGTGCAACATCTTTCATTACCTACCATGATACATATGCATATCCTTACTTTCAAGCTAGTGCGCCACCCAGTAAAAGGCCCTCAAAATCCAAGATATTGAATTTTCTCACAATAGCTACTACTTTTTACATGTTCTTCTTGCCATTAGAATGAGATAAGCTTTGATCAATGGACTGGAACTGGTTTCGGAGGTTTTGATTCTCTTCCAGCAAGCGGTTATGTTCTTCGAGAAACCCTTCAGACTGACTTTTGAG
This sequence comes from Centella asiatica, assembly GCA_014636745.2. Classification (NCBI taxonomy): domain Eukaryota; kingdom Viridiplantae; phylum Streptophyta; class Magnoliopsida; order Apiales; family Apiaceae; genus Centella; species Centella asiatica. The sequence continues at coordinate 17,447,888 of CM025782.1, forward strand.
TGCCACTACATTAGTTTGTGCATTTTTCACCTCTTTGTCTTTCATCTCACATTCAGATTCTAGCTTCTTGATATTTAACCTCAATTTAGAAACTTCCTCGCCTAACCCTTTGACCTCCTCTGCACCGCCATTCTTGCCATCCTCAGGCCCATGCTTCTGCTTCTTTGCAACCTCCATGGCCTTTCTAAGCATCCTGAGTTCCCTTATGTAATGGTGTAGCTTATCAATCATGAAAGAAAGGAATAGCGAAAATCCTGTGTACCATAGGGAAGACCAATCAAACTCAATGAAACAGCAGCCTTTTGGGTTTGAAGTGTTTAAATTCAAGTGAAAATACTAAATTGATCCCATAGCATCTTAAATTGGGTATATTTTGAAAGTCTGTTTAGTCATATTTAGATGACGTTATATTTTTTGCTAAAACAGTCAACAGCCACACAGAGATATTCAGTCACTTGCCCGTGCCTGATCGGTTACAATATTAACAGAAATGAGGTTCATTAAATAAAAATAGGTCCAAATATTATAACTGAACCTTGTTTCTGAAAATTCAAGTTACAACTCCCAACCTCGTATAATATGTATAAGAGGAAAGATTTCTGAAGAATGTTAAATTCTTCAGAGATTTTAACAATATATGTACAAAACTACAGGCGGGAAAAAGTAACCAACAAAGAGAAACTTAGACAATCAAATTTTGCCACAGAAGGTCCAAGGGCAAAAGGAAAACACTAAGTGCCTTCAGCTATTATCCACAGCCACTATCGTCTAACCAAGATCAGCTTAGCTAGAAAAGTTTTTATTAACAGATTAAGAACTGAAACAACTTGAAGAATTTTTCAAAAGTTAAAGCTCATGAGATATTAAAAGAGATCTAGCAAAAATAATACCAACTTCAAAAAATTAGTCATGAGCATTCAGTTCAAGTTTCAAAAATAAAAAAGCAACTGAGTATATCGAGGGTAATTTCTCCACAAGTGGAGGAGATCAAGAGTAGGTGAACATGATAGGAAAAGAGGTCCCTAAGAAAAATACTTTTAGATACAATATTGCATAAGGGGTGAGATTGATGAGAATGTAAGCCACATAATTAGAGCAGGATGGATGAACTGGAACAGTGCTTCGGGATTATCGCAATATCTCTGTTAAGCTAAAGGGAAAATTCTACAGAACAGAAACCTGCAATACCATATGGAGCTGAGTGTTGGCCGACAAGGAAATACTTGAGCACAAATTGAGAGTTGCAGAGATGAGGATGTTAAAGTGGATGTGTGGTCATTCAAGGATGAACAAGATAAGAAATGTTAAAGTGGATATTCGCTAAAAAGTTGAAGTTGTAACGGTAGAGGAAAAGATGAGAGAACATAAATTGAGATGGTTTGGGCATATTTTTTGGAGACCTCTGGATGCAACAGTGAGAAAAAGAGTGTGTTGTCGAGATCATGACATTAAAGGAGGAAGAGTTAGGCCAAAACTTACTTTGGATAAGATAGTTATGCAAGGTTGAAGGTTCAGAAAATAGATTTGAAGGAGTGGAGGAAAGCTGTTAGTAGAGTCGAGAAGAGTTACTCTTCTTTTTTATCTCTTCATGTTTTCTCACCCTCTTTAATTTTTTACTTCTTTTAACATCTCTCTCACCCTCTCTCTCTCTCTCTTTTTATTTCCCAGTTTTTTTAATTATTCTTTATCATCATCATCATCATCATAGTTATTTTCTTCTAAATCTTCTTATCTTGTTTCATTTTATTTTCTTTCATCTGTTATTTATGTCCATTTTTCTTTTCATTTTTTTTAATGTGTTCATTGACCGCCGACCTCAACTAGTTTAGGTTAAAGGTGTTGTTGATGCTGATATCCACCATAAAACTTTCAGGGGGAAGATACAAGCTCATAGGAATTGTCATATAGGATTCTGAAAAGAAAACCCTTTTAATATAATGATTTCCATTCCAAATGTCTATTAAATGTTGCAGAAGACTGTACACATCCACAACTCAAGTATTTGAATACAAATGTAATGCTAAAAAACACGATTTTGGACCTATACCTTTTCTATACAAAAAATTTAATGCCAATATTAGGAAAAAAAATAAACAAGAATATAGAATAATGCAAGCATGCACTGCAAACAATTATATTACATATTTTCATATCCAGGATACAAGAGAAGAAAACAGAAGATCTAAAATTTCATGAGTATAGGAGCAGCCATCTACATTAAGGGATATAAAAGGACAGGACAGAGAAAGCAACTTCACATAGAAAGCCAAATAGTATTTACAGATCCATCAAGTGAAAGTCCAAGAAAAATTATGGGTCATTTTGCCCCAAAGGTATAAAACAATTTCAAAACTTTCCTTTTCTAAACTCTTTAACATTGTCGAACTATGAGCTGACTAATATACAATCACCTAGTACCTAAACAGTGCACTCCCATTTTAGGTGATCTTTAATAGTAATCCTTTATTTCTTTTTTTTCCCCTATTTAATTACAATTTAAAGCAGCACTAAAAACATATATATCTGCTGTTTTATATGTACTATGTATTTGTTACATTTTGAAATATACTGGGATTCCTATGAGAGATACAATCAGCTTCAAACTTTACTAATGGCATCACTGACTCATTTTCTCCATTCCTCTTGTTCCTGTTCATACTTTCTGTTTAGTAAAACAGTCTTAATCTCTCTCTTTTCTTCACTTATTACTCTTGGTTGCCACCTACCTTCTACCTTAAATAGGAGAGTGTCATCAATGAAACAACAGTGCCACTTTCTCTAAGAAACAAAGAAAGTGGCATGCATTTAACGGAGATATCACAAAAAGACTATAAAGCAGACAATCAATAACTAGAGAACCAAAGGGAATATCTAACTGACATCAAATATAAATGTATTTCACACCTGTTTTCATCAACATCAATACAAGAAATATATGACTCAGCATTTAACATGTGTGTTCATGCAGATCAAGTTGTTATCTTTAGACCGAATTTAAAAGGTCAAGTATATGGAAAGTAAATTGATGAATGAGAGGAGGGCCTATAGAATATGAACTGACTTGATGATATGCAACCAACTCTATGAATTCTAAAAACTCAACAAAACAGAGCCATCCAGTAATTCTATAGATTCTCAACATTATGATGAAGATTTTCCAAAAGTCTAAATTTCTAAGGAGATACATATCACTTGTTTTTGAAATAGAGCTATCAATTACAAATTTTAATTTAAGTCTAAGCATGCTACTTACCTACTTGAGCATGTAAGTCACATCCTAACTTATTGGTTAATATTATAACTTACAAATATTATCCTTTTTTTCTCACATAATTGTTTTCTTCCATCTTCCCATTTCTTTGGTTTTGTAAAAAGTTGTCACCACTCCAAATATCTATCCATTAGATTTATTCACCCAAGTACAGATCCATTTCAAAGTTGTTGAATTTTAGACCAATCAATTATGAAGGAAAAATGTGACCATCCAATTAAGCTTCCTTCCAGTTGATGTAGATTTTTTGTAGCTACAAAGAAATGGTTTAGTCCCAGACCCAAACATTATAGTTTATCACTTTGGTGTCACCTCTACAAAAATAAAGGAAACCACTAATAAACAATGATCCTTAACATGAGAAGTCCAGAGCCATACGGTACAAATTGAAATATTGGTGTTATATGCACCTATAAATTAAAGAGAGCTGAAAATGTGCAAGGGCTGAATGGAATACATTTCGGTTGGTAACCTGTTTAGTATACATCTAAGATATCTACATGAAAGATTTGCATTTCCTAGGTGAACAAAATTAAAAAAAGAATCAAGTTTGCCTAACCCCCAAAAAATTTAAAAACCGGGAGCATGTGACAGCCAATGTGCCACTTTAGGTTATCAAAGTAAAGACTAAGGTACACGAACAGCAAACCAAAAACTATGGGCAAACATGTACGGGTAGAAACCAAATATAAGTAATGACTGCACCAATTTCTGCAATGTCAAAATTCAATCAAATATCTGTAACAGAATTCTAATAATTAATCCTCTTCACATATACCATGTTTTCAAAAGAATGAACATATAATCGGTGGCCTTTTGCCCGCTCGTATGACTCGTCTCTAAAGGTTGAGGGAACAATTCGTGACACAGCAACGTAAGTAGATTGAAGAGAAGAGAATGGATATCCCCCTCTCCGAGCAGTAACTTCAAATTGAAGATATAATGGGTATCCCCTCCCCGAGCAGTAACTTCAAATTGAATTATAAATACCTTCCAAATTTCATAAATATTACGGAGTTTGTTCTAAACCCTATTCAAACCATAATTTGCATTATCTTTTTTATCTTTTAACAGATTCAGATAACACCTCACTAACATCACTTCCAATTTCCAAGTTCTAACCATTTAATCAGAAATTAACAGTGAAAATTTCACATCTTCATACCAAAAATATCACATAACACAATTTTCAAGCATAATCTGACTTTAACTTCAGCCACCAGGCTTATATGTACATCTCCGCATATTAAAACATAGATATAAATATATAGAAACGAAAAGTCATATATACCCATAAGAGAAGCTTCGAGCAAGTGATTGGCGAAGAGGACGTGATCAGTAGGATTGAGGGTTTCGATCGGACGGCTTTGGATGTCTCTGACGGCGTAAAGGGTGTACATCATAATGACGACGACGGTGCCGGCGACGGATTTCACGACGAGTGGGGCTTTCCCTCGTTTCAGGCGATCCAAACCCATAATCAGAAGTTTTCGAACTGGGGTTCTGAATAACAGCAGCAGAATCAACCCCATTTCTGCAAACATCAACATGAATAACAATTGAATCATTTTCTTTCTCTCTTTTCAAAATCTCCAAAGATGTAATTTGTGCAGCTACAAAACTGTTTCTAACTTTCTACTTTCTAGACTTGGGAAGGGGAATAAAGGAAAGAATTATTTAACGCTAGTGTTATAAATGCTTAAAATAATAAAAGAAACTGGCCCTATTATTTTTCTTTTTTATATTTTCCTTTTTCTTTTTTATTTAAAAAAAGAGTTTACTATTTAGGAACTTAACTTCGTATAAGAGAGCGACGAGAGAAATTGAATTTCATAATAAATATAAATATGTGATTGTTGATAAAGACAATCAATTTTTTCTCATTTTCTGTATGATTTATTTTATTACTTATAAGTTGTGAATATTGAAGGTAGAATTCGAATTTTAATTTTGTTGAACTGTTGATTAATTTAATAAGAGAAATGATCCTAATTTTCAATTATTTTTTTATATTAAATATTGATGAATGGAAGAGAAAGTAAAACAATTGATTTCCTTATTTTTTTTTATCTTAAAATTGAAAGAAATTGATCTAAAATGGTAAAACTTATTGTATGTCAAAATATAAAATTCATTCTCAAATAAATCAAACTTAAATTTATATATTTATCTATTTTAAATAGAATTAAAGATAAATAATTAATAGTAATTCTTTCACAAGTTTATACTATTTATATTTCTTAACTGGGATTAAGGTGATCAATGACTATTTTAATTTCACTAGTACAAAAACTGTCTTATGCGTTGTCTTATTTGTGTCGATTTTTTAATAGAACTGTCGCATATAGTAGTCCGGTGAACGAACCGACGCAAATTCTATGAAAATATTTAAAAAATAAATTAGTTCACCATTTGTGTCGCTTAGTATAAAACATCGACACAAATAGTTTTTATTAGTTGTGTCGGTTTATTTAAAGAACCGACGCAAAATATGTATAAATAATTAAAAAATAAATTAAAAAGAATTTGCGACGGTTGTTTTAAACAACCGACACAAATTCTCTTTAGTACAACCGACGCCAAAGATGAGAAATAATTAAAAAAAATAAAGAAAAACACATTTGCGTCACGTCGATTAAAGACCCGACGCAAATGCTTTAAAATTTTAAGAAAATAAATTATTCAAACATTTGCGTCACTTGATTTAAATATCCATCGCAAATGGTTATGTTATTTGCGTCTGTTTTCTTCTTTGTCCAACGCATATTATTTAATATTATTAAAAAGTGTATTTAGGTTAAAACTTTTGCTATTTTGGCCTGGTTCGTAAGAGAGGAGAGAGAACAAGATCGTCTTTGGCGGAAAACTTGGCTGAGATTTTGCAGGTTTCTTTCTTCAGTGTCTCCATCCAAGAGCTCAGCTTTGTTGTGTAAGTAATTGTTAATTAAAATAATACATTCATCACAGGCATTATTTAAAATATCAGTATTTTTGCTTGAACTGTTGTTTGTCCGCATCTTATTTATGATAACTATACAACTGTTGTGCTTACTTAGTTAATTGTTGTGGTTATTTAGTTATACATGGATCGTCAAACATGGATGTACAATATATTGCGTAACGATGACGCATATGTGAGAGGGGTTAACGAGTTTATTATATGTGCGGTTCAACACCAAAAAATCAGAAAGGAACATGGAAAAAAAGACATGATTGTGTGCCCGTGTCGCCTTTGTGGTAATTTAAAAAAATATTCGAGCGCAGAGAGAGTGCGTGAACATTTATTTCGTCGGAGTTTTAAGAAGGGTTATACGAAGTGGATTTGGTATGGCGAGGGAATAGAGTCTGATATGACTGGTAACTCAAGGTCGAATTATGCAACCGAGTGCGATAATTCGGTCGATAATAACGAAGATGATGTGGACATTGATAGGGTGGAAGATATGATACAAGATCTCCAAGACTATATGATGCCACAACCGGATATATTTGAGAGTTTGGTCAGCGATTCTAAGAAACTTTTGTATCCCAGGTGCAGTGACGACTTGACAAAGTTGTCAACAACTTTGAAGTTGTGCAAGTTGAAAGTCAAGAATGGATGAAGTGACAAGAGTTTTACAGAATTGTTAAAACTTTTACGAGAAATACTTCCGGTGAATAATGAGCTTCTCACTTCCACGTACGAGGCAAAGAAGATGTTGTGTCCTATAGGTATGGACGTAAAGAAAATACATGCATGTCCAAATGACTGTGTGTTGTTTCGAAATGAGAATGAACATTTACACACATGTCCTAAGTGTGGAGCATCTTGGTACAAGCGGGAGGGTAATGATTCTGCTAAGGATGATAAAAAAAAGGGCTCCTAGCAAGACGGTTTGGTATTTACCCATAGTGCAACGATTCAAACGCCTATTTGCAAATCCAAAAGATGCAAAACATTTGAGGTGGCATGCGGAAGGGAGAAAATTAGATGAGATGCTTAGACATCCGAGTGACTCTCCACAATGGAGAACCATTGATTATAAGTTTCCTAAATTTGGTGGAGAAGTTAGGAATCTACGACTTGGACTTTGTACAGATAGGATGAATCCTTATGGCACTCTAATCTGTCAACATAGCACATGGACAGTTCTTTTGGTGATTTATAATTTTCCTTCGTGGTTGTATGAAGCACAAGTATATTATGTTGTCCTTGTTAATCTCAGGGCCTAAACAACCAGGGAATAACATAGATGTTTATCTTGAGCCGCTTCTTGAAGATTTAAAACTTTTGTGGGATGAAGGTGTTTCGGTGTTTGATGCAAATACTCAAATGGATTTCACATTACGTGCGATGTTATTTTGCACCATAAATGATTTTTCGGCTTATAGAAACTTGTCAGGGTACACTGTCAAAGGAGCTAAAGCATGTCCAATTTGTGAAGATGCTACTATTGACCATCGTCTAAATAATTGCAACAAAAATGTCTTTATGAGTCACCGAACATTTCTTCCCCGTGATGACCCTTATCGTAAGATGAAAAAGGCTTTTGATGGGCATATCAAGACTCGAGAAGCCCATTTGCCTTTAACTGGGAAAGAAGTCTTTGAGCGGATTAAGGATATTGATGTTGTATTTGGAAAGTTATATCAACCTCCTAAGCCAAAGAATCTGTGGAAGAAGAGATCCATATTTTGGGATCTCCTGTATTGGGAACACATACAAGTTAGACATTTTCTTGATTTTATGCATATTGAGAAAAATGTCTATGATAGTATTGTTGGGACATTGTTGAATATACCGGGAAAGACAAAGGACGGGATCAAAGTCAGAAAAGATATGAAAGAAATGGGTATACGACTAGAGTTAACACTGCAAGAATCGGAGAAGCGTACATATCTACCTCCAGCTTGTTATACTTTGTGTAAAAAAGAGAAAATTGCATTTTGTGAGTGTTTGTTTGGTGTGAAAGTTCCATATGGATATTCTTCAAACATCAAAAGGTTTGTGCCGATGAAGGATTTGAAACTCGTGGGTATGAAGTCACACGATTGTCATGTGTTAATGCAACAACTACTTCCAATTGCAATTCGAGGGATATTGCCGAATCATGTGAGACTTGTTGTTATGAAGCTTTGTTTTTTCTTCAATGCCATCTGCAACAAGGTGATTGAACCCATCACGTTAGATAAATTACAAGTTGATATTGTTGTCACACTATGTCAATTTGAAATGTATTTTCCACCTTCATTTTTTTGACATTATGGTACATTTGGTTATTCATTTGGTTAGAGAGATTAAGTTATGTGGCCCTGTATATTTGCGATATATGTATCCTTTTGAGAGATTCATGGGTATATTGAAAGGATATGTGAGGAACCGATATCGGCCGGAAGCTAATATAGTTGAAGGATATTCAGTTGAGGAGGCTATTGAATTTTGCACAGAGTATTTAGCAGCTGTCAATCCTATTAGAATTCCCAAATCTCGTCACGAGGGAAGACTTCATGGGCAGGGTACATTGGAATCCAAATGGATCTCTCCTAGGTGTGAACTAAGGGATAGAGCGCATCTCTTTGTCCTGCAACACATGACTGAAATTCATCCTTACTTAGATTGTCATGTCAGTTTGATTAGGAGGCAGAATCCTTCAAAAAGTGGCATTTGGGTTACAACTGAACATAATCGCTCATTTGTTGGATGGTTTAAAGACCATGTAATGTGGCAGTTGTCAGATACACCAAATGTTGTTTCTAATGCAATAAAATGGTTAGCATATGCCCCCAACACGCTTGTTCGATCTTATGAAGGTTATGATGTTAATGGATATACGTTTTACACACAACGTCAAGATGGAAAGAGGACTATGCAAAATAGTGGAGTTACCGTGGAAGATTCATCAACAGAATTTTTCAAAGGCAAATCTTCAGGATTGAAAGATGTGAAAAAGTCATATTATGGGGTGATTGAAGATATTTGGGAGCTTGAGTACAGAGAATTCAAGGTTGGTCTCTTTCATTGTAATTGGATTGATATACGTCGTGGTGTTCGAAAAGATGACTTAGGATTTACTTTGATATATTTTACTCAGTGGGGTCACGTGGATGACCCATTTATACTCGCAACGCAAGTGAAACAAGTATTTTATATCCAAGACCCCGCCGATCCTAAGTTTTCAATTGTTGTTCAAGGCAATAGAAATATTCTTGGTATTAATGGTGTTGTTGATGAAGATGAGTATAACCAATTTGATGAGAATCCTCCTTTCTCTATGGGTCTACCTACCCCGTATGGTGATGATAATGGAGAAACAAACTACCTACGTAATGACCATGGTGAAGGGTTATAGATTGATCATGGAAAATAAGTGCAGCACTTGAAAGTTTTAATTTTTTTATTCTAATTATTGTAAATATTTATAAATTTTAAATATTTATAAATTGTAAATATTTATAAATTGTAAATAATTGTTAATTGTATATTTTAATTTATTTGTATTCCAATAATTATAAATTTTAATTTGTTTTAATTACAATAGTTGTAGGTGATTGTTTACTGAAGTAAATTTTATATATTTCTGGTTATAATATTTCATAAGGCGTGGACACACCTTACAACAGTCCCCTGTTTTTGAGTATTTAAGTCATCCCCTGTTTTTGAGTATTCAAGTCCGCTATTTTTGAGTATTTAAGTCACCCCGATTTTATGAGAATTTGCGTCGGTGCTCTTAAAGACCCGACGCAAATGTTGGGTTTATGCGTCGAGTTTTTAAAAGAACCGACGCAAATACCCTATTAAAAAAATAAATTATTAACACATTTATATTTAATAGTTAATAATAATATAGTATAGTACTTATATAATACAATAATGATTATCATACCACATATGCTCATGTATTTTTTACATTAAAATAGAAACATTAATTTGCCTTTTAATGTATTGTATATTGGTTTATGTTATAGTTTATAGTAGTATAGCATATGATATATATGATATATTATCATATATATATATATATATATATATATATATATATATATATATATATATATATATATAAAGTAGAAATAAAACTACCAGAATGGGGAGTAAGGGCGCATAAGAATGCAGAAATTAATATAGATGAAAGCAGATAAAAATTAG